>CAWWDK010000092.1:0-162127 GCA_963942575.1 Priocnemis perturbator
TCATCGTCCGCAAGTGTAACACGGCGTATCTCGGCCATTTCTCAACGGATTCGTGCGAATCAAGTGTCATACGCGTTTTTAGCGTCTAAAACGCACGGGGAGCACGTTTTCGACGCGAAAAACTCGCGGATGTCCGAGATACGAGAGTTCTTGAACGAATCGAACGAAACGCGGTGCATCGTGTGTCGCGCTTGCAAAACGCGAGAACTAGCAAGATTTCATCGTCCGCAAGTGTAACACGGCGTATCTCGGCCATTTCTCAACGGATTCGTGCGAATCAAGTGTCATACGCGTTTTTAGCGTCTAAAACGCACGGGGAGCACGTTTTCGACGCGAAAAACTCGCGGATGTCCGAGATACGAGAGTTCTTGAACGAATCGAACGAAACGCGGTGCATCGTGTGTCGCGCTTGCAAAACGCGAGAACTAGCAAGATGTCATCGTCCGCAAGTGTAACACGGCGTATCTCGGCCATTTCTCAACGGATTCGTGCGAATCAAGTGTCATACGCGTTTTTAGCGTCTAAAACGCACGGGGAGCACGTTTTCGACGCGAAAAACTCGCGGATGTCCGAGATACGAGAGTTCTTGAACGAATCGAACGAAACGCGGTGCATCGTGTGTCGCGCTTGCAAAACGCGAGAACTAGCAAGATTTCATCGTCCGCAAGTGTAACACGGCGTATCTCGGCCATTTCTCAACGGATTCGTGCGAATCAAGTGTCATACGCGTTTTTAGCGTCTAAAACGCACGGGGAGCACGTTTTCGACGCGAAAAACTCGCGGATGTCCGAGATACGAGAGTTCTTGAACGAATCGAACGAAACGCGGTGCATCGTGTGTCGCGCTTGCAAAACGCGAGAACTAGCAAGATGTCATCGTCCGCAAGTGTAACACGGCGTATCTCGGCCATTTCTCAACGGATTCGTGCGAATCAAGTGTCATACGCGTTTTTAGCGTCTAAAACGCACGGGGAGCACGTTTTCGACGCGAAAAACTCGCGGATGTCCGAGATACGAGAGTTCTTGAACGAATCGAACGAAACGCGGTGCATCGTGTGTCGCGCTTGCAAAACGCGAGAACTAGCAAGATTTCATCGTCCGCAAGTGTAACACGGCGTATCTCGGCCATTTCTCAACGGATTCGTGCGAATCAAGTGTCATACGCGTTTTTAGCGTCTAAAACGCACGGGGAGCACGTTTTCGACGCGAAAAACTCGCGGATGTCCGAGATACGAGAGTTCTTGAACGAATCGAACGAAACGCGGTGCATCGTGTGTCGCGCTTGCAAAACGCGAGAACTAGCAAGATTTCATCGTCCGCAAGTGTAACACGGCGTATCTCGGCCATTTCTCAACGGATTCGTGCGAATCAAGTGTCATACGCGTTTTTAGCGTCTAAAACGCACGGGGAGCACGTTTTCGACGCGAAAAACTCGCGGATGTCCGAGATACGAGAGTTCTTGAACGAATCGAACGAAACGCGGTGCATCGTGTGTCGCGCTTGCAAAACGCGAGAACTAGCAAGATGTCATCGTCCGCAAGTGTAACACGGCGTATCTCGGCCATTTCTCAACGGATTCGTGCGAATCAAGTGTCATACGCGTTTTTAGCGTCTAAAACGCACGGGGAGCACGTTTTCGACGCGAAAAACTCGCGGATGTCCGAGATACGAGAGTTCTTGAACGAATCGAACGAAACGCGGTGCATCGTGTGTCGCGCTTGCAAAACGCGAGAACTAGCAAGATGTCATCGTCCGCAAGTGTAACACGGCGTATCTCGGCCATTTCTCAACGGGTTCGTGCGAATCAAGTGTCATACGCGTTTTTAGCGTCTAAAACGCACGGGGAGCACGTTTTCGACGCGAAAAACTCGCGGATGTCCGAGATACGAGAGTTCTTGAACGAATCGAACGAAACGCGGTGCATCGTGTGTCGCGCTTGCAAAACGCGAGAACTAGCAAGATTTCATCGTCCGCAAGTGTAACACGGCGTATCTCGGCCATTTCTCAACGGATTCGTGCGAATCAAGTGTCATACGCGTTTTTAGCGTCTAAAACGCACGGGGAGCACGTTTTCGACGCGAAAAACTCGCGGATGTCCGAGATACGAGAGTTCTTGAACGAATCGAACGAAACGCGGTGCATCGTGTGTCGCGCTTGCAAAACGCGAGAACTAGCAAGATTTCATCGTCCGCAAGTGTAACACGGCGTATCTCGGCCATTTCTCAACGGATTCGTGCGAATCAAGTGTCATACGCGTTTTTAGCGTCTAAAACGCACGGGGAGCACGTTTTCGACGCGAAAAACTCGCGGATGTCCGAGATACGAGAGTTCTTGAACGAATCGAACGAAACGCGGTGCATCGTGTGTCGCGCTTGCAAAACGCGAGAACTAGCAAGATTTCATCGTCCGCAAGTGTAACACGGCGTATCTCGGCCATTTCTCAACGGATTCGTGCGAATCAAGTGTCATACGCGTTTTTAGCGTCTAAAACGCACGGGGAGCACGTTTTCGACGCGAAAAACTCGCGGATGTCCGAGATACGAGAGTTCTTGAACGAATCGAACGAAACGCGGTGCATCGTGTGTCGCGCTTGCAAAACGCGAGAACTAGCAAGATTTCATCGTCCGCAAGTGTAACACGGCGTATCTCGGCCATTTCTCAACGGATTCGTGCGAATCAAGTGTCATACGCGTTTTTAGCGTCTAAAACGCACGGGGAGCACGTTTTCGACGCGAAAAACTCGCGGATGTCCGAGATACGAGAGTTCTTGAACGAATCGAACGAAACGCGGTGCATCGTGTGTCGCGCTTGCAAAACGCGAGAACTAGCAAGATTTCATCGTCCGCAAGTGTAACACGGCGTATCTCGGCCATTTCTCAACGGATTCGTGCGAATCAAGTGTCATACGCGTTTTTAGCGTCTAAAACGCACGGGGAGCACGTTTTCGACGCGAAAAACTCGCGGATGTCCGAGATACGAGAGTTCTTGAACGAATCGAACGAAACGCGGTGCATCGTGTGTCGCGCTTGCAAAACGCGAGAACTAGCAAGATTTCATCGTCCGCAAGTGTAACACGGCGTATCTCGGCCATTTCTCAACGGATTCGTGCGAATCAAGTGTCATACGCGTTTTTAGCGTCTAAAACGCACGGGGAGCACGTTTTCGACGCGAAAAACTCGCGGATGTCCGAGATACGAGAGTTCTTGAACGAATCGAACGAAACGCAGTGCATCGTGTGTCGCGCTTGCAAAACGCGAGAACTAGCAAGATTTCATCGTCCGCAAGTGTAACACGGCGTATCTCGGCCATTTCTCAACGGATTCGTGCGAATCAAGTGTCATACGCGTTTTTAGCGTCTAAAACGCACGGGGAGCACGTTTTCGACGCGAAAAACTCGCGGATGTCCGAGATACGAGAGTTCTTGAACGAATCGAACGAAACGCGGTGCATCGTGTGCCGCGCTTGCAAAACGCGAGAACTAGCAAGATTTCATCGTCCGCAAGTGTAACACGGCGTATCTCGGCCATTTCTCAACGGATTCGTGCGAATCAAGTGTCATACGCGTTTTTAGCGTCTAAAACGCACGGGGAGCACGTTTTCGACGCGAAAAACTCGCGGATGTCCGAGATACGAGAGTTCTTGAACGAATCGAACGAAACGCGGTGCATCGTGTGTCGCGCTTGCAAAACGGGAGAACTAGCAAGATTTCATCGTCCGCAAGTGTAACACGGCGTATCTCGGACATTTCTCAACGGATTCGTGCGAATCAAGTGTCATACGCGTTTTTAGCGTCTAAAACGCACGGGGAGCACGTTTTCGACGCGAAAAACTCGCGGATGTCCGAGATACGAGAGTTCTTGAACGAATCGAACGAAACGCGGTGCATCGTGTGTCGCGCTTGCAAAACGCGAGAACTAGCAAGATTTCATCGTCCGCAAGTGTCTACGAAACACGCGGTTGTGTTGTGGTGTACCAAGGAAGCTTTCGGTTGTATCGGTCTCTAAAAACTCGCACTCGCTGCTCTATCTTTCAAGAACTTTATTCGTCTCCGCACAGAACACAAAGAAGGATTAAACCGAATCGAACGGCTCAGATTTGTTATAAGGATCGCACTATCGTATCTTTTGGTTTGCTCGGCTCAGAATCGATCTGAAGTCACCGGAGGTTCGCACGAGAAGGAAGAAGCGCGCGAGCGGCTTCCAGAACATGAGCCCTGCGACCTCCAGGAGTCGCTCAAACGTTACATTCGAATTTTAACCGCTTTCGTCCCATAACAAACAGCAGACTCCTGGCGGCCGGAGGGCCCTGCGATTTGAGGGGAGCCGGCGGGTGAGAGGCACCGCGGGCGCTGTGTTAAGCGCGCACCCTGGCGAGGGCTAGGTGCGTCGACGCTCGCAGCTCGCGTACAGAGGCGCGCAATGCGCAGCCGCGAAGTGTGCTCCGATCACCGCGAACTCGGCGCGAACGGGGAATCTCGGACAGCAAGTGTAACACGGCGTATGTCGGCCATTTCTCAACGAAATTCGTGCGAATCAAGTGTCATACGCGTTTTTAGCGTCTAAAACGCACGGGGAGCACGTTTTCGACGCGAAAAACTCGCGGATGTCCGAGATACGAGAGTTCTTGAACGAATCGAACGAAACGCGGTGCATCGTGTGTCGCGCTTGCAAAACGCGAGAACTAGCAAGATTTCATCGTCCGCAAGTGTAACACGGCGTATCTCGGCCATTTCTCAACGGATTCGTGCGAATCAAGTGTCATACGCGTTTTTAGCGTCTAAAACGCACGGGGAGCACGTTTTCGACGCGAAAAACTCGCGGATGTCCGAGATACGAGAGTTCTTGAACGAATCGAACGAAACGCGGTGCATCGTGTGTCGCGCTTGCAAAACGCGAGAACTAGCAAGATTTCATCGTCCGCAAGTGTAACACGGCGTATCTCGGCCATTTCTCAACGGATTCGTGCGAATCAAGTGTCATACGCGTTTTTAGCGTCTAAAACGCACGGGGAGCACGTTTTCGACGCGAAAAACTCGCGGATGTCCGAGATACGAGAGTTCTTGAACGAATCGAACGAAACGCGGTGCATCGTGTGTCGCGCTTGCAAAACGCGAGAACTAGCAAGATTTCATCGTCCGCAAGTGTAACACGGCGTATCTCGGCCATTTCTCAACGGATTCGTGCGAATCAAGTGTCATACGCGTTTTTAGCGTCTAAAACGCACGGGGAGCACGTTGTCGACGCGAAAAACTCGCGGATGTCCGAGATACGAGAGTTCTTGAACGAATCGAACGAAACGCGGTGCATCGTGTGTCGCGTGTTACGTCCGGGCGAGGCTTATCACGACTTTGATGTTTGTCAAGACGGTCGATGAGAAATCCGCGAGCGGCCTGCCGTGCGACCGGTCGTAACGCTTGAATATTTTTGTTAATTTAATTACAATAAATCAACGGCGATCTAACTGAAGATCATCATTGCGGTATTCTAATCCCTTCCTGGAAGAGGAGGGATTTTCTAGTTTATTTGGTACAAGCTAAACGGAGAAGTTAAGTTAAAATCTAATATCGCGTTTAGTTGTTTGCAGGACTAATAGGATTCGTGTGTCTTCTCAAGACCCGTACAGGTCCCCAATTGTTCTCGCGAGGTTATGTTTCGGCCGGTGTACAATGCTATGGTATATGAGGTGTGACGTCACAACACAGATTAAATTAAAGAGAGTAATATAAGGGGAAAACAAAAGTAGTTATATTCAATTGAAAATAATCGTATAAAGAAAAGATAGAATATATATATATATAAAGAGAAAAGTAGAACAGATGTGTTACGAATTCGCTAAACTATGAAAGAATTACTGCAAGAGATGTTATCGCAGTATTGAGAAAAGTTCATGTGTAGTGCGCGACAATGATGCGCCTTAACACGAGCGCTTTCGGATATCAGTAATTATGCCTTTACAATCGACAAGTTAACAAGGAATCTTGCACGGTCAAATGACCGTGCCCGTGGGATCCCGCCGTGGCCTAAGCTCGGGTATGATCATACAACAAGATGGTAATTGTCGTCGTGTTTCGCGACTGGAGGTTCCTACCGTGTCGCTGGTCTTCGGTTACTGTCGTATAATTTCGGTTTGCGCACGCGCTCTTTCTCCTCCTCTCTGCTCTAGCACTCTCTCTCTCTCTCCTTCGCTCTCTCTCTATCTCTCTTTCTCTTTGGCGGTAGGTCGGTTGGAATTTCGGTGTTTAAACGATGATAGTACCTTCGAATCGTAATAGAATTTTAGTACTTTGAACCTCCTTGATTTGCCTATGCTCTGTGATAATTGAGCCGGGAACTAGTCCGTTACAAGGTTCGGCAAGTCAGGAAGATAGTGCTTCTATTCAAATATCTCGATAGTTAATTCCGACTTTAATCGCCATACGAGCGAGGAACAACCTTTCCGCGTTCCGTTCAAGTTAAAGAATAAAGAAAAAGTAATGTAAATGGAATCAAAAGGAAACTTAAGCTAACGTGTCCGACGCAATTTGTCGGCCACGTGCAGAACGTAACGCGCACACCTTCGCACTTTCACTAAATTAAAGAAAACTGAGTCTATGTCTCACTTAAACTGAATTTATAAACTAAAGCTTTTACGAGGATTATTGAGTTCGTTAGTAGCACACTGCAAGAAGAATATGCACTTTTAGACTCGGAAATTAATGATATCTAGGATACCCTCGGACAATCGACCACGTACCTCACGACTTTACAGCCAACTGCCCAGAGAAATCCGTCGTGAGACGGCTCCTGGGCTCGCTCTAGGCCAGTTTTTCATACCCTAACCATGGAAACGGTCGATCAGCGGTCGATTCAGTGTACAAATATTGTGTTACTATGCTCGCTCGATGTTCAGCGAGAGACTTTCGTTTGCTCATTTATCCTCCTTTAATTATTCAGTTTTATTGCAAATAAAATATGATTGCCTTGACTCAGCTATTCAAAACTTTAGTAGTGCACGCTCCTGACTTATATGCTTGAACAGAACTAGGTTGATATCTGGGCAATGCCTTATTGCCACGAAAATCATAATTTACTTTTGAGAGAGAGAGAAACCAAAAATTAACACGCGGAACCTCATCGCTTTTTCCTTAACCTACTCACACATACGTCCATACCGCACACACACACTCATACTATATTCACGCATTCATACCCGCTCGCACGCTTATGACTACTTACATCTACTTATATATATATACGATGGGACGAATATGATTCCACGGTGAGGGAATTCCACTACATATTAACAACTCGACAGCACCACATATACGATGAGGCTAAACCGTGATACAAGTAATTCGTATACGCGGCCTGGAGGGAAAAATAGAATAACATGATTTTACAACTAATACTCTAACAGCGCACCGGATGCGATGAGGCTAAACCGTGATACAAGTAATTCGTAACCGGCGGCCGGAATAAAGGAAAGAAAAGAGAGTTTAATTTGAAGAATAGAATAAAAGAAAGGGAAAAATCAAAAAGTTACGCTGGGACGTAACATCCTCCCCCCCTTGGAATCATCATCGTCCCCGATGATGTGTCGCGCGCAAGTCTCACGCGTAGGGGTTAAGTGACGCCCGGTGGTAACGGATAAAGACGTGGAGCATCCGTCGATCTCGTCTGTAAGGCATCGCGCTTGTCCCTCCTACTCTTAAGGAGAATCTAACCCCCCGGGTGTCCCCCCGGAACACCTCCAACACACAGTCAATGAGGGGTCTGCGCACACCCACACACCCCTCCACATCGACGGTCGCGATCGTCTCGCACTGTCTGATTAAGCCGCAGACATCTTCGTCTGTGACCCCTTCACAGTCCCGGCACTCTAATTCTTTCAGAGTCCTTAGGCGCATTAGAAACTGCGCACCCACAGTGGGGTACATGTGACTGATGTTAAGGTATTTGAGTCGGGGAAGGTCGCCGAGTGCATCTAGGGCGAATTGCCCGCGAACATTAGTGCACCCTGTTATATCAAGTGACACTAGCTCCTTCATGAACTCCCCTACCTTTTCTATGAAGGTGACGTCCACCCAGCTGCATGCCACGATACACAAATCCGTTAGCTGCGTGAATCGTGGGGGCAGCCATAACGCCTCCGTTACTGAGCCGTACCCCAGCTCTATAAAGTTTCCCACGTCCCCCTGCTCCTCCGCCTCCAGGAGCTCCTCCTCCAGTACTTCGTCTCGTTGGTCGCAGTATCGGAACGTTAGTCGCCTCATTGTCACCCCCAGTGCATGGTTATGTCCTAGCGCCGCCAAGCACTCTTCCCCGAAAAACTTCGGTCGGTCAAGTGTCACGTCAATGAGGCACTTATTTGACTCTAATAGCCCTGCCAGATGGGCGGGCTTGATTTTCGTGTCCACCAGTGTTAGGCTCTCGAGGCACGAACTCAACGTGCGAAAGGACGCTCCCGACATACCCGTTCCCAGTGCGGCAAATTTGGTAAGTTTACGCGCGGCGAACACCCACAACATCTCGCAATCCACCGGACTCGCACACTCCCCTACGGTGAGACGTTTCAAATTCTTACTCGAGTCGGACACTGCGCGCAAGCCGGATGGAAGTATGCGGAACCCGGACACATCTAACTCCTCTAACCCTTCCGCCCACGACGCTATTATGGTTAGGATTTGCGGCCGCAGTGCCCTGCACGCACTACGGTCGTCCAGGCGCACTACTCGGAGCCCCCTCGCTGTACGCCGCACCAGCCAGTTGAGCGAATCGTTAGTAATGACCGGGTCGCTTCGATAGCATGGCCATCTCCAGTCGTTCGCATTTATCTCGCTGACTCGGCTTAGCCCTCGCCAAACTGCCTCCTGCCATCTCTTGCTGACTCGTTCCATGCGAGCCAAATCTCGGAAACCGAGGTAGGGCACTAGGAGTGCCACAACTTCCACCGGCAGGAGCGGTGCGTACTCGAATGGGTACCCCAGCCCGTCGAACGGCTGCATAGCGGTGCTGACTTCGGCGGTAGACGTGGAGGGTGCTCGGTGATGCCATGCGTCTGCCATCTGCACCCCTAACACTCGGTTGCGCACCGTGACTGGATTGCGCTCCACCTCCTGCAAGGCAGCTCGAGCTTCCTTAGTTGTCCGGAAGGTGACAAACCCTGTCGCCCCGGTGTTTCCGCGCCGCACGACCGCGTGGATGGCCCCCATCGGCTCAAATGCCGCCAGGAGCTGCTTCATCCTGGTATTCGGCGACATACGGGCGATGAACAGGCGGTTTGTTTCTAGATTCTTCGGCCCTTCCATTTCCTTCAGATTGTGGTGTCAAAGTACATGGTTATAGTTATAGTAACATATACATTTCATCTCATGCCGTCGCTTTTCCACGGGGAATCGACATTCGCAGGAAGCTGGCTGTAAAGATTATTATCGGTAAACACGCCCGTGACGAATGTGTGAAGCCCGTTCCTCGCTCTGAGGGAGAGAGTCTTAGTTCATAGGCAAGACTTTATCCGCGTGCTTAAGGAGACGTTTTCCCTCCTCCGTCTCCAGCAACACGGTATTTCCCTCCAGCCTTTTTACGACGCGGTAAGGGCCCCGATATCGACTGCCAAATTTGCCCTTCTTGGGCTCGATAAGGACCCGCACCATGTCACCTTCTTTCGCCTCAAGCGGCCGCGCGCGCGCGTCGTAGTGCACTTTGGATTTCTGCTTCGCCTTCAATAGATTTTCCCCTGCCGCGATCTGCATTTCCGAAAGGTGGGGAATAAGCTCCCGTAGATACGCGGAGTACGTATCCCTCCTCTCGTCCACGCAGATCGAGCTTGGGTATCGCGCGATTCTACCATACACGAGCTCGTACGGTGTAAAATTCGTAGCTTCGTGTACCGAGGTGTTATATGAGAACATTGCAAACGGTACCAGCCTATCCCAGTCGTCATATTCATCTAAGTAATGCTTTATGTATTCTGTAAGCACGATGTGGCTGCGTTCTAACGCACCATTAGACTGAGGGCGGTATCCTGACGTCGTCACATGATCGATATCAAAAAGTCGCGCGATTTCCCTAATTACTCTATTTATAAAGCTAGTGCCTCTATCTGTTAATATCGTTCGCGGCGCTCCGAATTGTAGTATGAGATTTGTAACCATCGCATGGGCTATTGTTTCCGCTTTTATATCCGGCACGGGCACTGCAATGCAATATTTAGTGAGGTTATCCTGCATTGTCAATATGTGTTTGTTCCCTTCCGGCGTTGTGGGAAGCGGCCCGACAGTGTCTAAGGATATTTTAACAAAAGGTTCAATTGGCGTATCCGTTATGATCATTGGCTCGCGCGTTCTCGCGCGGACTAACTTTTTCTCTAAGCATCCCGTGCAAGTCCGAATAAAATTTTGAATCTCGTTCTTCATACCCGGCCAATAATATCGTTCGCGAATACGATGATAAGTCTTTGTCACACCTTTGTGACCACCCATACGGCCCGCATGTAATTCGGATATTATCCTTGGTCGCAACGCCTCAGCTGGTATCGAAACGTTCCCGGTGAACAAGGTAATAGTTACTCCGGAATCTTCGAATATTTCGTTTAATAAGTCCGGATAAATTCCGCACGACAGTTTTTCCGTGATATCTCCTTTCAGTGATAACCCGCACGATGTTTGCCCGTAGTTGATTAAAGCGTCCCGTAATCTAGTCAATCCGTCCCTGAATTCAGCAACGGTGGGGGTATCGTAAAATCTCTTTGCTACTACTATGCTGTAAATAAAATGTTTCTTGTAGCGTGTAACTAAAATTTTTCCTTCTTTTGGATTAACGGACTTCATGTCCTCGATGTTAATTGCACGCAATTCCGTTAACAACCGCGATACCGTATTGTCGAATTCGCAATCGGTTGTTATGAAATGGGCTATGTTCCCCCGTCGCGCTGTTAGATTCTCGCGCGAATATCGTACTGGCTTTACTCCGCTCCTTAGGTTATCTCGTGGTAGGCTCTGTGGACGAGACTGATCAAGCTCGCGAGGCACACTCTCGCTCACGGGAATCCCGACGATAGTTGTGTTCGGTGCTCGGTCAGCGTATAGTCGTCGTGACGGTACGTCTCTCGGTAATGTTTCCTTTGTCGGAGGGTTCGGTGTCGAAAGTGCCAGTGGTCGCGTCGCGGGAACAGGCGTCGGTATAAATGATCGCCGTATCGGTTTCGAAATTATAGTATCGTTAATTTTCCCCGGCGCTTCCTCGGTTTCTTTGATAGGTGTTAAAGGCCCTGTAGAGGGACGCGCGATAGTCCCGGCACGGGCAGGACGGGTGGGGAACTCCGTTGTGTCTAACGCATTTCCCGACCTGTCCGGCACTAAGATTCCCCCCACTTCCTCTACCGGTTCTCGTTCATGTAAGTCGTCAAAGAGTGTTGAATTTTGTTTATTCGCGCTGCTGTCGTCATGCGGCAGTTCGTCCGCGCTTTCGTCGTCAGTCCGTTGGTCATGTCTGAATAGAGCGTCGTGAAAACGTACGATCGAGTCGGACAGCTCCTCCAGCGTAATCGGCCCTTCCGATTCCTCACTAGAAGATTCGCCCTCATCGGTCGCGTAGTGGTGCCGGGTGGGAACCTCCATGGTGGGTAGTGCGCTTCCCGGCGCCTCCACCTCTTCGCTCGCGCCCGGTTCTGTTTCTGGTATTTTGTCTGTCTCCGGCGGCGGTCGACTCGGTAGTCTCGGTTTTACACTAGGCAACACACTTCTACGTTCAACGAATATTGGCGTATCGGAAGCGTCTGATGACGGGTCATCGCTGTTTGCTGTCGCCTCTGTCTGTGTCGACGGTACAACCGGAGCACGATTACGCGTTCTTGATGCTACCGCGCTTGTATCTAAAGGATTTGGCAACCTCGGATTTACTCGAACTCTACCCGTTCTTTCCTCCGGTGGAGAAGAATCGCTTGTTGACACGCGTGGGTTATCCGAGCCTGATTCCGCGGTCCCTTGTCTCAACGGTAACACCTTCATTTCTGAACGCTCCTTACTTTCCTCGTCGGAATTTAGTATGCTTGATTTGACTGGATTACGCGACAATGCGTCGGCGTTAGTGTTGAGCTTTCCCGGTTTGTGCACGAACTCATATTCATAGTCCCTCAGTTTCAGTCTCCAACGTACAAGTCGTTGTCCCGGATCTTTTACAGAATCTATCCATTTTAATGGTTCGTGATCACTGAAGAGCGTGAACTTTCTACCGTATAAGTATGGTCTGAAATGCAGTACCGCGTAAAGGACAGCTAAGCACTCCTTTTCAGTGGTAGTATAATTCTGTTCCGGTTTTGTCAAGTTTCGCGACAAGTACGCGACGGGCAGATCATTACCGTTAGTATTCTGACTGAGCACTGCGCCTATCGCAACGTCTGAGGCGTCAGTTGTTAAAGTAAAGGGCTCATTAAAATTAGGAAACTGTAGAATAGGAGACTTGCACAATGCTCCGCGTAATATTTTAAAACTCTTAGTGTGTTCCGCGTTCCAATCAAACTTCGCGTTTTTCTTCAATAATTCAGTCAACGGTTTCGCGATCGCGGCGAAATTCTCTATAAAGCGACGATAGTAGCCTACTAAGCCTAGGAACTCCCGAACATTGCGCTGTGTCTGTGGATACGGAAAATTCTTCACAGCGCTTATTTTACCTGGGTCTGGGCGTACCCCGTTTCGACCTATTACATGTCCTAGGTAAGCTACTTCCGTACGCAGAAAGTCGCACTTATCCGGTTGCAATGTAAGTTTCGCGTCGCGTAGTCTATTAAATAACCGTTGTACTTTCCTCCGGTGTTCTTCCAGAGATTTGGCGTATACGACTATGTCATCTAAGTAAACGAAAACTTGTACTCCTTGCAATCCACGCAACACCTGATCCATTAATCGTTGGAAGGTCGCCGGCGCGTTCTTAAGCCCTTCCGGCATTCGTACATATTCGTAATGACCGTTCGGTGTCGTGAATGCAGTTTTCGCGCGATCTTTCGGTTCCATGCCGATTTGCTGAAACCCGCTTGCCAAATCAAATACTGAGAAATAACGCGCCTCGCCTAGGTGATCCATGATATCCGTGATATTGGGCAATGGATACGCGTCCCCGATCGTCTTCTCATTTAATTTCCTAAAATCTATCACCATACGCCAGCGTTTATTCCCGTGGGAATCTGGTTTTTTCGGTACTATCCAGAGTGGCGAATTGTATGGTGAGCTTGATGGTGTTATAATATTATCGGTTAATTTCAAGGAGATTTGCCGCGCGATCTCTTCTTTATGTATCGGTGGAAATCTGTATTGACGTGTATTAATCGGTAGGTCGTCTGTTGTCGGTATTGTGTGAGTGATGCACGGTGTCGATTGTAGTTTGTCACCCGGTAGATGGAAGGTTTTAGGGTATTCCTCTATCAAATCGATTACGTGCTCGCGTTCTTCGGCGTTAAGGTGTTCGAGCCGCAAGCGAGAGAGCACCTCACTCACCCGATCAGTCGTCACCGGTTTTTCCGCGCGTTCGGAGTCTGTATCGAAATATTCCTGTTCTTCGGGAAAATTATGGTACTCGAACGGCACTATGCTTTGTGGCGGAATCTCAATTTCCACGCGCTTGTCTAAGGTGTTAATCGCCAGCACGTGGCACGCGCCCTGACTGACTGAGACGGCTGCTTCACCGATATAGATACCGTCTGCAATGTTCATTCGCGGCAAATAGCCCTCCGTTAAATCTCTCCCTTCATCCACGTCGATCCTAAGTACTTGTCGCGCGCGCGGCTGCAGGTGGTATACTCGCGTCGCTGGCGAGCTGCGTCGCGCGCTGTTCGGTTCGGATTCTCCGACGAATCGCATTGGTCTTATCGGATCGCTTTGTGTTACTAAAGTGTTGTGTGCAAATGAAATCTCTGCACGTTCTTGTCGCAGGTATTCTTTACCGAGAATTCCGTCGCTTCGTATTGGAAAGTTAGATCGTACTACGTGGAATTTTACTACTTGCCCGAGCAAGGTTAAAGTGGTCGTGCCTAGAGTTTCGGTTTGCTCCATAGTAATCCCTGTTATAATTACTGATTCGTCTAGCGCGACAGACACGTCTTCCCCGAGAGCTTTTAACTTTATTATATTTACATCTGCTCCAGTATCGATTAAAAAGTAGGCAAATTCCCGTCGCAATTCTACCGCGTGCATTTTAACCTGCGGTGAATCTCGGTTCGATTCGAAGCGTATTACTGCGGGTTTTCCTCCAGAAACCTCACGGTTGCTCGACGCTCCGTGCTGTGCGGGCTCGGCGGCGCGTCCGACCGACGAGCTCCTCGAGAGTTTAAATCTGGTTCCCTAGTCAATTCAGGTGACGTTTGTTCACGCCTTGGCGGTGGTTGCCATCGCGGTGGTGATCGCGAAGGTGGCGGAGAGTCATTTCGTCGCATTGGTTCGTAATCGCGGTTATTTCCCGGGCGGTTAGTTCCGTAGCGATATTGGCGTTCTGGCGACATGGCGCGGGGCGGTGTCAAGCGTTGTGCGGCACATTGACAAGTGCACGGCGCAGCGTACGGTGTCGGCGGGTACAGTGCGTTCGGCGGCGGATAGTAACCCGTCGGTGGCAAACCCGAATGATGCGAGCTCAAAGGCGGCGATTTTAATATACTAGCAGACGCTCCCAGATGTTCGTGAGACGGTCCCGCTGCCCGCTGGTCGTAAGGGCTAAGCGGTCGGGGTGAAGGAGTACGCGACGGCACTTCCTCCTCTCTGCGCGATACGAGCAGTCTCGCCGACTCCAAACCCGTGTTTCTGGACGCCTTCATTCGGTGTTCTATTTGTGCCGCAATTCCTACGGCTGCATCTAGATCTTTCGGCGCACGCGCTTCTATTTCTCGCATCATTTCGTCCGGTAACCCCCGCACGAACCCCTCAAGGGCACTTTCCCTAACCGGAATTATCATTATTTCCGCCCCAGTCGGATGCGTTTCCTGCAGCGCTATCCTTGCCCCTGAGACGAGTGCCGATAATCTATCGTAAAACCCGTAAACCCCCTCATCGCGTCGCATCCTGATAGTAACGATATCCTTCATGTATTGCGCGAAAGTTCTGTGGCCCCCAAACCGAGTCTTCAGATGTTTAATTAGCGAGTCGACGGTGGAAAAATCTTTTTCATAAGTGCTTACTCCCGCTCGACCCTCGAGTTTATTTATCACTCCGCGCACGAACGCGTCCTCCCAAGCCGGCGGTACGAGAGCCGCGCCTCCGCGTACTCTCCTAACGAATTCGCTCAATGGTATATTTGACCCGTCATAACTGGGTATCCCGACTAACCCCTGTTGGAGGGCATATATCTCCGCCATCATAGAGGTCGATGCATCGGGATCTGCGCCCGATCTACGCGTGGTGTTGTTCGCGGTCGATTCGTTTGGCTGACTCATTTTTGGCTAGTCGATACCGGGGCGCTTGTGTCTAATTACGTGCAGCGCTCCTGTGCTATATCGACCGTAAAGGACAAAGCTAATCTAAGCGTTTATCGAATTCAAAACAACATGCACATAACCTAAAAATAAAATTATTACTCTGTCTTGATTCGTCACACCTTTAATCAGAAATATAACCTCAAAGTGAAAGAAATTAAAGTAAATAAAAGGAAATATCCAATGAAAATTATAATTAATTATATATATATAAAGAAGAAATAAAGAACAGAATTGGTGGCGACACAAAGATCTGACACTAATTCAGAAGTGGATATAATAGTAATAGAAATATGTAGTGTAAATATATATATATTTGAAATAAAAAGAATGATGAAAAACCTAATTGGTGGCGACACAAAAATGAATCCCACTTCTGACACCAATTCAGCTCTTACGTCCGGGCGAGGCTTATCACGACTTTGATGTTTGTCAAGACGGTCGATGAGAAATCCGCGAGCGGCCTGCCGTGCGACCGGTCGTAACGCTTGAATATTTTTGTTAATTTAATTACAATAAATCAACGGCGATCTAACTGAAGATCATCATTGCGGTATTCTAATCCCTTCCTGGAAGAGGAGGGATTTTCTAGTTTATTTGGTACAAGCTAAACGGAGAAGTTAAGTTAAAATCTAATATCGCGTTTAGTTGTTTGCAGGACTAATAGGATTCGTGTGTCTTCTCAAGACCCGTACAGGTCCCCAATTGTTCTCGCGAGGTTATGTTTCGGCCGGTGTACAATGCTATGGTATATGAGGTGTGACGTCACAACACAGATTAAATTAAAGAGAGTAATATAAGGGGAAAACAAAAGTAGTTATATTCAATTGAAAATAATCGTATAAAGAAAAGATAGAATATATATATATATAAAGAGAAAAGTAGAACAGATGTGTTACGAATTCGCTAAACTATGAAAGAATTACTGCAAGAGATGTTATCGCAGTATTGAGAAAAGTTCATGTGTAGTGCGCGACAATGATGCGCCTTAACACGAGCGCTTTCGGATATCAGTAATTATGCCTTTACAATCGACAAGTTAACAAGGAATCTTGCACGGTCAAATGACCGTGCCCGTGGGATCCCGCCGTGGCCTAAGCTCGGGTATGATCATACAACAAGATGGTAATTGTCGTCGTGTTTCGCGACTGGAGGTTCCTACCGTGTCGCTGGTCTTCGGTTACTGTCGTATAATTTCGGTTTGCGCACGCGCTCTTTCTCCTCCTCTCTGCTCTAGCACTCTCTCTCTCTCTCCTTCGCTCTCTCTCTATCTCTCTTTCTCTTTGGCGGTAGGTCGGTTGGAATTTCGGTGTTTAAACGATGATAGTACCTTCGAATCGTAATAGAATTTTAGTACTTTGAACCTCCTTGATTTGCCTATGCTCTGTGATAATTGAGCCGGGAACTAGTCCGTTACAAGGTTCGGCAAGTCAGGAAGATAGTGCTTCTATTCAAATATCTCGATAGTTAATTCCGACTTTAATCGCCATACGAGCGAGGAACAACCTTTCCGCGTTCCGTTCAAGTTAAAGAATAAAGAAAAAGTAATGTAAATGGAATCAAAAGGAAACTTAAGCTAACGTGTCCGACGCAATTTGTCGGCCACGTGCAGAACGTAACGCGCACACCTTCGCACTTTCACTAAATTAAAGAAAACTGAGTCTATGTCTCACTTAAACTGAATTTATAAACTAAAGCTTTTACGAGGATTATTGAGTTCGTTAGTAGCACACTGCAAGAAGAATATGCACTTTTAGACTCGGAAATTAATGATATCTAGGATACCCTCGGACAATCGACCACGTACCTCACGACTTTACAGCCAACTGCCCAGAGAAATCCGTCGTGAGACGGCTCCTGGGCTCGCTCTAGGCCAGTTTTTCATACCCTAACCATGGAAACGGTCGATCAGCGGTCGATTCAGTGTACAAATATTGTGTTACTATGCTCGCTCGATGTTCAGCGAGAGACTTTCGTTTGCTCATTTATCCTCCTTTAATTATTCAGTTTTATTGCAAATAAAATATGATTGCCTTGACTCAGCTATTCAAAACTTTAGTAGTGCACGCTCCTGACTTATATGCTTGAACAGAACTAGGTTGATATCTGGGCAATGCCTTATTGCCACGAAAATCATAATTTACTTTTGAGAGAGAGAGAAACCAAAAATTAACACGCGGAACCTCATCGCTTTTTCCTTAACCTACTCACACATACGTCCATACCGCACACACACACTCATACTATATTCACGCATTCATACCCGCTCGCACGCTTATGACTACTTACATCTACTTATATATATATACGATGGGACGAATATGATTCCACGGTGAGGGAATTCCACTACATATTAACAACTCGACAGCACCACATATACGATGAGGCTAAACCGTGATACAAGTAATTCGTATACGCGGCCTGGAGGGAAAAATAGAATAACATGATTTTACAACTAATACTCTAACAGCGCACCGGATGCGATGAGGCTAAACCGTGATACAAGTAATTCGTAACCGGCGGCCGGAATAAAGGAAAGAAAAGAGAGTTTAATTTGAAGAATAGAATAAAACAAAGGGAAAAATCAAAAAGTTACGCTGGGACGTAACACGCGCTTGCAAAACGCGAGAACTAGCAAGATTTCATCGTCCGCAAGTGTAACACGGCGTATCTCGGCCATTTCTCAACGTATTCGTGCGAATCAAGTGTCATACGCGTTTTTAGCGTCTAAAACGCACGGGGAGCACGTTTTCGACGCGAAAAACTCGCGGATGTCCGAGATACGAGAGTTCTTGAACGAATCGAACGAAACGCGGTGCATCGTGTGTCGCGCTTGCAAAACGCGAGAACTAGCAAGATTTCATCGTCCGCAAGTGTAACACGGCGTATCTCGGCCATTTCTCAACGGATTCGTGCGAATCAAGTGTCATACGCGTTTTTAGCGTCTAAAACGCACGGGGAGCACGTTTTCGACGCGAAAAACTCGCGGATGTCCGAGATACGAGAGTTCTTGAACGAATCGAACGAAACGCGGTGCATCGTGTGTCGCGCTTGCAAAACGCGAGAACTAGCAAGACTTCATCGTCCGCAAGTGTAACACGGCGTATCTCGGCCATTTCTCAACGGATTCGTGCGAATCAAGTGTCATACGCGTTTTTAGCGTCTAAAACGCACGGGGAGCACGTTTTCGACGCGAAAAACTCGCGGATGTCCGAGATACGAGAGTTCTTGAACGAATCGAACGAAACGCGGTGCATCGTGTGTCGCGCTTGCAAAACGCGAGAACTAGCAAGATTTCATCGTCCGCAAGTGTAACACGGCGTATCTCGGCCATTTCTCAACGGATTCGTGCGAATCAAGTGTCATACGCGTTTTTAGCGTCTAAAACGCACGGGGAGCACGTTTTCGACGCGAAAAACTCGCGGATGTCCGAGATACGAGAGTTCTTGAACGAATCGAACGAAACGCGGTGCATCGTGTGTCGCGCTTGCAAAACGCGAGAACTAGCAAGATTTCATCGTCCGCAAGTGTAACACGGCGTATCTCGGCCATTTCTCAACGGATTCGTGCGAATCAAGTGTCATACGCGTTTTTAGCGTCTAAAACGCACGGGGAGCACGTTTTCGACGCGAAAAACTCGCGGATGTCCGAGATACGAGAGTTCTTGAACGAATCGAACGAAACGCGGTGCATCGTGTGTCGCGCTTGCAAAACGCGAGAACTAGCAAGATTTCATCGTCCGCAAGTGTAACACGGCGTATCTCGGCCATTTCTCAACGGATTCGTGCGAATCAAGTGTCATACGCGGTTTAGCGTCTAAAACGCACGGGGAGCACGTTTTCGACGCGAAAAACTCGCGGATGTCCGAGATACGAGAGTTCTTGAACGAATCGAACGAAACGCGGTGCATCGTGTGTCGCGCTTGCAAAACGCGAGAACTAGCAAGATTTCATCGTCCGCAAGTGTAACACGGCGTATCTCGGCCATTTCTCAACGGATTCGTGCGAATCAAGTGTCATACGCGTTTTTAGCGTCTAAAACGCACGGGGAGCACGTTTTCGACGCGAAAAACTCGCGGATGTCCGAGATACGAGAGTTCTTGAACGAATCGAACGAAACGCGGTGCATCGTGTGTCGCGCTTGCAAAACGCGAGAACTAGCAAGATTTCATCGTCCGCAAGTGTAACACGGCGTATCTCGGCCATTTCTCAACGGATTCGTGCGAATCAAGTGTCATACGCGTTTTTAGCGTCTAAAACGCACGGGGAGCACGTTTTCGACGCGAAAAACTCGCGGATGTCCGAGATACGAGAGTTCTTGAACGAATCGAACGAAACGCGGTGCATCGTGTGTCGCGCTTGCAAAACGCGAGAACTAGCAAGATTTCATCGTCCGCAAGTGTAACACGGCGTATCTCGGCCATTTCTCAACGGATTCGTGCGAATCAAGTGTCATACGCGTTTTTAGCGTCTAAAACGCACGGGGAGCACGTTTTCGACGCGAAAAACTCGCGGATGTCCGAGATACGAGAGTTCTTGAACGAATCGAACGAAACGCGGTGCATCGTGTGTCGCGCTTGCAAAACGCGAGAACTAGCAAGATTTCATCGTCCGCAAGTGTAACACGGCGTATCTCGGCCATTTCTCAACGGATTCGTGCGAATCAAGTGTCATACGCGTTTTTAGCGTCTAAAACGCACGGGGAGCACGTTTTCGACGCGAAAAACTCGCGGATGTCCGAGATACGAGAGTTCTTGAACGAATCGAACGAAACGCGGTGCATCGTGTGTCGCGCTTGCAAAACGCGAGAACTAGCAAGATTTCATCGTCCGCAAGTGTAACACGGCGTATCTCGGCCATTTCTCAACGGATTCGTGCGAATCAAGTGTCATACGCGTTTTTAGCGTCTAAAACGCACGGGGAGCACGTTTTCGACGCGAAAAACTCGCGGATGTCCGAGATACGAGAGTTCTTGAACGAATCGAACGAAACGCGGTGCATCGTGTGTCGCGCTTGCAAAACGCGAGAACTAGCAAGATTTCATCGTCCGCAAGTGTAACACGGCGTATCTCGGCCATTTCTCAACGGATTCGTGCGAATCAAGTGTCATACGCGTTTTTAGCGTCTAAAACGCACGGGGAGCACGTTTTCGACGCGAAAAACTCGCGGATGTCCGAGATACGAGAGTTCTTGAACGAATCGAACGAAACGCGGTGCATCGTGTGTCGCGCTTGCAAAACGCGAGAACTAGCAAGATTTCATCGTCCGCAAGTGTAACACGGCGTATCTCGGCCATTTCTCAACGGATTCGTGCGAATCAAGTGTCATACGCATTTTTAGCGTCTAAAACGCACGGGGAGCACGTTTTCGACGCGAAAAACTCGCGGATGTCCGAGATACGAGAGTTCTTGAACGAATCGAACGAAACGCAGTGCATCGTGTGTCGCGCTTGCAAAACGCGAGAACTAGCAAGATTTCATCGTCCGCAAGTGTAACACGGCGTATCTCGGCCATTTCTCAACGGATTCGTGCGAATCAAGTGTCATACGTGTTTTTAGCGTCTAAAACGCACGGGGAGCACGTTTTCGACGCGAAAAACTCGCGGATGTCCGAGATACGAGAGTTCTTGAACGAATCGAACGAAACGCGGTGCATCGTGTGTCGCGCTTGCAAAACGCGAGAACTAGCAAGATTTCATCGTCCGCAAGTGTAACACGGCGTATCTCGGCCATTTCTCAACGGATTCGTGCGAATCAAGTGTCATACGCGTTTTTAGCGTCTAAAACGCACGGGGAGCACGTTTTCGACGCGAAAAACTCGCGGATGTCCGAGATACGAGAGTTCTTGAACGAATCGAACGAAACGCGGTGCATCGTGTGTCGCGCTTGCAAAACGCGAGAACTAGCAAGATTTCATCGTCCGCAAGTGTAACACGGCGTATCTCGGCCATTTCTCAACGGATTCGTGCGAATCAAGTGTCATACGCGTTTTTAGCGTCTAAAACGCACGGGGAGCACGTTTTCGACGCGAAAAACTCGCGGATGTCCGAGATACGAGAGTTCTTGAACGAATCGAACGAAACGCGGTGCATCGTGATGTCGCGCTTGCAAAACGCGAGAACTAGCAAGATTTCATCGTCCGCAAGTGTAACACGGCGTATCTCGGCCATTTCTCAACGGATTCGTGCGAATCAAGTGTCATACGCGTTTTTAGCGTCTAAAACGCACGGGGAGCACGTTTTCGACGCGAAAAACTCGCGGATGTCCGAGATACGAGAGTTCTTGAACGAATCGAACGAAACGCGGTGCATCGTGTGTCGCGCTTGCAAAACGCGAGAACTAGCAAGATTTCATCGTCCGCAAGTGTAACACGGCGTATCTCGGCCATTTCTCAACGGATTCGTGCGAATCAAGTGTCTATACGCGTTTTTAGCGTCTAAAACGCACGGGGAGCACGTTTTCGACGCGAAAAACTCGCGGATGTCCGAGATACGAGAGTTCTTGAACGAATCGAACGAAACGCGGTGCATCGTGTGTCGCGCTTGCAAAACGCGAGAACTAGCAAGATTTCATCGTCCGCAAGTGTAACACGGCGTATCTCGGCCATTTCTCAACGGATTCGTGCGAATCAAGTGTCATACGCGTTTTTAGCGTCTAAAACGCACGGGGAGCACGTTTTCGACGCGAAAAACTCGCGGATGTCCGAGATACGAGAGTTCTTGAACGAATCGATCGAAACGCGGTGCATCGTGTATGTCGCGCTTGAAAAACGCGAGAACTAGCAAGATTTCATCGTCCGCAAGTGTAACACGGCGTATCTCGGCCATTTCTCAACGGATTCGTGCGAATCAAGTGTCATACGCGTTTTTAGCGTCTAAACGCACGGGGAGCACGTTTTCGACGCGAAAAACTCGCGGATGTCCGAGATACGAGAGTTCTTGAACAAATCGAACGAAACGCGGTGCATCGTTGTGTCGCGCTTGCAAAACGCGAGAACTAGCAAGGATTTCATCGTCCGCAAGTGTAACACGGCGTATCTCGGCCATTTCTCAACGGATTCGTGCGAATCAAGTGTCATACGCGTTTTTAGCGTCTAAAACGCACGGGGAGCACGTTTTCGACGCGAAAAAAACTCGCGGATGTCCGAGATACGAGAGTTCTTGAACGAATCGAACGAAACGCGGTGCATCTGTGTGTCGCGCTTGCAAAACGCGAGAACTAGCAAGATTCATCGTCCGCAAGTGTAACACGGCGTATCTCCGCCATTTCTCAACGGATTCGTGCGAATCAAGTGTCATACGCGTTTTTAGCGTCTAAAACGCACGGGGAGCACGTTTTCGACGCGAAAAAACTCGCGGATGTCCGAGATACGAGAGTTCTTGAACGAATCGAACGAAACGCGGTGCATCGTGTGTCGCGCTTGCAAAACGCGAGAACTAGCAAGATTTCATCGTCCGCAAGTGTAACACGGCGTATCTCGGCCATTTCTCAACGGATTCGTGCGAATCAAGTGTCATACGCGTTTTTAGCGTCCTAAAACGCACGGGGAGCACGTTTTCGACGCGAAAAACTCGCGGATGTCCGAGATACGAGAGTTCTTGAACGAATCGAACGAAACGCGGTGCATCGTGTGTCGCGCTTGCAAAACGCGAGAACTAGCAAGATTTCATCGTCCGCAAGTGTAACACGGCGTATCTCGGCCATCTCTCAACGGATTCGTGCGAATCAAGTGTCATACGCGTTTTTAGCGTCTAAAACGCACGGGGAGCACGTTTTCGACGCGAAAAACTCGCGGATGTCCGAGATACGAGAGTTCTTGAAACGAATCGAACGAAACGCGGTGCATCGTGTGTCGCGCTTGCAAAACGCGAGAACTAGCAAGATTTCATCGTCCGCAAGTGTAACACGGCGTATCTCGGCCATTTCTCAACGGATTCGTGCGAATCAAGTGTCATACGCGTTTTTAGCGTCTAAAACGCACGGGGAGCACGTTTTCGACGCGAAAAAACTCGCGGATGTCCGAGATACGAGAGTTCTTGAACGAATCGAACGAAACGCGGTGCATCGTGTGTCGCGCTTGCAAAACGCGAGAACTAGCAAGATTTCATCGTCCGCAAGTGTAACACGGCGTATCTCGGCCATTTCTCAACGGATTCGTGCGAATCAAGTGTCATACGCGTTTTTTAGCGTCTAAAACGCACGGGGAGCACGTTTTCGACGCGAAAAAACTCGCGGATGTCCGAGATACGAGAGTTCTTGAACGAATCGAACGAAACGCGGTGCATCGTGTGTCGCGCTTGCAAAACGCGAGAACTAGCAAGATTTCATCGTCCGCAAGTGTAACACGGCGTATCTCGGCCATTTCTCAACGGATTCGTGCGAATCAAGTGTCATACGCGTTTTTAGCGTCTAAAACGCACGGGGAGCACGTTTTCGACGCGAAAAACTCGCGGATGTCCGAGATACGAGAGTTCTTGAACGAATCGAACGAAACGCGGTGCATCGTGTGTCGCGCTTGCAAAACGCGAGAACTAGCAAGATTTCATCGTCCGCAAGTGTAACACGGCGTATCTCGGCCATTTCTCAACGGATTCGTGCGAATCAAGTGTCATACGCGTTTTTAGCGTCTAAAACGCACGGGGAGCACGTTTTCGACGCGAAAAACTCGCGGATGTCCGAGATACGAGAGTTCTTGAACGAATCGAACGAAACGCGGTGCATCGTGTGTCGCGCTTGCAAAACGCGAGAACTAGCAAGATTTCATCGTCCGCAAGTGTAACACGGCGTATCTCGGCCATTTCTCAACGGATTCGTGCGAATCAAGTGTCATACGCGTTTTTAGCGTCTAAAACGCACGGGGAGCACGTTTTCGACGCGAAAAACTCGCGGATGTCCGAGATACGAGAGTTCTTGAACGAATCGAACGAAACGCGGTGCATCGTGTGTCGCGCTTGCAAAACGCGAGAACTAGCAAGATTTCATCGTCCGCAAGTGTAACACGGCGTATCTCGGCCATTTCTCAACGGATTCGTGCGAATCAAGTGTCATACGCGTTTTTAGCGTCTAAAACGCACGGGGAGCACGTTTTCGACGCGAAAAACTCGCGGATGTCCGAGATACGAGAGTTCTTGAACGAATCGAACGAAACGCGGTGCATCGTGTGTCGCGCTTGCAAAACGCGAGAACTAGCAAGATTTCATCGTCCGCAAGTGTAACACGGCGTATCTCGGCCATTTCTCAACGGATTCGTGCGAATCAAGTGTCATACGCGTTTTTAGCGTCTAAAACGCACGGGGAGCACGTTTTCGACGCGAAAAACTCGCGGATGTCCGAGATACGAGAGTTCTTGAACGAATCGAACGAAACGCGGTGCATCGTGTGTCGCGCTTGCAAAACGCGAGAACTAGCAAGATTTCATCGTCCGCAAGTGTAACACGGCGTATCTCGGCCATTTCTCAACGGATTCGTGCGAATCAAGTGTCATACGCGTTTTTAGCGTCTAAAACGCACGGGGAGCACGTTTTCGACGCGAAAAACTCGCGGATGTCCGAGATACGAGAGTTCTTGAACGAATCGAACGAAACGCGGTGCATCGTGTGTCGCGCTTGCAAAACGCGAGAACTAGCAAGATTTCATCGTCCGCAAGTGTAACACGGCGTATCTCGGCCATTTCTCAACGGATTCGTGCGAATCAAGTGTCATACGCGTTTTTAGCGTCTAAAACGCACGGGGAGCACGTTTTCGACGCGAAAAACTCGCGGATGTCCGAGATACGAGAGTTCTTGAACGAATCGAACGAAACGCGGTGCATCGTGTGTCGCGCTTGCAAAACGCGAGAACTAGCAAGATTTCATCGTCCGCAAGTGTAACACGGCGTATCTCGGCCATTTCTCAACGGATTCGTGCGAATCAAGTGTCATACGCGTTTTTAGCGTCTAAAACGCACGGGGAGCACGTTTTCGACGCGAAAAACTCGCGGATGTCCGAGATACGAGAGTTCTTGAACGAATCGAACGAAACGCGGTGCATCGTGTGTCGCGCTTGCAAAACGCGAGAACTAGCAAGATTTCATCGTCCGCAAGTGTAACACGGCGTATCTCGGCCATTTCTCAACGGATTCGTGCGAATCAAGTGTCATACGCGTTTTTAGCGTCTAAAACGCACGGGGAGCACGTTTTCGACGCGAAAAACTCGCGGATGTCCGAGATACGAGAGTTCTTGAACGAATCGAACGAAACGCGGTGCATCGTGTGTCGCGCTTGCAAAACGCGAGAACTAGCAAGATTTCATCGTCCGCAAGTGTAACACGGCGTATCTCGGCCATTTCTCAACGGATTCGTGCGAATCAAGTGTCATACGCGTTTTTAGCGTCTAAAACGCACGGGGAGCACGTTTTCGACGCGAAAAACTCGCGGATGTCCGAGATACGAGAGTTCTTGAACGAATCGAACGAAACGCGGTGCATCGTGTGTCGCGCTTGCAAAACGCGAGAACTAGCAAGATTTCATCGTCCGCAAGTGTAACACGGCGTATCTCGGCCATCTCTCAACGGATTCGTGCGAATCAAGTGTCATACGCGTTTTTAGCGTCTAAAACGCACGGGGAGCACGTTTTCGACGCGAAAAACTCGCGGATGTCCGAGATACGAGAGTTCTTGAACGAATCGAACGAAACGCGGTGCATCGTGTGTCGCGCTTGCAAAACGCGAGAACTAGCAAGATTTCATCGTCCGCAAGTGTAACACGGCGTATCTCGGCCATTTCTCAACGGATTCGTGCGAATCAAGTGTCATACGCGTTTTTAGCGTCTAAAACGCACGGGGAGCACGTTTTCGACGCGAAAAACTCGCGGATGTCCGAGATACGAGAGTTCTTGAACGAATCGAACGAAACGCGGTGCATCGTGTGTCGCGCTTGCAAAACGCGAGAACTAGCAAGATTTCATCGTCCGCAAGTGTAACACGGCGTATCTCGGCCATTTCTCAACGGATTCGTGCGAATCAAGTGTCATACGCGTTTTTAGCGTCTAAAACGCACGGGGAGCACGTTTTCGACGCGAAAAACTCGCGGATGTCCGAGATACGAGAGTTCTTGAACGAATCGAACGAAACGCGGTGCATCGTGTGTCGCGCTTGCAAAACGCGAGAACTAGCAAGATTTCATCGTCCGCAAGTGTAACACGGCGTATCTCGGCCATTTCTCAACGGATTCGTGCGAATCAAGTGTCATACGCGTTTTTAGCGTCTAAAACGCACGGGGAGCACGTTTTCGACGCGAAAAACTCGCGGATGTCCGAGATACGAGAGTTCTTGAACGAATCGAACGAAACGCGGTGCATCGTGTGTCGCGCTTGCAAAACGCGAGAACTAGCAAGATTTCATCGTCCGCAAGTGTAACACGGCGTATCTCGGCCATTTCTCAACGGATTCGTGCGAATCAAGTGTCATACGCGTTTTTAGCGTCTAAAACGCACGGGGAGCACGTTTTCGACGCGAAAAACTCGCGGATGTCCGAGATACGAGAGTTCTTGAACGAATCGAACGAAACGCGGTGCATCGTGTGTCGCGCTTGCAAAACGCGAGAACTAGCAAGATTTCATCGTCCGCAAGTGTAACACGGCGTATCTCGGCCATTTCTCAACGGATTCGTGCGAATCAAGTGTCATACGCGTTTTTAGCGTCTAAAACGCACGGGGAG
This sequence comes from Priocnemis perturbator, assembly GCA_963942575.1. Classification (NCBI taxonomy): domain Eukaryota; kingdom Metazoa; phylum Arthropoda; class Insecta; order Hymenoptera; family Pompilidae; genus Priocnemis; species Priocnemis perturbator. The sequence goes on from CAWWDK010000092.1 coordinate 27,126, forward strand.
CACGTTTTCGACGCGAAAAACTCGCGGATGTCCGAGATACGAGAGTTCTTGAACGAATCGAACGAAACGCGGTGCATCGTGTGTCGCGCTTGCAAAACGCGAGAACTAGCAAGATTTCATCGTCCGCAAGTGTAACACGGCGTATCTCGGCCATTTCTCAACGGATTCGTGCGAATCAAGTGTCATACGCGTTTTTAGCGTCTAAAACGCACGGGGAGCACGTTTTCGACGCGAAAAACTCGCGGATGTCCGAGATACGAGAGTTCTTGAACGAATCGAACGAAACGCGGTGCATCGTGTGTCGCGCTTGCAAAACGCGAGAACTAGCAAGATTTCATCGTCCGCAAGTGTAACACGGCGTATCTCGGCCATTTCTCAACGGATTCGTGCGAATCAAGTGTCATACGCGTTTTTAGCGTCTAAAACGCACGGGGAGCACGTTTTCGACGCGAAAAACTCGCGGATGTCCGAGATACGAGAGTTCTTGAACGAATCGAACGAAACGCGGTGCATCGTGTGTCGCGCTTGCAAAACGCGAGAACTAGCAAGATTTCATCGTCCGCAAGTGTAACACGGCGTATCTCGGCCATTTCTCAACGGATTCGTGCGAATCAAGTGTCATACGCGTTTTTAGCGTCTAAAACGCACGGGGAGCACGTTTTCGACGCGAAAAACTCGCGGATGTCCGAGATACGAGAGTTCTTGAACGAATCGAACGAAACGCGGTGCATCGTGTGTCGCGCTTGCAAAACGCGAGAACTAGCAAGATTTCATCGTCCGCAAGTGTAACACGGCGTATCTCGGCCATTTCTCAACGGATTCGTGCGAATCAAGTGTCATACGCGTTTTTAGCGTCTAAAACGCACGGGGAGCACGTTTTCGACGCGAAAAACTCGCGGATGTCCGAGATACGAGAGTTCTTGAACGAATCGAACGAAACGCGGTGCATCGTGTGTCGCGCTTGCAAAACGCGAGAACTAGCAAGATTTCATCGTCCGCAAGTGTAACACGGCGTATCTCGGCCATTTCTCAACGGATTCGTGCGAATCAAGTGTCATACGCGTTTTTAGCGTCTAAAACGCACGGGGAGCACGTTTTCGACGCGAAAAACTCGCGGATGTCCGAGATACGAGAGTTCTTGAACGAATCGAACGAAACGCGGTGCATCGTGTGTCGCGCTTGCAAAACGCGAGAACTAGCAAGATTTCATCGTCCGCAAGTGTAACACGGCGTATCTCGGCCATTTCTCAACGGATTCGTGCGAATCAAGTGTCATACGCGTTTTTAGCGTCTAAAACGCACGGGGAGCACGTTTTCGACGCGAAAAACTCGCGGATGTCCGAGATACGAGAGTTCTTGAACGAATCGAACGAAACGCGGTGCATCGTGTGTCGCGCTTGCAAAACGCGAGAACTAGCAAGATTTCATCGTCCGCAAGTGTAACACGGCGTATCTCGGCCATTTCTCAACGGATTCGTGCGAATCAAGTGTCATACGCGTTTTTAGCGTCTAAAACGCACGGGGAGCACGTTTTCGACGCGAAAAACTCGCGGATGTCCGAGATACGAGAGTTCTTGAACGAATCGAACGAAACGCGGTGCATCGTGTGTCGCGCTTGCAAAACGCGAGAACTAGCAAGATTTCATCGTCCGCAAGTGTAACACGGCGTATCTCGGCCATTTCTCAACGGATTCGTGCGAATCAAGTGTCATACGCGTTTTTAGCGTCTAAAACGCACGGGGAGCACGTTTTCGACGCGAAAAACTCGCGGATGTCCGAGATACGAGAGTTCTTGAACGAATCGAACGAAACGCGGTGCATCGTGTGTCGCGCTTGCAAAACGCGAGAACTAGCAAGATTTCATCGTCCGCAAGTGTAACACGGCGTATCTCGGCCATTTCTCAACGGATTCGTGCGAATCAAGTGTCATACGCGTTTTTAGCGTCTAAAACGCACGGGGAGCACGTTTTCGACGCGAAAAACTCGCGGATGTCCGAGATACGAGAGTTCTTGAACGAATCGAACGAAACGCGGTGCATCGTGTGTCGCGCTTGCAAAACGCGAGAACTAGCAAGATTTCATCGTCCGCAAGTGTAACACGGCGTATCTCGGCCATTTCTCAACGGATTCGTGCGAATCAAGTGTCATACGCGTTTTTAGCGTCTAAAACGCACGGGGAGCACGTTTTCGACGCGAAAAACTCGCGGATGTCCGAGATACGAGAGTTCTTGAACGAATCGAACGAAACGCGGTGCATCGTGTGTCGCGCTTGCAAAACGCGAGAACTAGCAAGATTTCATCGTCCGCAAGTGTAACACGGCGTATCTCGGCCATTTCTCAACGGATTCGTGCGAATCAAGTGTCATACGCGTTTTTAGCGTCTAAAACGCACGGGGAGCACGTTTTCGACGCGAAAAACTCGCGGATGTCCGAGATACGAGAGTTCTTGAACGAATCGAACGAAACGCGGTGCATCGTGTGTCGCGCTTGCAAAACGCGAGAACTAGCAAGATTTCATCGTCCGCAAGTGTAACACGGCGTATCTCGGCCATTTCTCAACGGATTCGTGCGAATCAAGTGTCATACGCGTTTTTAGCGTCTAAAACGCACGGGGAGCACGTTTTCGACGCGAAAAACTCGCGGATGTCCGAGATACGAGAGTTCTTGAACGAATCGAACGAAACGCGGTGCATCGTGTGTCGCGCTTGCAAAACGCGAGAACTAGCAAGATTTCATCGTCCGCAAGTGTAACACGGCGTATCTCGGCCATTTCTCAACGGATTCGTGCGAATCAAGTGTCATACGCGTTTTTAGCGTCTAAAACGCACGGGGAGCACGTTTTCGACGCGAAAAACTCGCGGATGTCCGAGATACGAGAGTTCTTGAACGAATCGAACGAAACGCGGTGCATCGTGTGTCGCGCTTGCAAAACGCGAGAACTAGCAAGATTTCATCGTCCGCAAGTGTAACACGGCGTATCTCGGCCATTTCTCAACGGATTCGTGCGAATCAAGTGTCATACGCGTTTTTAGCGTCTAAAACGCACGGGGAGCACGTTTTCGACGCGAAAAACTCGCGGATGTCCGAGATACGAGAGTTCTTGAACGAATCGAACGAAACGCGGTGCATCGTGTGTCGCGCTTGCAAAACGCGAGAACTAGCAAGATTTCATCGTCCGCAAGTGTAACACGGCGTATCTCGGCCATTTCTCAACGGATTCGTGCGAATCAAGTGTCATACGCGTTTTTAGCGTCTAAAACGCACGGGGAGCACGTTTTCGACGCGAAAAACTCGCGGATGTCCGAGATACGAGAGTTCTTGAACGAATCGAACGAAACGCGGTGCATCGTGTGTCGCGCTTGCAAAACGCGAGAACTAGCAAGATTTCATCGTCCGCAAGTGTAACACGGCGTATCTCGGCCATTTCTCAACGGATTCGTGCGAATCAAGTGTCATACGCGTTTTTAGCGTCTAAAACGCACGGGGAGCACGTTTTCGACGCGAAAAACTCGCGGATGTCCGAGATACGAGAGTTCTTGAACGAATCGAACGAAACGCGGTGCATCGTGTGTCGCGCTTGCAAAACGCGAGAACTAGCAAGATTTCATCGTCCGCAAGTGTAACACGGCGTATCTCGGCCATTTCTCAACGGATTCGTGCGAATCAAGTGTCATACGCGTTTTTAGCGTCTAAAACGCACGGGGAGCACGTTTTCGACGCGAAAAACTCGCGGATGTCCGAGATACGAGAGTTCTTGAACGAATCGAACGAAACGCGGTGCATCGTGTGTCGCGCTTGCAAAACGCGAGAACTAGCAAGATTTCATCGTCCGCAAGTGTAACACGGCGTATCTCGGCCATTTCTCAACGGATTCGTGCGAATCAAGTGTCATACGCGTTTTTAGCGTCTAAAACGCACGGGGAGCACGTTTTCGACGCGAAAAACTCGCGGATGTCCGAGATACGAGAGTTCTTGAACGAATCGAACGAAACGCGGTGCATCGTGTGTCGCGCTTGCAAAACGCGAGAACTAGCAAGATTTCATCGTCCGCAAGTGTAACACGGCGTATCTCGGCCATTTCTCAACGGATTCGTGCGAATCAAGTGTCATACGCGTTTTTAGCGTCTAAAACGCACGGGGAGCACGTTTTCGACGCGAAAAACTCGCGGATGTCCGAGATACGAGAGTTCTTGAACGAATCGAACGAAACGCGGTGCATCGTGTGTCGCGCTTGCAAAACGCGAGAACTAGCAAGATTTCATCGTCCGCAAGTGTAACACGGCGTATCTCGGCCATTTCTCAACGGATTCGTGCGAATCAAGTGTCATACGCGTTTTTAGCGTCTAAAACGCACGGGGAGCACGTTTTCGACGCGAAAAACTCGCGGATGTCCGAGATACGAGAGTTCTTGAACGAATCGAACGAAACGCGGTGCATCGTGTGTCGCGCTTGCAAAACGCGAGAACTAGCAAGATTTCATCGTCCGCAAGTGTAACACGGCGTATCTCGGCCATTTCTCAACGGATTCGTGCGAATCAAGTGTCATACGCGTTTTTAGCGTCTAAAACGCACGGGGAGCACGTTTTCGACGCGAAAAACTCGCGGATGTCCGAGATACGAGAGTTCTTGAACGAATCGAACGAAACGCGGTGCATCGTGTGTCGCGCTTGCAAAACGCGAGAACTAGCAAGATTTCATCGTCCGCAAGTGTAACACGGCGTATCTCGGCCATTTCTCAACGGATTCGTGCGAATCAAGTGTCATACGCGTTTTTAGCGTCTAAAACGCACGGGGAGCACGTTTTCGACGCGAAAAACTCGCGGATGTCCGAGATACGAGAGTTCTTGAACGAATCGAACGAAACGCGGTGCATCGTGTGTCGCGCTTGCAAAACGCGAGAACTAGCAAGATTTCATCGTCCGCAAGTGTAACACGGCGTATCTCGGCCATTTCTCAACGGATTCGTGCGAATCAAGTGTCATACGCGTTTTTAGCGTCTAAAACGCACGGGGAGCACGTTTTCGACGCGAAAAACTCGCGGATGTCCGAGATACGAGAGTTCTTGAACGAATCGAACGAAACGCGGTGCATCGTGTGTCGCGCTTGCAAAACGCGAGAACTAGCAAGATTTCATCGTCCGCAAGTGTAACACGGCGTATCTCGGCCATTTCTCAACGGATTCGTGCGAATCAAGTGTCATACGCGTTTTTAGCGTCTAAAACGCACGGGGAGCACGTTTTCGACGCGAAAAACTCGCGGATGTCCGAGATACGAGAGTTCTTGAACGAATCGAACGAAACGCGGTGCATCGTGTGTCGCGCTTGCAAAACGCGAGAACTAGCAAGATTTCATCGTCCGCAAGTGTAACACGGCGTATCTCGGCCATTTCTCAACGGATTCGTGCGAATCAAGTGTCATACGCGTTTTTAGCGTCTAAAACGCACGGGGAGCACGTTTTCGACGCGAAAAACTCGCGGATGTCCGAGATACGAGAGTTCTTGAACGAATCGAACGAAACGCGGTGCATCGTGTGTCGCGCTTGCAAAACGCGAGAACTAGCAAGATTTCATCGTCCGCAAGTGTAACACGGCGTATCTCGGCCATTTCTCAACGGATTCGTGCGAATCAAGTGTCATACGCGTTTTTAGCGTCTAAAACGCACGGGGAGCACGTTTTCGACGCGAAAAACTCGCGGATGTCCGAGATACGAGAGTTCTTGAACGAATCGAACGAAACGCGGTGCATCGTGTGTCGCGCTTGCAAAACGCGAGAACTAGCAAGATTTCATCGTCCGCAAGTGTAACACGGCGTATCTCGGCCATTTCTCAACGGATTCGTGCGAATCAAGTGTCATACGCGTTTTTAGCGTCTAAAACGCACGGGGAGCACGTTTTCGACGCGAAAAACTCGCGGATGTCCGAGATACGAGAGTTCTTGAACGAATCGAACGAAACGCGGTGCATCGTGTGTCGCGCTTGCAAAACGCGAGAACTAGCAAGATTTCATCGTCCGCAAGTGTAACACGGCGTATCTCGGCCATTTCTCAACGGATTCGTGCGAATCAAGTGTCATACGCGTTTTTAGCGTCTAAAACGCACGGGGAGCACGTTTTCGACGCGAAAAACTCGCGGATGTCCGAGATACGAGAGTTCTTGAACGAATCGAACGAAACGCGGTGCATCGTGTGTCGCGCTTGCAAAACGCGAGAACTAGCAAGATTTCATCGTCCGCAAGTGTAACACGGCGTATCTCGGCCATTTCTCAACGGATTCGTGCGAATCAAGTGTCATACGCGTTTTTAGCGTCTAAAACGCACGGGGAGCACGTTTTCGACGCGAAAAACTCGCGGATGTCCGAGATACGAGAGTTCTTGAACGAATCGAACGAAACGCGGTGCATCGTGTGTCGCGCTTGCAAAACGCGAGAACTAGCAAGATTTCATCGTCCGCAAGTGTAACACGGCGTATCTCGGCCATTTCTCAACGGATTCGTGCGAATCAAGTGTCATACGCGTTTTTAGCGTCTAAAACGCACGGGGAGCACGTTTTCGACGCGAAAAACTCGCGGATGTCCGAGATACGAGAGTTCTTGAACGAATCGAACGAAACGCGGTGCATCGTGTGTCGCGCTTGCAAAACGCGAGAACTAGCAAGATTTCATCGTCCGCAAGTGTAACACGGCGTATCTCGGCCATTTCTCAACGGATTCGTGCGAATCAAGTGTCATACGCGTTTTTAGCGTCTAAAACGCACGGGGAGCACGTTTTCGACGCGAAAAACTCGCGGATGTCCGAGATACGAGAGTTCTTGAACGAATCGAACGAAACGCGGTGCATCGTGTGTCGCGCTTGCAAAACGCGAGAACTAGCAAGATTTCATCGTCCGCAAGTGTAACACGGCGTATCTCGGCCATTTCTCAACGGATTCGTGCGAATCAAGTGTCATACGCGTTTTTAGCGTCTAAAACGCACGGGGAGCACGTTTTCGACGCGAAAAACTCGCGGATGTCCGAGATACGAGAGTTCTTGAACGAATCGAACGAAACGCGGTGCATCGTGTGTCGCGCTTGCAAAACGCGAGAACTAGCAAGATTTCATCGTCCGCAAGTGTAACACGGCGTATCTCGGCCATTTCTCAACGGATTCGTGCGAATCAAGTGTCATACGCGTTTTTAGCGTCTAAAACGCACGGGGAGCACGTTTTCGACGCGAAAAACTCGCGGATGTCCGAGATACGAGAGTTCTTGAACGAATCGAACGAAACGCGGTGCATCGTGTGTCGCGCTTGCAAAACGCGAGAACTAGCAAGATTTCATCGTCCGCAAGTGTAACACGGCGTATCTCGGCCATTTCTCAACGGATTCGTGCGAATCAAGTGTCATACGCGTTTTTAGCGTCTAAAACGCACGGGGAGCACGTTTTCGACGCGAAAAACTCGCGGATGTCCGAGATACGAGAGTTCTTGAACGAATCGAACGAAACGCGGTGCATCGTGTGTCGCGCTTGCAAAACGCGAGAACTAGCAAGATTTCATCGTCCGCAAGTGTAACACGGCGTATCTCGGCCATTTCTCAACGGATTCGTGCGAATCAAGTGTCATACGCGTTTTTAGCGTCTAAAACGCACGGGGAGCACGTTTTCGACGCGAAAAACTCGCGGATGTCCGAGATACGAGAGTTCTTGAACGAATCGAACGAAACGCGGTGCATCGTGTGTCGCGCTTGCAAAACGCGAGAACTAGCAAGATTTCATCGTCCGCAAGTGTAACACGGCGTATCTCGGCCATTTCTCAACGGATTCGTGCGAATCAAGTGTCATACGCGTTTTTAGCGTCTAAAACGCACGGGGAGCACGTTTTCGACGCGAAAAACTCGCGGATGTCCGAGATACGAGAGTTCTTGAACGAATCGAACGAAACGCGGTGCATCGTGTGTCGCGCTTGCAAAACGCGAGAACTAGCAAGATTTCATCGTCCGCAAGTGTAACACGGCGTATCTCGGCCATTTCTCAACGGATTCGTGCGAATCAAGTGTCATACGCGTTTTTAGCGTCTAAAACGCACGGGGAGCACGTTTTCGACGCGAAAAACTCGCGGATGTCCGAGATACGAGAGTTCTTGAACGAATCGAACGAAACGCGGTGCATCGTGTGTCGCGCTTGCAAAACGCGAGAACTAGCAAGATTTCATCGTCCGCAAGTGTAACACGGCGTATCTCGGCCATTTCTCAACGGATTCGTGCGAATCAAGTGTCATACGCGTTTTTAGCGTCTAAAACGCACGGGGAGCACGTTTTCGACGCGAAAAACTCGCGGATGTCCGAGATACGAGAGTTCTTGAACGAATCGAACGAAACGCGGTGCATCGTGTGTCGCGCTTGCAAAACGCGAGAACTAGCAAGATTTCATCGTCCGCAAGTGTAACACGGCGTATCTCGGCCATTTCTCAACGGATTCGTGCGAATCAAGTGTCATACGCGTTTTTAGCGTCTAAAACGCACGGGGAGCACGTTTTCGACGCGAAAAACTCGCGGATGTCCGAGATACGAGAGTTCTTGAACGAATCGAACGAAACGCGGTGCATCGTGTGTCGCGCTTGCAAAACGCGAGAACTAGCAAGATTTCATCGTCCGCAAGTGTAACACGGCGTATCTCGGCCATTTCTCAACGGATTCGTGCGAATCAAGTGTCATACGCGTTTTTAGCGTCTAAAACGCACGGGGAGCACGTTTTCGACGCGAAAAACTCGCGGATGTCCGAGATACGAGAGTTCTTGAACGAATCGAACGAAACGCGGTGCATCGTGTGTCGCGCTTGCAAAACGCGAGAACTAGCAAGATTTCATCGTCCGCAAGTGTAACACGGCGTATCTCGGCCATTTCTCAACGGATTCGTGCGAATCAAGTGTCATACGCGTTTTTAGCGTCTAAAACGCACGGGGAGCACGTTTTCGACGCGAAAAACTCGCGGATGTCCGAGATACGAGAGTTCTTGAACGAATCGAACGAAACGCGGTGCATCGTGTGTCGCGCTTGCAAAACGCGAGAACTAGCAAGATTTCATCGTCCGCAAGTGTAACACGGCGTATCTCGGCCATTTCTCAACGGATTCGTGCGAATCAAGTGTCATACGCGTTTTTAGCGTCTAAAACGCACGGGGAGCACGTTTTCGACGCGAAAAACTCGCGGATGTCCGAGATACGAGAGTTCTTGAACGAATCGAACGAAACGCGGTGCATCGTGTGTCGCGCTTGCAAAACGCGAGAACTAGCAAGATTTCATCGTCCGCAAGTGTAACACGGCGTATCTCGGCCATTTCTCAACGGATTCGTGCGAATCAAGTGTCATACGCGTTTTTAGCGTCTAAAACGCACGGGGAGCACGTTTTCGACGCGAAAAACTCGCGGATGTCCGAGATACGAGAGTTCTTGAACGAATCGAACGAAACGCGGTGCATCGTGTGTCGCGCTTGCAAAACGCGAGAACTAGCAAGATTTCATCGTCCGCAAGTGTAACACGGCGTATCTCGGCCATTTCTCAACGGATTCGTGCGAATCAAGTGTCATACGCGTTTTTAGCGTCTAAAACGCACGGGGAGCACGTTTTCGACGCGAAAAACTCGCGGATGTCCGAGATACGAGAGTTCTTGAACGAATCGAACGAAACGCGGTGCATCGTGTGTCGCGCTTGCAAAACGCGAGAACTAGCAAGATTTCATCGTCCGCAAGTGTAACACGGCGTATCTCGGCCATTTCTCAACGGATTCGTGCGAATCAAGTGTCATACGCGTTTTTAGCGTCTAAAACGCACGGGGAGCACGTTTTCGACGCGAAAAACTCGCGGATGTCCGAGATACGAGAGTTCTTGAACGAATCGAACGAAACGCGGTGCATCGTGTGTCGCGCTTGCAAAACGCGAGAACTAGCAAGATTTCATCGTCCGCAAGTGTAACACGGCGTATCTCGGCCATTTCTCAACGGATTCGTGCGAATCAAGTGTCATACGCGTTTTTAGCGTCTAAAACGCACGGGGAGCACGTTTTCGACGCGAAAAACTCGCGGATGTCCGAGATACGAGAGTTCTTGAACGAATCGAACGAAACGCGGTGCATCGTGTGTCGCGCTTGCAAAACGCGAGAACTAGCAAGATTTCATCGTCCGCAAGTGTAACACGGCGTATCTCGGCCATTTCTCAACGGATTCGTGCGAATCAAGTGTCATACGCGTTTTTAGCGTCTAAAACGCACGGGGAGCACGTTTTCGACGCGAAAAACTCGCGGATGTCCGAGATACGAGAGTTCTTGAACGAATCGAACGAAACGCGGTGCATCGTGTGTCGCGCTTGCAAAACGCGAGAACTAGCAAGATTTCATCGTCCGCAAGTGTAACACGGCGTATCTCGGCCATTTCTCAACGGATTCGTGCGAATCAAGTGTCATACGCGTTTTTAGCGTCTAAAACGCACGGGGAGCACGTTTTCGACGCGAAAAACTCGCGGATGTCCGAGATACGAGAGTTCTTGAACGAATCGAACGAAACGCGGTGCATCGTGTGTCGCGCTTGCAAAACGCGAGAACTAGCAAGATTTCATCGTCCGCAAGTGTAACACGGCGTATCTCGGCCATTTCTCAACGGATTCGTGCGAATCAAGTGTCATACGCGTTTTTAGCGTCTAAAACGCACGGGGAGCACGTTTTCGACGCGAAAAACTCGCGGATGTCCGAGATACGAGAGTTCTTGAACGAATCGAACGAAACGCGGTGCATCGTGTGTCGCGCTTGCAAAACGCGAGAACTAGCAAGATTTCATCGTCCGCAAGTGTAACACGGCGTATCTCGGCCATTTCTCAACGGATTCGTGCGAATCAAGTGTCATACGCGTTTTTAGCGTCTAAAACGCACGGGGAGCACGTTTTCGACGCGAAAAACTCGCGGATGTCCGAGATACGAGAGTTCTTGAACGAATCGAACGAAACGCGGTGCATCGTGTGTCGCGCTTGCAAAACGCGAGAACTAGCAAGATTTCATCGTCCGCAAGTGTAACACGGCGTATCTCGGCCATTTCTCAACGGATTCGTGCGAATCAAGTGTCATACGCGTTTTTAGCGTCTAAAACGCACGGGGAGCACGTTTTCGACGCGAAAAACTCGCGGATGTCCGAGATACGAGAGTTCTTGAACGAATCGAACGAAACGCGGTGCATCGTGTGTCGCGCTTGCAAAACGCGAGAACTAGCAAGATTTCATCGTCCGCAAGTGTAACACGGCGTATCTCGGCCATTTCTCAACGGATTCGTGCGAATCAAGTGTCATACGCGTTTTTAGCGTCTAAAACGCACGGGGAGCACGTTTTCGACGCGAAAAACTCGCGGATGTCCGAGATACGAGAGTTCTTGAACGAATCGAACGAAACGCGGTGCATCGTGTGTCGCGCTTGCAAAACGCGAGAACTAGCAAGATTTCATCGTCCGCAAGTGTAACACGGCGTATCTCGGCCATTTCTCAACGGATTCGTGCGAATCAAGTGTCATACGCGTTTTTAGCGTCTAAAACGCACGGGGAGCACGTTTTCGACGCGAAAAACTCGCGGATGTCCGAGATACGAGAGTTCTTGAACGAATCGAACGAAACGCGGTGCATCGTGTGTCGCGCTTGCAAAACGCGAGAACTAGCAAGATTTCATCGTCCGCAAGTGTAACACGGCGTATCTCGGCCATTTCTCAACGGATTCGTGCGAATCAAGTGTCATACGCGTTTTTAGCGTCTAAAACGCACGGGGAGCACGTTTTCGACGCGCAAAACTCGCGGATGTCCGAGATACGAGAGTTCTTGAACGAATCGAACGAAACGCGGTGCATCGTGTGTCGCGCTTGCAAAACGCGAGAACTAGCAAGATTTCATCGTCCGCAAGTGTAACACGGCGTATCTCGGCCATTTCTCAACGGATTCGTGCGAATCAAGTGTCATACGCGTTTTTAGCGTCTAAAACGCACGGGGAGCACGTTTTCGACGCGAAAAACTCGCGGATGTCCGAGATACGAGAGTTCTTGAACGAATCGAACGAAACGCGGTGCATCGTGTGTCGCGCTTGCAAAACGCGAGAACTAGCAAGATTTCATCGTCCGCAAGTGTAACACGGCGTATCTCGGCCATTTCTCAACGGATTCGTGCGAATCAAGTGTCATACGCGTTTTTAGCGTCTAAAACGCACGGGGAGCACGTTTTCGACGCGAAAAACTCGCGGATGTCCGAGATACGAGAGTTCTTGAACGAATCGAACGAAACGCGGTGCATCGTGTGTCGCGCTTGCAAAACGCGAGAACTAGCAAGATTTCATCGTCCGCAAGTGTAACACGGCGTATCTCGGCCATTTCTCAACGGATTCGTGCGAATCAAGTGTCATACGCGTTTTTAGCGTCTAAAACGCACGGGGAGCACGTTTTCGACGCGAAAAACTCGCGGATGTCCGAGATACGAGAGTTCTTGAACGAATCGAACGAAACGCGGTGCATCGTGTGTCGCGCTTGCAAAACGCGAGAACTAGCAAGATTTCATCGTCCGCAAGTGTAACACGGCGTATCTCGGCCATTTCTCAACGGATTCGTGCGAATCAAGTGTCATACGCGTTTTTAGCGTCTAAAACGCACGGGGAGCACGTTTTCGACGCGAAAAACTCGCGGATGTCCGAGATACGAGAGTTCTTGAACGAATCGAACGAAACGCGGTGCATCGTGTGTCGCGCTTGCAAAACGCGAGAACTAGCAAGATTTCATCGTCCGCAAGTGTAACACGGCGTATCTCGGCCATTTCTCAACGGATTCGTGCGAATCAAGTGTCATACGCGTTTTTAGCGTCTAAAACGCACGGGGAGCACGTTTTCGACGCGAAAAACTCGCGGATGTCCGAGATACGAGAGTTCTTGAACGAATCGAACGAAACGCGGTGCATCGTGTGTCGCGCTTGCAAAACGCGAGAACTAGCAAGATTTCATCGTCCGCAAGTGTAACACGGCGTATCTCGGCCATTTCTCAACGGATTCGTGCGAATCAAGTGTCATACGCGTTTTTAGCGTCTAAAACGCACGGGGAGCACGTTTTCGACGCGAAAAACTCGCGGATGTCCGAGATACGAGAGTTCTTGAACGAATCGAACGAAACGCGGTGCATCGTGTGTCGCGCTTGCAAAACGCGAGAACTAGCAAGATTTCATCGTCCGCAAGTGTAACACGGCGTATCTCGGCCATTTCTCAACGGATTCGTGCGAATCAAGTGTCATACGCGTTTTTAGCGTCTAAAACGCACGGGGAGCACGTTTTCGACGCGAAAAACTCGCGGATGTCCGAGATACGAGAGTTCTTGAACGAATCGAACGAAACGCGGTGCATCGTGTGTCGCGCTTGCAAAACGCGAGAACTAGCAAGATTTCATCGTCCGCAAGTGTAACACGGCGTATCTCGGCCATTTCTCAACGGATTCGTGCGAATCAAGTGTCATACGCGTTTTTAGCGTCTAAAACGCACGGGGAGCACGTTTTCGACGCGAAAAACTCGCGGATGTCCGAGATACGAGAGTTCTTGAACGAATCGAACGAAACGCGGTGCATCGTGTGTCGCGCTTGCAAAACGCGAGAACTAGCAAGATTTCATCGTCCGCAAGTGTAACACGGCGTATCTCGGCCATTTCTCAACGGATTCGTGCGAATCAAGTGTCATACGCGTTTTTAGCGTCTAAAACGCACGGGGAGCACGTTTTCGACGCGAAAAACTCGCGGATGTCCGAGATACGAGAGTTCTTGAACGAATCGAACGAAACGCGGTGCATCGTGTGTCGCGCTTGCAAAACGCGAGAACTAGCAAGATTTCATCGTCCGCAAGTGTAACACGGCGTATCTCGGCCATTTCTCAACGGATTCGTGCGAATCAAGTGTCATACGCGTTTTTCGCGTCTAAAACGCACGGGGAGCACGTTTTCGACGCGAAAAACTCGCGGATGTCCGAGATTCGAGAGTTCTTGAACGAATCGAACGAAACGCGGTGCATCGTGTGTCGCGCTTGCAAAACGCGAGAACTAGCAAGATTTCATCGTCCGCAAGTGTAACACGGCGTATCTCGGCCATTTCTCAACGGATTCGTGCGAATCAAGTGTCATACGCGTTTTTAGCGTCTAAAACGCACGGGGAGCACGTTTTCGACGCGAAAAACTCGCGGATGTCCGAGATACGAGAGTTCTTGAACGAATCGAACGAAACGCGGTGCATCGTGTGTCGCGCTTGCAAAACGCGAGAACTAGCAAGATTTCATCGTCCGCAAGTGTAACACGGCGTATCTCGGCCATTTCTCAACGGATTCGTGCGAATCAAGTGTCATACGCGTTTTTAGCGTCTAAAACGCACGGGGAGCACGTTTTTGACGCGAAAAACTCGCGGATGTCCGAGATACGAGAGTTCTTGAACGAATCGAACGAAACGCGGTGCATCGTGTGTCGCGCTTGCAAAACGCGAGAACTAGCAAGATTTCATCGTCCGCAAGTGTAACACGGCGTATCTCGGCCATTTCTCAACGGATTCGTGCGAATCAAGTGTCATACGCGTTTTTCGCGTCTAAAACGCACGGGGAGCACGTTTTCGACGCGAAAAACTCGCGGATGTCCGAGATACGAGAGTTCTTGAACGAATAGAACGAAACGCGGTGCATCGTGTGTCGCGCTTGCAAAACGCGAGAACTAGCAAGATTTCATCGTCCGCAAGTGTAACACGGCGTATCTCGGCCATTTCCCAACGGATTCGTGCGAATCAAGTGTCATACGCGTTTTTAGCGTCTAAAACGCACGGGGAGCACGTTTTCGACGCGAAAAACTCGCGGATGTCCGAGATACGAGAGTTCTTGAACGAATCGAACGAAACGCGGTGCATCGTGTGTCGCGCTTGCAAAACGCGAGAACTAGCAAGATTTCATCGTCCGCAAATGTAACACGGCGTATCTCGGCCATTTCTCAACGGATTCGTGCGAATCAAGTGTCATACGCGTTTTTAGCGTCTAAAACGCACGGGGAGCACGTTTTCGACGCGAAAAACTCGCGGATGTCCGAGATACGAGAGTTCTTGAACGAATCGAACGAAACGCGGTGCATCGTGTGTCGCGCTTGCAAAACGCGAGAACTAGCAAGATTTCATCGTCCGCAAGTGTAACACGGCGTATCTCGGCCATTTCTCAACGGATTCGTGCGAATCAAGTGTCATACGCGTTTTTCGCGTCTAAAACGCACGGGGAGCACGTTTTCGACGCGAAAAACTCGCGGAATGTCCGAGATACGAGAGTTCTTGAACGAATCGAACGAAACGCGGTGCATCGTGTGTCGCGCTTGCAAAACGCGAGAACTAGCAAGATTTCATCGTCCGCAAGTGTAACACGGCGTATCTCGGCCATTTCTCAACGGATTCGTGCGAATCAAGTGTCATACGCGTTTTTAGCGTCTAAAACGCACGGGGAGCACGTTTTCGACGCGAAAAACTCGCGGATGTCCGAGATACGAGAGTTCTTGAACGAATCGAACGAAACGCGGTGCATCGTGTGTCGCGCTTGCAAAACGCGAGAACTAGCAAGATTTCATCGTCCGCAAGTGTAACACGGCGTATCTCGGCCATTTCTCAACGGATTCGTGCGAATCAAGTGTCATACGCGTTTTTAGCGTCTAAAACGCACGGGGAGCACGTTTTCGACGCGAAAAACTCGCGGATGTCCGAGATACGAGAGTTCTTGAACGAATCGAACGAAACGCGGTGCATCGTGTGTCGCGCTTGCAAAACGCGAGAACTAGCAAGATTTCATCGTCCGCAAGTGTAACACGGCGTATCTCGGCCATTTCTCAACGGATTCGTGCGAATCAAGTGTCATACGCGTTTTTAGCGTCTAAAACGCACGGGGAGCACGTTTTCGACGCGAAAAACTCGCGGATGTCCGAGATACGAGAGTTCTTGAACGAATCGAACGAAACGCGGTGCATCGTGTGTCGCGCTTGCAAAACGCGAGAACTAGCAAGATTTCATCGTCCGCAAGTGTAACACGGCGTATCTCGGCCATTTCTCAACGGATTCGTGCGAATCAAGTGTCATACGCGTTTTTAGCGTCTAAAACGCACGGGGAGCACGTTTTCGACGCGAAAAACTCGCGGATGTCCGAGATACGAGAGTTCTTGAACGAATCGAACGAAACGCGGTGCATCGTGTGTCGCGCTTGCAAAACGCGAGAACTAGCAAGATTTCATCGTCCGCAAGTGTAACACGGCGTATCTCGGCCATTTCTCAACGGATTCGTGCGAATCAAGTGTCATACGCGTTTTTAGCGTCTAAAACGCACGGGGAGCACGTTTTCGACGCGAAAAACTCGCGGATGTCCGAGATACGAGAGTTCTTGAACAAATCGAACGAAACGCGGTGCATCGTGTGTCGCGCTTGCAAAACGCGAGAACTAGCAAGATTTCATCGTCCGCAAGTGTAACACGGCGTATCTCGGCCATTTCTCAACGGATTCGTGCGAATCAAGTGTCATACGCGTTTTTAGCGTCTAAAACGCACGGGGAGCACGTTTTCGACGCGAAAAACTCGCGGATGTCCGAGATACGAGAGTTCTTGAACGAATCGAACGAAACGCGGTGCATCGTGTGTCGCGCTTGCAAAACGCGAGAACTAGCAAGATTTCATCGTCCGCAAGTGTAACACGGCGTATCTCGGCCATTTCTCAACGGATTCGTGCGAATCAAGTGTCATACGCGTTTTTAGCGTCTAAAACGCACGGGGAGCACGTTTTCGACGCGAAAAACTCGCGGATGTCCGAGATACGAGAGTTCTTGAACGAATCGAACGAAACGCGGTGCATCGTGTGTCGCGCTTGCAAAACGCGAGAACTAGCAAGATTTCATCGTCCGCAAGTGTAACACGGCGTATCTCGGCCATTTCTCAACGGATTCGTGCGAATCAAGTGTCATACGCGTTTTTAGCGTCTAAAACGCACGGGGAGCACGTTTTCGACGCGAAAAACTCGCGGATGTCCGAGATACGAGAGTTCTTGAACGAATCGAACGAAACGCGGTGCATCGTGTGTCGCGCTTGCAAAACGCGAGAACTAGCAAGATTTCATCGTCCGCAAGTGTAACACGGCGTATCTCGGCCATTTCTCAACGGATTCGTGCGAATCAAGTGTCATACGCGTTTTTAGCGTCTAAAACGCACGGGGAGCACGTTTTCGACGCGAAAAACTCGCGGATGTCCGAGATACGAGAGTTCTTGAACAAATCGAACGAAACGCGGTGCATCGTGTGTCGCGCTTGCAAAACGCGAGAACTAGCAAGATTTCATCGTCCGCAAGTGTAACACGGCGTATCTCGGCCATTTCTCAACGGATTCGTGCGAATCAAGTGTCATACGCGTTTTTAGCGTCTAAAACGCACGGGGAGCACGTTTTCGACGCGAAAAACTCGCGGATGTCCGAGATACGAGAGTTCTTGAACGAATCGAACGAAACGCGGTGCATCGTGTGTCGCGCTTGCAAAACGCGAGAACTAGCAAGATTTCATCGTCCGCAAGTGTAACACGGCGTATCTCGGCCATTTCTCAACGGATTCGTGCGAATCAAGTGTCATACGCGTTTTTAGCGTCTAAAACGCACGGGGAGCACGTTTTCGACGCGAAAAACTCGCGGATGTCCGAGATACGAGAGTTCTTGAACGAATCGAACGAAACGCGGTGCATCGTGTGTCGCGCTTGCAAAACGCGAGAACTAGCAAGATTTCATCGTCCGCAAGTGTAACACGGCGTATCTCGGCCATTTCTCAACGGATTCGTGCGAATCAAGTGTCATACGCGTTTTTAGCGTCTAAAACGCACGGGGAGCACGTTTTCGACGCGAAAAACTCGCGGATGTCCGAGATACGAGAGTTCTTGAACGAATCGAACGAAACGCGGTGCATCGTGTGTCGCGCTTGCAAAACGCGAGAACTAGCAAGATTTCATCGTCCGCAAGTGTAACACGGCGTATCTCGGCCATTTCTCAACGGATTCGTGCGAATCAAGTGTCATACGCGTTTTTAGCGTCTAAAACGCACGGGGAGCACGTTTTCGACGCGAAAAACTCGCGGATGTCCGAGATACGAGAGTTCTTGAACAAATCGAACGAAACGCGGTGCATCGTGTGTCGCGCTTGCAAAACGCGAGAACTAGCAAGATTTCATCGTCCGCAAGTGTAACACGGCGTATCTCGGCCATTTCTCAACGGATTCGTGCGAATCAAGTGTCATACGCGTTTTTAGCGTCTAATGTTACGTCCTCGGTTTTTAGCCACGCTGCTTACACCGCGTATAGCTGGGACCCGAGAGCAGACGGCTGAATCGGTCGGTACTTGGAGCGCAATCTACTTTCCTTGCGCGGACGTGTTACAGAAGTCGGTATTATTACCGGGTGTTTCTAACTTACTTAAATGGTCGGCCTGGTTACCGCACAAGATTTATTTATCGTCGGAATGGCTACCGCGCAGAATGTGACTCTAAACCCGGAATGGTTACCGTACCAAAAATATCAACGTCGGAATGGCTACCGCACAAATGTGACTCTAAGCCCGGAATGGTTACCGTACCAAAAATATCAACGTCGGAATGGCTACCGCACAAATGTGACTCTAAACCCGGAATGGTTACCGTACCAAAAATATCAACGTCGGAATGGCTACCGCACAAATGTGACTCTAAACCCGGAATGGTTACCGTACAAAAAATATCAACGTCGGAATGGCTACCGCACAAATGTGACTCTAAACCCGGAATGGTTACCGTACCAAAAATATCAACGTCGGAATGGCTACCGCACAAATGTGACTCTAAACCCGGAATGGTTACCGTACCAAAAATATCAACGTCGGAATGGCTACCGCACAAATGTGACTCTAAACCCGGAATGGTTACCGTACCAAAAATATCAACGTCGGAATGGCTACCGCACAAATGTGACTCTAAACCCGGAATGGTTACCGTACCAAAAATATCAACGTCGGAATGGCTACCGCACAAATATGTCAAACGTCGGAATGGCTACCGCACAAATATACTTAATATCGTCTCGGTAATTCCTATACCGCCGAGATTTATACTTATTCTAAAATTGACAGGGTTCGGAGGTAGGAAATTATGCAACGTGAGCGCAGAACGAAAATAAAGGGCTTTATTGAGAGAGGAACGTTACACTAGTTTAATATTTGTATGTCGTCGTCCTCGGCGATGCTGCGAGGGTCGACCTCCTAAATAACGGAATATTCTCTGCTTTATGATTTTAATAGGGGAAGTGCTGTCGGGAGCACCAGTGACTACTAACCTTGGGGCCGTACCATGGCGGAACCAGCAACTGTATGCTGGCGGAACAGCAACTCTATGCTGGCGCAATCAGCGGCCGTACGCTGGCGCCCAGCAACTTAATGCTGGTCGGCTGGCCCCCAGCAACTTAATGCTGGTCGGCTGCGCCCAGCAACTTAATGCTGGTCGGCTGGCGCACTGTGGTTACGGTTGGTCGGGAGGTCACTACGGAAAGGCAAGCGACTCGACGCCTAGCCTTGATCCAGGGGACACTGAGAGAACGGCCGAGCAACTGAATGCTCGTGACACGTCACTGACTTAAAGCACAGAGAACACTCGGTTAATAGGACGTCGTCCGTGTTCAATGATCGCCGGTGAATTATAACTGTCCAATATTTCGAAGAAAGTGGCAGGTTAGGAAGGATAAATGAGTTATATGAAAGGAGTTCGGTTATCGCGAATGAATTGTAAATGTCCGATGTTTCCAAAGATTTGTAACGTTAGCAAGATTCAATAAAAGTTAAATAAACGAAATAGTTGCGCTCACGTTGGATGTGGGAAAGAGGAGAATAAGTCTGCACCAAATACCTTATAGATGTATTGAAGACGGCGTTGGTTGGGCACTGGTATTACACAGATTCTATTGTTAACAGACTCGAGTGTAGGTCGACTACTAGTAACGCTTAAGGCTTGCTTGTTAGAGAGGTGCGACTGTTCGGTTCGAAGCGGCGATGAAGACTGGCTTAAGCGCACATAATACCCGTATAGTGGAACGTGGTACACGATATTTGCAACAATATATAATAAACGCCACGTTGATTACGACAGTCGCGAGAATAATGTAAATGATTGAGTTTAAAAACAATGTTGTTAGAAGTTAATTAAAATAACGATGGTCACGAGTAGTCACACGGGTTGCCCTTACGGAAGGATATCACAATGTGGAATAATGAGGAATTAAATTCTTACCTTGCTGGATGCCTGTCAGGGTAGATGGTTCACGAAGTTGCGTAAAAGTATTTTATTAAACACAGATCTACTACAATGATGTGAACACTTGATACTAATGATTAACTATCCGAAGTATGAACTTGTAAGGCGGAACGCGTGAGACTAAGCTCGGAGCAATGTGTTTGAAGTGACCGTACTGGTTGACGGGGCGATGAAGACTGAATGTCCCGGCGTTGCAGCGGAGCTCGTCGGCTCGGAAAGTGGCGGGGACTCGTCGGCAGTGGGAGAGCTGCGTCAGCAATCCCATTGTGAACGCTCGATCTTAGACTTTCGCACGCGTGATGGAATGCGCGTGGTCAGCATTATCGCAGTGGGATGGGGAGCGCGCGACTCGAGCGAGCCAGCGTCCGTGCCTTATCTTGCTGACTCAGCGCGGCGTGCCTTATCGCGTGGGATGGGGAGCGCGCAACTCGAGCGAGCCGGCGTCCGTGCCTTATCGCATGGAATGGGGAGCGCGCAACTCGAGCGAGCCGGTGTCCGTGCCTTATCGTAACGCGTGAAAGAATGTGCCTTGAGGAGGCTTACGGACTTACGACTATGCCTCTGGTCGAGGTGATATATAATATGTTGGGAATAAGCACGAAGCTTCTCGAACGTTCCTTTCGGTCGATCTGCTTGGTGCTTATGTACTTAAGAGATAGGCGGATTACATATGCCTGTGCTAGGCGGTTATACGGACACGAATACTCCTACGTGTACGCTGCCTGTCTTAGAGGCTGATACAATGCGTATAACGTTACTGCTGTTAAACATATGGTAAGCGTATATGTTCCCGAGAGATTCAGTGACCGTGGGTTACCGGCAAACATGGCTCGTTACCGACGGTCACTGGTGGTAAGTCTAACCTAAAATTATCGACATTGAATTACCGGCAACGGTGGAAAATAAAGTTATCGTCATTTATCGATGAGAATTTACAAGTTGGGTTACCGATTTTGGTTCTCTATCTGTAGGTTTACGGACCTTGAACACATACTGTACTTATCAACGATATGTGTATTAATCGGTTCTATTAAATACTTATGACTAGTTGTTGCCATGCGTATGTGCGAGAGTGTCTGCGGAAGCTTAATCCTTAGCATTATTTATTTTAGGCGAAAAAATTGTGGTGGAGGACGCAGGACGTAACACCTCCCCCCTTGGAAAAAGAATTTACACATTAATTGTGTGAATTCTTTAGATTACATTTTCTCCATTCGCAGGACACTCTCTCGTATCTCGTCATGGCTTGACGCATCGGGCTAACGCGGGGCAGTTTTCGGTGGGTCTTCGTGGGTGTGGCTCGGATGTCCTGTAGCTCCACGTTGTCAGTCTTTTCCGCCGTTGGCCTTGTCCTGCTGATGTGCAGCAACAGGTGAACGGTCGAACTCCTTATTGCTCCATAAAGGTGGATACTCCATCCGTATACGTGATGGAAGACGTACCCGGGAATCAGCGTGTCGATTACCAGCTTCGCTAGGCGGACCAGCACAAAAATTCCGAGATCTCTGGCGGTGGCTGATCACAAATCCACCCCGGATACTTTCAGCTGTTGATTCCGCAATAATTTCCAGTGATTCCTCGTCGTGAAGAATGTTTTGTCCGGACGCGCCTCTTGCTATGGTATTCAAGAGGGCCGGTCGTTCGGCGGAGGGCGTTATGTGATGACATGTGCCACATCTCCCGCCGAATGTTGGAATTGCAGGGACGAACACTTATGTTCGGAGTGTGCAACGGAGGACGAGTGCGATGTGATTATACGCGGCCAGGCGGTGTTGATGCAACTCCTCGTGGGATCGGAGACCCCATTGCCACCGTGTTAACGGTGCGGGGCTCCCCCGATGAGAGTGCAACCGGCTGGGAGCTTCCTCCTGTGCACGGATGCAGTTTTTGTGGCTCACATCTGACAGATATTCGTACTGTCCATTATGTACGACCGAGATGTGAGAGTGCATGCCGCAGTAGTGAATGGTCCGCGATATCTCCACTTTACTTTGGATGATATCTGCGTGCTGGTGATGCGCCAATTGGAGGAGCTGGACGTAACTCCTCGTGGAGTTGGGAGACTTCAGGGTGATGTAGCAGTCCCTCGTATCGGGGGAGGATGTTCGTTGTGGAATTCAGATGTTGCCTTCCGCAGTCGAACCCGATAGCGCATCAACGCGAGTAGATATATGCTTAGGAGTAAAATGACTACGAAAACGTGCATGTTTCTGCAACCGAATATACAAATTTTGTATTGTACGCCTAGGTTTCGGTGTACAGCGAACTCGGGACCTTTAAATTCATGTGTACCTGTCGAGTGTCTCGATATATGGTCTTACCACAGTGTTATAAATTTCGCGATTCTAGTGGGACTTGTACACATAAATTCGCAGGTAGTTGGTATTGTTTTATTTCTACTTAACTCGGCTTGACTTTAGCTTATTTATATGTACGACGCGGGGGTTTCCCCTAAAATCAATTTTTGCATTATTGTTTGGTAGTACCTCTAGGACTTCGTGCGAGCCTGTGTACTGATCCGCGAATTTACCTTTTAAGGGTTCCTTTAGGAGGAATACCCGATCTCCCACCTTAAAATTCTGGGGGTTAACGCGCCGGTCATAGTACTCTTTAGACCTCTCCTTAGCCCTGATCAAATGGCTTCGAGCGATCTCCTGCAGGTCCTGGATTTGATGAAAAAGGGTCTCTAAATATTCCCGGTGTGTTACATCGATCCCTTCTTCAATGTACGGGTGGCTTGAGGGGATACGCGCGAGTCTACCGAAGACCAATTCGTGCGGTGTAAATTTCGTCCCTTCGTGGACGCTTGTGTTATAAGAGAATATCGCGAGATCGGTCCATTGGTCCCAATCGTTTCTTTCATCGATTACTGTTTTAAGTACTCCGCCAGGACGTGGTGTGATCGCTCTAGTGAACCGTTTGACTGCGGGTAGTATGCCGTCGTTCGGCATCTTGTTATGTGAAACTTACGAGCTAGGTATTTAAACACGGCCGAGGTGAAGGACGCACCTTGGTCGGTCAGAATCGCCCTGGGCGCTCCGAAGCGGCATATCAGATTTTTGATCATAGCATCGCCAATGGGAATTGCTTGGGCGTTTTTCAGCGGGACTGCGATGCAATATTTGGTCAGGAGATCTTGCATCGTTAAAATAAATTCGTTACGCCTTTGTGGCCGTCCATTGCTGATGCGTGGTACTCTTTGATTATGTCGCTTCTCGAAGAGTTATCAGGGATTGACACTAATCCCTTGCAAACGTTAAGGGTTAGACAGTGTCCTGAAAATATTCCCACGATTGAAGTCCTAATGTCTAGCCAAGATACGTTATCGACGTATGGCGTATGCCCGATACTAATGCTATCTAATTGCAACTCTATCGCGACGTCTAACAGAGAGTGGATCGCGTCGTCCAGGGTCTCTCAAATTGACGCGGCGGTTACGGGTTTCGTGGCTCGAATTGCGATGGCCTGGGATCCCGTCTAAATTGCTCTCGCGGTGGTTGCGTTCTGTGACGGCTGTTCTCCGTTTCTATCGTCCTGTCAATCTGGTTACACTTCACAAACGCGTCGTCGAGAGTCTCATATCCTTGCACCCGGAGTCTAATTTGGATGTCGGCGGGTAGGCCGCTAATGAAGCTTTCCAAGACGTCTAGTTCTATTGCTTCTTTCATCGCAAGGGTTAATCTTCCGTGAACTTGTCGTTCTCCGTCCGTAATGGCTGTCTTTAGGTCATTGATGCGACCGACGTAGTCCAAAATATGTTCGTTGGGTCGTTTGAAAATATTACCTAATTCGCCGCGGTATTGGTTCACTGACTTTTTGGGACCAAAAACGCTCTTTAGCTGGTCCGTCAATTCGCTAACTGTAAGGATGTCCGTATCCTCTATAACTTGGAACGCATGTCCACGGAGTTTATTAATAATCATTTGCGTTAGGCTGTTTTCCAGCCGCGGGGATAATAAATCGCGAGCCCGTTCGCAAGCGCGCGAGAATTGGAATATCGATAATTTGTATCCGTCATAGGTGGGGACAATTTCTAAAGCGTCCTTAATTCCAATTCCAGGGGTGGACGAGGGGGAAGGATCTCTTCTGAGGTTTGATGTTCTGCGACTTCCCGCGCCGTGGGAGGTCGTTGCTCGGGGTGGTCTCGCTTGAGCAGATTCCGTGTCTTCATGTCCCGGACCTTCCGTCGCTTCGTCCACTTTGAGTGTCAAGGAGTTGAGTAATTGCGAAAGGCTTGGTTCCGTTTGTCCCCTCGTCGTATCTTTCTCCGCTTGTAATGTTCGGATCAAAGCGGCTTGTTCCGCTAATTGACTCTCCCTCGCAATCAATTTATCTTGTACTTCGGCAACTTCGGCCTCCGTCATGAGACGGCTGCTTGTCTGACTTGCCTCGTGAGACATTTTCCTTGACTAATTATCTCGCGAATATACACCGAATAATCCGTCTGGCGTATCCCACTTCTGACACCAAATTTTTATTTCTCTCTGTTACGTCCTCGGTTTTTAGCCACGCTGCTTACACCGCGTATAGCTGGGACCCGAGAGCAGACGGCTGAATCGGTCGGTACTTGGAGCGCAATCTACTTTCCTTGCGCGGACGTGTTACAGAAGTCGGTATTATTACCGGGTGTTTCTAACTTACTTAAATGGTCGGCCTGGTTACCGCACAAGATTTATTTATCGTCGGAATGGCTACCGCGCAGAATGTGACTCTAAACCCGGAATGGTTACCGTACCAAAAATATCAACGTCGGAATGGCTACCGCACAAATGTGACTCTAAGCCCGGAATGGTTACCGTACCAAAAATATCAACGTCGGAATGGCTACCGCACAAATGTGACTCTAAACCCGGAATGGTTACCGTACCAAAAATATCAACGTCGGAATGGCTACCGCACAAATGTGACTCTAAACCCGGAATGGTTACCGTACCAAAAATATCAACGTCGGAATGGCTACCGCACAAATGTGACTCTAAACCCGGAATGGTTACCGTACCAAAAATATCAACGTCGGAATGGCTACCGCACAAATGTGACTCTAAACCCGGAATGGTTACCGTACCAAAAATATCAACGTCGGAATGGCTACCGCACAAATGTGACTCTAAACCCGGAATGGTTACCGTACCAAAAATATCAACGTCGGAATGGCTACCGCACAAATGTGACTCTAAACCCGGAATGGTTACCGTACCAAAAATATCAACGTCGGAATGGCTACCGCACAAATATGTCAAACGTCGGAATGGCTACCGCACAAATATACTTAATATCGTCTCGGTAATTCCTATACCGCCGAGATTTATACTTATTCTAAAATTGACAGGGTTCGGAGGTAGGAAATTATGCAACGTGAGCGCAGAACGAAAATAAAGGGCTTTATTGAGAGAGGAACGTTACACTAGTTTAATATTTGTATGTCGTCGTCCTCGGCGATGCTGCGAGGGTCGACCTCCTAAATAACGGAATATTCTCTGCTTTATGATTTTAATAGGGGAAGTGCTGTCGGGAGCACCAGTGACTACTAACCTTGGGGCCGTACCATGGCGGAACCAGCAACTGTATGCTGGCGGAACAGCAACTCTATGCTGGCGCAATCAGCGGCCGTACGCTGGCGCCCAGCAACTTAATGCTGGTCGGCTGGCCCCCAGCAACTTAATGCTGGTCGGCTGCGCCCAGCAACTTAATGCTGGTCGGCTGGCGCACTGTGGTTACGGTTGGTCGGGAGGTCACTACGGAAAGGCAAGCGACTCGACGCCTAGCCTTGATCCAGGGGACACTGAGAGAACGGCCGAGCAACTGAATGCTCGTGACACGTCACTGACTTAAAGCACAGAGAACACTCGGTTAATAGGACGTCGTCCGTGTTCAATGATCGCCGGTGAATTATAACTGTCCAATATTTCGAAGAAAGTGGCAGGTTAGGAAGGATAAATGAGTTATATGAAAGGAGTTCGGTTATCGCGAATGAATTGTAAATGTCCGATGTTTCCAAAGATTTGTAACGTTAGCAAGATTCAATAAAAGTTAAATAAACGAAATAGTTGCGCTCACGTTGGATGTGGGAAAGAGGAGAATAAGTCTGCACCAAATACCTTATAGATGTATTGAAGACGGCGTTGGTTGGGCACTGGTATTACACAGATTCTATTGTTAACAGACTCGAGTGTAGGTCGACTACTAGTAACGCTTAAGGCTTGCTTGTTAGAGAGGTGCGACTGTTCGGTTCGAAGCGGCGATGAAGACTGGCTTAAGCGCACATAATACCCGTATAGTGGAACGTGGTACACGATATTTGCAACAATATATAATAAACGCCACGTTGATTACGACAGTCGCGAGAATAATGTAAATGATTGAGTTTAAAAACAATGTTGTTAGAAGTTAATTAAAATAACGATGGTCACGAGTAGTCACACGGGTTGCCCTTACGGAAGGATATCACAATGTGGAATAATGAGGAATTAAATTCTTACCTTGCTGGATGCCTGTCAGGGTAGATGGTTCACGAAGTTGCGTAAAAGTATTTTATTAAACACAGATCTACTACAATGATGTGAACACTTGATACTAATGATTAACTATCCGAAGTATGAACTTGTAAGGCGGAACGCGTGAGACTAAGCTCGGAGCAATGTGTTTGAAGTGACCGTACTGGTTGACGGGGCGATGAAGACTGAATGTCCCGGCGTTGCAGCGGAGCTCGTCGGCTCGGAAAGTGGCGGGGACTCGTCGGCAGTGGGAGAGCTGCGTCAGCAATCCCATTGTGAACGCTCGATCTTAGACTTTCGCACGCGTGATGGAATGCGCGTGGTCAGCATTATCGCAGTGGGATGGGGAGCGCGCGACTCGAGCGAGCCAGCGTCCGTGCCTTATCTTGCTGACTCAGCGCGGCGTGCCTTATCGCGTGGGATGGGGAGCGCGCAACTCGAGCGAGCCGGCGTCCGTGCCTTATCGCATGGAATGGGGAGCGCGCAACTCGAGCGAGCCGGTGTCCGTGCCTTATCGTAACGCGTGAAAGAATGTGCCTTGAGGAGGCTTACGGACTTACGACTATGCCTCTGGTCGAGGTGATATATAATATGTTGGGAATAAGCACGAAGCTTCTCGAACGTTCCTTTCGGTCGATCTGCTTGGTGCTTATGTACTTAAGAGATAGGCGGATTACATATGCCTGTGCTAGGCGGTTATACGGACACGAATACTCCTACGTGTACGCTGCCTGTCTTAGAGGCTGATACAATGCGTATAACGTTACTGCTGTTAAACATATGGTAAGCGTATATGTTCCCGAGAGATTCAGTGACCGTGGGTTACCGGCAAACATGGCTCGTTACCGACGGTCACTGGTGGTAAGTCTAACCTAAAATTATCGACATTGAATTACCGGCAACGGTGGAAAATAAAGTTATCGTCATTTATCGATGAGAATTTACAAGTTGGGTTACCGATTTTGGTTCTCTATCTGTAGGTTTACGGACCTTGAACACATACTGTACTTATCAACGATATGTGTATTAATCGGTTCTATTAAATACTTATGACTAGTTGTTGCCATGCGTATGTGCGAGAGTGTCTGCGGAAGCTTAATCCTTAGCATTATTTATTTTAGGCGAAAAAATTGTGGTGGAGGACGCAGGACGTAACACTAAAACGCACGGGGAGCACGTTTTCGACGCGAAAAACTCGCGGATGTCCGAGATACGAGAGTTCTTGAACGAATCGAACGAAACGCGGTGCATCGTGTGTCGCGCTTGCAAAACGCGAGAACTAGCAAGATTTCATCGTCCGCAAGTGTAACACGGCGTATCTCGGCCATTTCTCAACGGATTCGTGCGAATCAAGTGTCATACGCGTTTTTAGCGTCTAAAACGCACGGGGAGCACGTTTTCGACGCGAAAAACTCGCGGATGTCCGAGATACGAGAGCTCTTGAACGAATCGAACGAAACGCGGTGCATCGTGTGTCGCGCTTGCAAAACGCGAGAACTAGCAAGATTTCATCGTCCGCAAGTGTAACACGGCGTATCTCGGCCATTTCTCAACGGATTCGTGCGAATCAAGTGTCATACGCGTTTTTAGCGTCTAAAACGCACGGGGAGCACGTTTTCGACGCGAAAAACTCGCGGATGTCCGAGATACGAGAGTTCTTGAACGAATCGAACGAAACGCGGTGCATCGTGTGTCGCGCTTGCAAAACGCGAGAACTAGCAAGATTTCATCGTCCGCAAGTGTAACACGGCGTATCTCGGCCATTTCTCAACGGATTCGTGCGAATCAAGTGTCATACGCGTTTTTAGCGTCTAAAACGCACGGGGAGCACGTTTTCGACGCGAAAAACTCGCGGATGTCCGAGATACGAGAGTTCTTGAACGAATCGAACGAAACGCGGTGCATCGTGTGTCGCGCTTGCAAAACGCGAGAACTAGCAAGATTTCATCGTCCGCAAGTGTAACACGGCGTATCTCGGCCATTTCTCAACGGATTCGTGCGAATCAAGTGTCATACGCGTTTTTAGCGTCTAAAACGCACGGGGAGCACGTTTTCGACGCGAAAAACTCGCGGATGTCCGAGATACGAGAGTTCTTGAACGAATCGAACGAAACGCGGTGCATCGTGTGTCGCGCTTGCAAAACGCGACAACTAGCAAGATTTCATCGTCCGCAAGTGTAACACGGCGTATCTCGGCCATTTCTCAACGGATTCGTGCGAATCAAGTGTCATACGCGTTTTTAGCGTCTAAAACGCACGGGGAGCACGTTTTCGACGCGAAAAACTCGCGGATGTCCGAGATACGAGAGTTCTTGAACGAATCGAACGAAACGCGGTGCATCGTGTGTCGCGCTTGCAAAACGCGAGAACTAGCAAGATTTCATCGTCCGCAAGTGTAACACGGCGTATCTCGGCCATTTCTCAACGGATTCGTGCGAATCAAATGTCATACGCGTTTTTAGCGTCTAAAACGCACGGGGAGCACGTTTTCGACGCGAAAAACTCGCGGATGTCCGAGATACGAGAGTTCTTGAACGAATCGAACGAAACGCGGTGCATCGTGTGTCGCGCTTGCAAAACGCGAGAACTAGCAAGATTTCATCGTCCGCAAGTGTAACACGGCGTATCTCGGCCATTTCTCAACGGATTCGTGCGAATCAAGTGTCATACGCGTTTTTAGCGTCTAAAACGCACGGGGAGCACGTTTTCGACGCGAAAAACTCGCGGATGTCCGAGATACGAGAGTTCTTGAACAAATCGAACGAAACGCGGTGCATCGTGTGTCGCGCTTGCAAAACGCGAGAACTAGCAAGATTTCATCGTCCGCAAGTGTAACACGGCGTATCTCGGCCATTTCTCAACGGATTCGTGCGAATCAAGTGTCATACGCGTTTTTAGCGTCTAAAACGCACGGGGAGCACGTTTTCGACGCGAAAAACTCGCGGATGTCCGAGATACGAGAGTTCTTGAACGAATCGAACGAAACGCGGTGCATCGTGTGTCGCGCTTGCAAAACGCGAGAACTAGCAAGATTTCATCGTCCGCAAGTGTAACACGGCGTATCTCGGCCATTTCTCAACGGATTCGTGCGAATCAAGTGTCATACGCGTTTTTAGCGTCTAAAACGCACGGGGAGCACGTTTTCGACGCGAAAAACTCGCGGATGTCCGAGATACGAGAGTTCTTGAACGAATCGAACGAAACGCGGTGCATCGTGTGTCGCGCTTGCAAAACGCGAGAACTAGCAAGATTTCATCGTCCGCAAGTGTAACACGGCGTATCTCGGCCATTTCTCAACGGATTCGTGCGAATCAAGTGTCATACGCGTTTTTAGCGTCTAAAACGCACGGGGAGCACGTTTTCGACGCGAAAAACTCGCGGATGTCCGAGATACGAGAGTTCTTGAACAAATCGAACGAAACGCGGTGCATCGTGTGTCGCGCTTGCAAAACGCGAGAACTAGCAAGATTTCATCGTCCGCAAGTGTAACACGGCGTATCTCGGCCATTTCTCAACGGATTCGTGCGAATCAAGTGTCATACGCGTTTTTAGCGTCTAAAACGCACGGGGAGCACGTTTTCGACGCGAAAAACTCGCGGATGTCCGAGATACGAGAGTTCTTGAACGAATCGAACGAAACGCGGTGCATCGTGTGTCGCGCTTGCAAAACGCGAGAACTAGCAAGATTTCATCGTCCGCAAGTGTAACACGGCGTATCTCGGCCATTTCTCAACGGATTCGTGCGAATCAAGTGTCATACGCGTTTTTAGCGTCTAAAACGCACGGGGAACACGTTTTCGACGCGAAAAACTCGCGGATGTCCGAGATACGAGAGTTCTTGAACAAATCGAACGAAACGCGGTGCATCGTGTGTCGCGCTTGCAAAACGCGAGAACTAGCAAGATTTCATCGTCCGCAAGTGTAACACGGCGTATCTCGGCCATTTCTCAACGGATTCGTGCGAATCAAGTGTCATACGCGTTTTTAGCGTCTAAAACGCACGGGGAGCACGTTTTCGACGCGAAAAACTCGCGGATGTCCGAGATACGAGAGTTCTTGAACGAATCGAACGAAACGCGGTGCATCGTGTGTCGCGCTTGCAAAACGCGAGAACTAGCAAGATTTCATCGTCCGCAAGTGTAACACGGCGTATCTCGGCCATTTCTCAACGGATTCGTGCGAATCAAGTGTCATACGCGTTTTTAGCGTCTAAAACGCACGGGGAGCACGTTTTCGACGCGAAAAACTCGCGGATGTCCGAGATACGAGAGTTCTTGAACAAATCGAACGAAACGCAGTGCATCGTGTGTCGCGCTTGCAAAACGCGAGAACTAGCAAGATTTCATCGTCCGCAAGTGTAACACGGCGTATCTCGGCCATTTCTCAACGGATTCGTGCGAATCAAGTGTCATACGCGTTTTTAGCGTCTAAAACGCACGGGGAGCACGTTTTCGACGCGAAAAACTCGCGGATGTCCGAGATACGAGAGTTCTTGAACGAATCGAACGAAACGCGGTGCATCGTGTGTCGCGCTTGCAAAACGCGAGAACTAGCAAGATTTCATCGTCCGCAAGTGTAACACGGCGTATCTCGGCCATTTCTCAACGGATTCGTGCGAATCAAGTGTCATACGCGTTTTTAGCGTCTAAAACGCACGGGGAGCACGTTTTCGACGCGAAAAACTCGCGGATGTCCGAGATACGAGAGTTCTTGAACGAATCGAACGAAACGCGGTGCATCGTGTGTCGCGCTTGCAAAACGCGAGAACTAGCAAGATTTCATCGTCCGCAAGTGTAACACGGCGTATCTCGGCCATTTCTCAACGGATTCGTGCGAATCAAGTGTCATACGCGTTTTTAGCGTCTAAAACGCACGGGGAGCACGTTTTCGACGCGAAAAACTCGCGGATGTCCGAGATACGAGAGTTCTTGAACGAATCGAACGAAACGCGGTGCATCGTGTGTCGCGCTTGCAAAACGCGAGAACTAGCAAGATTTCATCGTCCGCAAGTGTAACACGGCGTATCTCGGCCATTTCTCAACGGATTCGTGCGAATCAAGTGTCATACGCGTTTTTAGCGTCTAAAACGCACGGGGAGCACGTTTTCGACGCGAAAAACTCGCGGATGTCCGAGATACGAGAGTTCTTGAACGAATCGAACGAAACGCGGTGCATCGTGTGTCGCGCTTGCAAAACGCGAGAACTAGCAAGATTTCATCGTCCGCAAGTGTAACACGGCGTATCTCGGCCATTTCTCAACGGATTCGTGCGAATCAAGTGTCATACGCGTTTTTAGCGTCTAAAACGCACGGGGAGCACGTTTTCGACGCGAAAAACTCGCGGATGTCCGAGATACGAGAGTTCTTGAACGAATCGAACGAAACGCGGTGCATCGTGTGTCGCGTTTGCAAAACGCGAGAACTAGCAAGATTTCATCGTCCGCAAGTGTAACACGGCGTATCTCGGCCATTTCTCAACGGATTCGTGCGAATCAAGTGTCATACGCGTTTTTAGCGTCTAAAACGCACGGGGAGCACGTTTTCGACGCGAAAAACTCGCGGATGTCCGAGATACGAGAGTTCTTGAACGAATCGAACGAAACGCGGTGCATCGTGTGTCGCGCTTGCAAAACGCGAGAACTAGCAAGATTTCATCGTCCGCAAGTGTAACACGGCGTATCTCGGCCATTTCTCAACGGATTCGTGCGAATCAAGTGTCATACGCGTTTTTAGCGTCTAAAACGCACGGGGAGCACGTTTTCGACGCGAAAAACTCGCGGATGTCCGAGATACGAGAGTTCTTGAACGAATCGAACGAAACGCGGTGCATCGTGTGTCGCGCTTGCAAAACGCGAGAACTAGCAAGATTTCATCGTCCGCAAGTGTAACACGGCGTATCTCGGCCATTTCTCAACGGATTCGTGCGAATCAAGTGTCATACGCGTTTTTAGCGTCTAAAACGCACGGGGAGCACGTTTTCGACGCGAAAAACTCGCGGATGTCCGAGATACGAGAGTTCTTGAACGAATCGAACGAAACGCGGTGCATCGTGTGTCGCGCTTGCAAAACGCGAGAACTAGCAAGATTTCATCGTCCGCAAGTGTAACACGGCGTATCTCGGCCATTTCTCAACGGATTCGTGCGAATCAAGTGTCATACGCGTTTTTAGCGTCTAAAACGCACGGGGAGCACGTTTTCGACGCGAAAAACTCGCGGATGTCCGAGATACGAGAGTTCTTGAACGAATCGAACGAAACGCGGTGCATCGTGTGTCGCGCTTGCAAAACGCGAGAACTAGCAAGATTTCATCGTCCGCAAGTGTAACACGGCGTATCTCGGCCATTTCTCAACGGATTCGTGCGAATCAAGTGTCATACGCGTTTTTAGCGTCTAAAACGCACGGGGAGCACGTTTTCGACGCGAAAAACTCGCGGATGTCCGAGATACGAGAGTTCTTGAACGAATCGAACGAAACGCGGTGCATCGTGTGTCGCGCTTGCAAAACGCGAGAACTAGCAAGATTTCATCGTCCGCAAGTGTAACACGGCGTATCTCGGCCATTTCTCAACGGATTCGTGCGAATCAAGTGTCATACGCGTTTTTAGCGTCTAAAACGCACGGGGAGCACGTTTTCGACGCGAAAAACTCGCGGATGTCCGAGATACGAGAGTTCTTGAACGAATCGAACGAAACGCGGTGCATCGTGTGTCGCGCTTGCAAAACGCGAGAACTAGCAAGATTTCATCGTCCGCAAGTGTAACACGGCGTATCTCGGCCATTTCTCAACGGATTCGTGCGAATCAAGTGTCATACGCGTTTTTAGCGTCTAAAACGCACGGGGAGCACGTTTTCGACGCGAAAAACTCGCGGATGTCCGAGATACGAGAGTTCTTGAACGAATCGAACGAAACGCGGTGCATCGTGTGTCGCGCTTGCAAAACGCGAGAACTAGCAAGATTTCATCGTCCGCAAGTGTAACACGGCGTATCTCGGCCATTTCTCAACGGATTCGTGCGAATCAAGTGTCATACGCGTTTTTAGCGTCTAAAACGCACGGGGAGCACGTTTTCGACGCGAAAAACTCGCGGATGTCCGAGATACGAGAGTTCTTGAACGAATCGAACGAAACGCGGTGCATCGTGTGTCGCGCTTGCAAAACGCGAGAACTAGCAAGATTTCATCGTCCGCAAGTGTAACACGGCGTATCTCGGCCATTTCTCAACGGATTCGTGCGAATCAAGTGTCATACGCGTTTTTAGCGTCTAAAACGCACGGGGAGCACGTTTTCGACGCGAAAAACTCGCGGATGTCCGAGATACGAGAGTTCTTGAACAAATCGAACGAAACGCGGTGCATCGTGTGTCGCGCTTGCAAAACGCGAGAACTAGCAAGATTTCATCGTCCGCAAGTGTAACACGGCGTATCTCGGCCATTTCTCAACGGATTCGTGCGAATCAAGTGTCATACGCGTTTTTAGCGTCTAAAACGCACGGGGAGCACGTTTTCGACGCGAAAAACTCGCGGATGTCCGAGATACGAGAGTTCTTGAACGAATCGAACGAAACGCGGTGCATCGTGTGTCGCGCTTGCAAAACGCGAGAACTAGCAAGATTTCATCGTCCGCAAGTGTAACACGGCGTATCTCGGCCATTTCTCAACGGATTCGTGCGAATCAAGTGTCATACGCGTTTTTAGCGTCTAAAACGCACGGGGAGCACGTTTTCGACGCGAAAAACTCGCGGATGTCCGAGATACGAGAGTTCTTGAACGAATCGAACGAAACGCGGTGCATCGTGTGTCGCGCTTGCAAAACGCGAGAACTAGCAAGATTTCATCGTCCGCAAGTGTAACACGGCGTATCTCGGCCATTTCTCAACGGATTCGTGCGAATCAAGTGTCATACGCGTTTTTAGCGTCTAAAACGCACGGGGAGCACGTTTTCGACGCGAAAAACTCGCGGATGTCCGAGATACGAGAGTTCTTGAACGAATCGAACGAAACGCGGTGCATCGTGTGTCGCGCTTGCAAAACGCGAGAACTAGCAAGATTTCATCGTCCGCAAGTGTAACACGGCGTATCTCGGCCATTTCTCAACGGATTCGTGCGAATCAAGTGTCATACGCGTTTTTAGCGTCTAAAACGCACGGGGAGCACGTTTTCGACGCGAAAAACTCGCGGATGTCCGAGATACGAGAGTTCTTGAACGAATCGAACGAAACGCGGTGCATCGTGTGTCGCGCTTGCAAAACGCGAGAACTAGCAAGATTTCATCGTCCGCAAGTGTAACACGGCGTATCTCGGCCATTTCTCAACGGATTCGTGCGAATCAAGTGTCATACGCGTTTTTAGCGTCTAAAACGCACGGGGAGCACGTTTTCGACGCGAAAAACTCGCGGATGTCCGAGATACGAGAGTTCTTGAACGAATCGAACGAAACGCGGTGCATCGTGTGTCGCGCTTGCAAAACGCGAGAACTAGCAAGATTTCATCGTCCGCAAGTGTAACACGGCGTATCTCGGCCATTTCTCAACGGATTCGTGCGAATCAAGTGTCATACGCGTTTTTAGCGTCTAAAACGCACGGGGAGCACGTTTTCGACGCGAAAAACTCGCGGATGTCCGAGATACGAGAGTTCTTGAACGAATCGAACGAAACGCGGTGCATCGTGTGTCGCGCTTGCAAAACGCGAGAACTAGCAAGATTTCATCGTCCGCAAGTGTAACACGGCGTATCTCGGCCATTTCTCAACGGATTCGTGCGAATCAAGTGTCATACGCGTTTTTAGCGTCTAAAACGCACGGGGAGCACGTTTTCGACGCGAAAAACTCGCGGATGTCCGAGATACGAGAGTTCTTGAACGAATCGAACGAAACGCGGTGCATCGTGTGTCGCGCTTGCAAAACGCGAGAACTAGCAAGATTTCATCGTCCGCAAGTGTAACACGGCGTATCTCGGCCATTTCTCAACGGATTCGTGCGAATCAAGTGTCATACGCGTTTTTAGCGTCTAAAACGCACGGGGAGCACGTTTTCGACGCGAAAAACTCGCGGATGTCCGAGATACGAGAGTTCTTGAACGAATCGAACGAAACGCGGTGCATCGTGTGTCGCGCTTGCAAAACGCGAGAACTAGCAAGATTTCATCGTCCGCAAGTGTAACACGGCGTATCTCGGCCATTTCTCAACGGATTCGTGCGAATCAAGTGTCATACGCGTTTTTAGCGTCTAAAACGCACGGGGAGCACGTTTTCGACGCGAAAAACTCGCGGATGTCCGAGATACGAGAGTTCTTGAACGAATCGAACGAAACGCGGTGCATCGTGTGTCGCGCTTGCAAAACGCGAGAACTAGCAAGATTTCATCGTCCGCAAGTGTAACACGGCGTATCTCGGCCATTTCTCAACGGATTCGTGCGAATCAAGTGTCATACGCGTTTTTAGCGTCTAAAACGCACGGGGAGCACGTTTTCGACGCGAAAAACTCGCGGATGTCCGAGATACGAGAGTTCTTGAACGAATCGAACGAAACGCGGTGCATCGTGTGTCGCGCTTGCAAAACGCGAGAACTAGCAAGATTTCTTCGTCCGCAAGTGTAACACGGCGTATCTCGGCCATTTCTCAACGGATTCGTGCGAATCAAGTGTCATACGCGTTTTTAGCGTCTAAAACGCACGGGGAGCACGTTTTCGACGCGAAAAACTCGCGGATGTCCGAGATACGAGAGTTCTTGAACGAATCGAACGAAACGCGGTGCATCGTGTGTCGCGCTTGCAAAACGCGAGAACTAGCAAGATTTCATCGTCCGCAAGTGTAACACGGCGTATCTCGGCCATTTCTCAACGGATTCGTGCGAATCAAGTGTCATACGCGTTTTTAGCGTCTAAAACGCACGGGGAGCACGTTTTCGACGCGAAAAACTCGCGGATGTCCGAGATACGAGAGTTCTTGAACGAATCGAACGAAACGCGGTGCATCGTGTGTCGCGCTTGCAAAACGCGAGAACTAGCAAGATTTCATCGTCCGCAAGTGTAACACGGCGTATCTCGGCCATTTCTCAACGGATTCGTGCGAATCAAGTGTCATACGCGTTTTTAGCGTCTAAAACGCACGGGGAGCACGTTTTCGACGCGAAAAACTCGCGGATGTCCGAGATACGAGAGTTCTTGAACGAATCGAACGAAACGCGGTGCATCGTGTGTCGCGCTTGCAAAACGCGAGAACTAGCAAGATTTCATCGTCCGCAAGTGTAACACGGCGTATCTCGGCCATTTCTCAACGGATTCGTGCGAATCAAGTGTCATACGCGTTTTTAGCGTCTAAAACGCACGGGGAGCACGTTTTCGACGCGAAAAACTCGCGGATGTCCGAGATACGAGAGTTCTTGAACGAATCGAACGAAACGCGGTGCATCGTGTGTCGCGCTTGCAAAACGCGAGAACTAGCAAGATTTCATCGTCCGCAAGTGTAACACGGCGTATCTCGGCCATTTCTCAACGGATTCGTGCGAATCAAGTGTCATACGCGTTTTTAGCGTCTAAAACGCACGGGGAGCACGTTTTCGACGCGAAAAACTCGCGGATGTCCGAGATACGAGAGTTCTTGAACGAATCGAACGAAACGCGGTGCATCGTGTGTCGCGCTTGCAAAACGCGAGAACTAGCAAGATTTCATCGTCCGCAAGTGTAACACGGCGTATCTCGGCCATTTCTCAACGGATTCGTGCGAATCAAGTGTCATACGCGTTTTTAGCGTCTAAAACGCACGGGGAGCACGTTTTCGACGCGAAAAACTCGCGGATGTCCGAGATACGAGAGTTCTTGAACGAATCGAACGAAACGCGGTGCATCGTGTGTCGCGCTTGCAAAACGCGAGAACTAGCAAGATTTCATCGTCCGCAAGTGTAACACGGCGTATCTCGGCCATTTCTCAACGGATTCGTGCGAATCAAGTGTCATACGCGTTTTTAGCGTCTAAAACGCACGGGGAGCACGTTTTCGACGCGAAAAACTCGCGGATGTCCGAGATACGAGAGTTCTTGAACGAATCGAACGAAACGCGGTGCATCGTGTGTCGCGCTTGCAAAACGCGAGAACTAGCAAGATTTCATCGTCCGCAAGTGTAACACGGCGTATCTCGGCCATTTCTCAACGGATTCGTGCGAATCAAGTGTCATACGCGTTTTTAGCGTCTAAAACGCACGGGGAGCACGTTTTCGACGCGAAAAACTCGCGGATGTCCGAGATACGAGAGTTCTTGAACGAATCGAACGAAACGCGGTGCATCGTGTGTCGCGCTTGCAAAACGCGAGAACTAGCAAGATTTCATCGTCCGCAAGTGTAACACGGCGTATCTCGGCCATTTCTCAACGGATTCGTGCGAATCAAGTGTCATACGCGTTTTTAGCGTCTAAAACGCACGGGGAGCACGTTTTCGACGCGAAAAACTCGCGGATGTCCGAGATACGAGAGTTCTTGAACGAATCGAACGAAACGCGGTGCATCGTGTGTCGCGCTTGCAAAACGCGAGAACTAGCAAGATTTCATCGTCCGCAAGTGTAACACGGCGTATCTCGGCCATTTCTCAACGGATTCGTGCGAATCAAGTGTCATACGCGTTTTTAGCGTCTAAAACGCACGGGGAGCACGTTTTCGACGCGAAAAACTCGCGGATGTCCGAGATACGAGAGTTCTTGAACGAATCGAACGAAACGCGGTGCATCGTGTGTCGCGCTTGCAAAACGCGAGAACTAGCAAGATTTCATCGTCCGCAAGTGTAACACGGCGTATCTCGGCCATTTCTCAACGGATTCGTGCGAATCAAGTGTCATACGCGTTTTTAGCGTCTAAAACGCACGGGGAGCACGTTTTCGACGCGAAAAACTCGCGGATGTCCGAGATACGAGAGTTCTTGAACGAATCGAACGAAACGCGGTGCATCGTGTGTCGCGCTTGCAAAACGCGAGAACTAGCAAGATTTCATCGTCCGCAAGTGTAACACGGCGTATCTCGGCCATTTCTCAACGGATTCGTGCGAATCAAGTGTCATACGCGTTTTTAGCGTCTAAAACGCACGGGGAGCACGTTTTCGACGCGAAAAACTCGCGGATGTCCGAGATACGAGAGTTCTTGAACGAATCGAACGAAACGCGGTGCATCGTGTGTCGCGCTTGCAAAACGCGAGAACTAGCAAGATTTCATCGTCCGCAAGTGTAACACGGCGTATCTCGGCCATTTCTCAACGGATTCGTGCGAATCAAGTGTCATACGCGTTTTTAGCGTCTAAAACGCACGGGGAGCACGTTTTCGACGCGAAAAACTCGCGGATGTCCGAGATACGAGAGTTCTTGAACGAATCGAACGAAACGCGGTGCATCGTGTGTCGCGCTTGCAAAACGCGAGAACTAGCAAGATTTCATCGTCCGCAAGTGTAACACGGCGTATCTCGGCCATTTCTCAACGGATTCGTGCGAATCAAGTGTCATACGCGTTTTTAGCGTCTAAAACGCACGGGGAGCACGTTTTCGACGCGAAAAACTCGCGGATGTCCGAGATACGAGAGTTCTTGAACGAATCGAACGAAACGCGGTGCATCGTGTGTCGCGCTTGCAAAACGCGAGAACTAGCAAGATTTCATCGTCCGCAAGTGTAACACGGCGTATCTCGGCCATTTCTCAACGGATTCGTGCGAATCAAGTGTCATACGCGTTTTTAGCGTCTAAAACGCACGGGGAGCACGTTTTCGACGCGAAAAACTCGCGGATGTCCGAGATACGAGAGTTCTTGAACGAATCGAACGAAACGCGGTGCATCGTGTGTCGCGCTTGCAAAACGCGAGAACTAGCAAGATTTCATCGTCCGCAAGTGTAACACGGCGTATCTCGGCCATTTCTCAACGGATTCGTGCGAATCAAGTGTCATACGCGTTTTTAGCGTCTAAAACGCACGGGGAGCACGTTTTCGACGCGAAAAACTCGCGGATGTCCGAGATACGAGAGTTCTTGAACGAATCGAACGAAACGCGGTGCATCGTGTGTCGCGCTTGCAAAACGCGAGAACTAGCAAGATTTCATCGTCCGCAAGTGTAACACGGCGTATCTCGGCCATTTCTCAACGGATTCGTGCGAATCAAGTGTCATACGCGTTTTTAGCGTCTAAAACGCACGGGGAGCACGTTTTCGACGCGAAAAACTCGCGGATGTCCGAGATACGAGAGTTCTTGAACGAATCGAACGAAACGCGGTGCATCGTGTGTCGCGCTTGCAAAACGCGAGAACTAGCAAGATTTCATCGTCCGCAAGTGTAACACGGCGTATCTCGGCCATTTCTCAACGGATTCGTGCGAATCAAGTGTCATACGCGTTTTTAGCGTCTAAAACGCACGGGGAGCACGTTTTCGACGCGAAAAACTCGCGGATGTCCGAGATACGAGAGTTCTTGAACGAATCGAACGAAACGCGGTGCATCGTGTGTCGCGCTTGCAAAACGCGAGAACTAGCAAGATTTCATCGTCCGCAAGTGTAACACGGCGTATCTCGGCCATTTCTCAACGGATTCGTGCGAATCAAGTGTCATACGCGTTTTTAGCGTCTAAAACGCACGGGGAGCACGTTTTCGACGCGAAAAACTCGCGGATGTCCGAGATACGAGAGTTCTTGAACGAATCGAACGAAACGCGGTGCATCGTGTGTCGCGCTTGCAAAACGCGAGAACTAGCAAGATTTCATCGTCCGCAAGTGTAACACGGCGTATCTCGGCCATTTCTCAACGGATTCGTGCGAATCAAGTGTCATACGCGTTTTTAGCGTCTAAAACGCACGGGGAGCACGTTTTCGACGCGAAAAACTCGCGGATGTCCGAGATACGAGAGTTCTTGAACGAATCGAACGAAACGCGGTGCATCGTGTGTCGCGCTTGCAAAACGCGAGAACTAGCAAGATTTCATCGTCCGCAAGTGTAACACGGCGTATCTCGGCCATTTCTCAACGGATTCGTGCGAATCAAGTGTCATACGCGTTTTTAGCGTCTAAAACGCACGGGGAGCACGTTTTCGACGCGAAAAACTCGCGGATGTCCGAGATACGAGAGTTCTTGAACGAATCGAACGAAACGCGGTGCATCGTGTGTCGCGCTTGCAAAACGCGAGAACTAGCAAGATTTCATCGTCCGCAAGTGTAACACGGCGTATCTCGGCCATTTCTCAACGGATTCGTGCGAATCAAGTGTCATACGCGTTTTTAGCGTCTAAAACGCACGGGGAGCACGTTTTCGACGCGAAAAACTCGCGGATGTCCGAGATACGAGAGTTCTTGAACGAATCGAACGAAACGCGGTGCATCGTGTGTCGCGCTTGCAAAACGCGAGAACTAGCAAGATTTCATCGTCCGCAAGTGTAACACGGCGTATCTCGGCCATTTCTCAACGGATTCGTGCGAATCAAGTGTCATACGCGTTTTTAGCGTCTAAAACGCACGGGGAGCACGTTTTCGACGCGAAAAACTCGCGGATGTCCGAGATACGAGAGTTCTTGAACGAATCGAACGAAACGCGGTGCATCGTGTGTCGCGCTTGCAAAACGCGAGAACTAGCAAGATTTCATCGTCCGCAAGTGTAACACGGCGTATCTCGGCCATTTCTCAACGGATTCGTGCGAATCAAGTGTCATACGCGTTTTTAGCGTCTAAAACGCACGGGGAGCACGTTTTCGACGCGAAAAACTCGCGGATGTCCGAGATACGAGAGTTCTTGAACGAATCGAACGAAACGCGGTGCATCGTGTGTCGCGCTTGCAAAACGCGAGAACTAGCAAGATTTCATCGTCCGCAAGTGTAACACGGCGTATCTCGGCCATTTCTCAACGGATTCGTGCGAATCAAGTGTCATACGCGTTTTTAGCGTCTAAAACGCACGGGGAGCACGTTTTCGACGCGAAAAACTCGCGGATGTCCGAGATACGAGAGTTCTTGAACGAATCGAACGAAACGCGGTGCATCGTGTGTCGCGCTTGCAAAACGCGAGAACTAGCAAGATTTCATCGTCCGCAAGTGTAACACGGCGTATCTCGGCCATTTCTCAACGGATTCGTGCGAATCAAGTGTCATACGCGTTTTTAGCGTCTAAAACGCACGGGGAGCACGTTTTCGACGCGAAAAACTCGCGGATGTCCGAGATACGAGAGTTCTTGAACGAATCGAACGAAACGCGGTGCATCGTGTGTCGCGCTTGCAAAACGCGAGAACTAGCAAGATTTCATCGTCCGCAAGTGTAACACGGCGTATCTCGGCCATTTCTCAACGGATTCGTGCGAATCAAGTGTCATACGCGTTTTTAGCGTCTAAAACGCACGGGGAGCACGTTTTCGACGCGAAAAACTCGCGGATGTCCGAGATACGAGAGTTCTTGAACGAATCGAACGAAACGCGGTGCATCGTGTGTCGCGCTTGCAAAACGCGAGAACTAGCAAGATTTCATCGTCCGCAAGTGTAACACGGCGTATCTCGGCCATTTCTCAACGGATTCGTGCGAATCAAGTGTCATACGCGTTTTTAGCGTCTAAAACGCACGGGGAGCACGTTTTCGACGCGAAAAACTCGCGGATGTCCGAGATACGAGAGTTCTTGAACGAATCGAACGAAACGCGGTGCATCGTGTGTCGCGCTTGCAAAACGCGAGAACTAGCAAGATTTCATCGTCCGCAAGTGTAACACGGCGTATCTCGGCCATTTCTCAACGGATTCGTGCGAATCAAGTGTCATACGCGTTTTTAGCGTCTAAAACGCACGGGGAGCACGTTTTCGACGCGAAAAACTCGCGGATGTCCGAGATACGAGAGTTCTTGAACGAATCGAACGAAACGCGGTGCATCGTGTGTCGCGCTTGCAAAACGCGAGAACTAGCAAGATTTCATCGTCCGCAAGTGTAACACGGCGTATCTCGGCCATTTCTCAACGGATTCGTGCGAATCAAGTGTCATACGCGTTTTTAGCGTCTAAAACGCACGGGGAGCACGTTTTCGACGCGAAAAACTCGCGGATGTCCGAGATACGAGAGTTCTTGAACGAATCGAACGAAACGCGGTGCATCGTGTGTCGCGCTTGCAAAACGCGAGAACTAGCAAGATTTCATCGTCCGCAAGTGTAACACGGCGTATCTCGGCCATTTCTCAAC
The DNA here is from genome assembly GCA_963942575.1 of Priocnemis perturbator. Taxonomy (NCBI): domain Eukaryota; kingdom Metazoa; phylum Arthropoda; class Insecta; order Hymenoptera; family Pompilidae; genus Priocnemis; species Priocnemis perturbator. Next base: position 70,098 of record CAWWDK010000092.1, read on the forward strand.
GGATTCGTGCGAATCAAGTGTCATACGCGTTTTTAGCGTCTAAAACGCACGGGGAGCACGTTTTCGACGCGAAAAACTCGCGGATGTCCGAGATACGAGAGTTCTTGAACGAATCGAACGAAACGCGGTGCATCGTGTGTCGCGCTTGCAAAACGCGAGAACTAGCAAGATTTCATCGTCCGCAAGTGTAACACGGCGTATCTCGGCCATTTCTCAACGGATTCGTGCGAATCAAGTGTCATACGCGTTTTTAGCGTCTAAAACGCACGGGGAGCACGTTTTCGACGCGAAAAACTCGCGGATGTCCGAGATACGAGAGTTCTTGAACGAATCGAACGAAACGCGGTGCATCGTGTGTCGCGCTTGCAAAACGCGAGAACTAGCAAGATTTCATCGTCCGCAAGTGTAACACGGCGTATCTCGGCCATTTCTCAACGGATTCGTGCGAATCAAGTGTCATACGCGTTTTTAGCGTCTAAAACGCACGGGGAGCACGTTTTCGACGCGAAAAACTCGCGGATGTCCGAGATACGAGAGTTCTTGAACGAATCGAACGAAACGCGGTGCATCGTGTGTCGCGCTTGCAAAACGCGAGAACTAGCAAGATTTCATCGTCCGCAAGTGTAACACGGCGTATCTCGGCCATTTCTCAACGGATTCGTGCGAATCAAGTGTCATACGCGTTTTTAGCGTCTAAAACGCACGGGGAGCACGTTTTCGACGCGAAAAACTCGCGGATGTCCGAGATACGAGAGTTCTTGAACGAATCGAACGAAACGCGGTGCATCGTGTGTCGCGCTTGCAAAACGCGAGAACTAGCAAGATTTCATCGTCCGCAAGTGTAACACGGCGTATCTCGGCCATTTCTCAACGGATTCGTGCGAATCAAGTGTCATACGCGTTTTTAGCGTCTAAAACGCACGGGGAGCACGTTTTCGACGCGAAAAACTCGCGGATGTCCGAGATACGAGAGTTCTTGAACGAATCGAACGAAACGCGGTGCATCGTGTGTCGCGCTTGCAAAACGCGAGAACTAGCAAGATTTCATCGTCCGCAAGTGTAACACGGCGTATCTCGGCCATTTCTCAACGGATTCGTGCGAATCAAGTGTCATACGCGTTTTTAGCGTCTAAAACGCACGGGGAGCACGTTTTCGACGCGAAAAACTCGCGGATGTCCGAGATACGAGAGTTCTTGAACGAATCGAACGAAACGCGGTGCATCGTGTGTCGCGCTTGCAAAACGCGAGAACTAGCAAGATTTCATCGTCCGCAAGTGTAACACGGCGTATCTCGGCCATTTCTCAACGGATTCGTGCGAATCAAGTGTCATACGCGTTTTTAGCGTCTAAAACGCACGGGGAGCACGTTTTCGACGCGAAAAACTCGCGGATGTCCGAGATACGAGAGTTCTTGAACGAATCGAACGAAACGCGGTGCATCGTGTGTCGCGCTTGCAAAACGCGAGAACTAGCAAGATTTCATCGTCCGCAAGTGTAACACGGCGTATCTCGGCCATTTCTCAACGGATTCGTGCGAATCAAGTGTCATACGCGTTTTTAGCGTCTAAAACGCACGGGGAGCACGTTTTCGACGCGAAAAACTCGCGGATGTCCGAGATACGAGAGTTCTTGAACGAATCGAACGAAACGCGGTGCATCGTGTGTCGCGCTTGCAAAACGCGAGAACTAGCAAGATTTCATCGTCCGCAAGTGTAACACGGCGTATCTCGGCCATTTCTCAACGGATTCGTGCGAATCAAGTGTCATACGCGTTTTTAGCGTCTAAAACGCACGGGGAGCACGTTTTCGACGCGAAAAACTCGCGGATGTCCGAGATACGAGAGTTCTTGAACGAATCGAACGAAACGCGGTGCATCGTGTGTCGCGCTTGCAAAACGCGAGAACTAGCAAGATTTCATCGTCCGCAAGTGTAACACGGCGTATCTCGGCCATTTCTCAACGGATTCGTGCGAATCAAGTGTCATACGCGTTTTTAGCGTCTAAAACGCACGGGGAGCACGTTTTCGACGCGAAAAACTCGCGGATGTCCGAGATACGAGAGTTCTTGAACGAATCGAACGAAACGCGGTGCATCGTGTGTCGCGCTTGCAAAACGCGAGAACTAGCAAGATTTCATCGTCCGCAAGTGTAACACGGCGTATCTCGGCCATTTCTCAACGGATTCGTGCGAATCAAGTGTCATACGCGTTTTTAGCGTCTAAAACGCACGGGGAGCACGTTTTCGACGCGAAAAACTCGCGGATGTCCGAGATACGAGAGTTCTTGAACGAATCGAACGAAACGCGGTGCATCGTGTGTCGCGCTTGCAAAACGCGAGAACTAGCAAGATTTCATCGTCCGCAAGTGTAACACGGCGTATCTCGGCCATTTCTCAACGGATTCGTGCGAATCAAGTGTCATACGCGTTTTTAGCGTCTAAAACGCACGGGGAGCACGTTTTCGACGCGAAAAACTCGCGGATGTCCGAGATACGAGAGTTCTTGAACGAATCGAACGAAACGCGGTGCATCGTGTGTCGCGCTTGCAAAACGCGAGAACTAGCAAGATTTCATCGTCCGCAAGTGTAACACGGCGTATCTCGGCCATTTCTCAACGGATTCGTGCGAATCAAGTGTCATACGCGTTTTTAGCGTCTAAAACGCACGGGGAGCACGTTTTCGACGCGAAAAACTCGCGGATGTCCGAGATACGAGAGTTCTTGAACGAATCGAACGAAACGCGGTGCATCGTGTGTCGCGCTTGCAAAACGCGAGAACTAGCAAGATTTCATCGTCCGCAAGTGTAACACGGCGTATCTCGGCCATTTCTCAACGGATTCGTGCGAATCAAGTGTCATACGCGTTTTTAGCGTCTAAAACGCACGGGGAGCACGTTTTCGACGCGAAAAACTCGCGGATGTCCGAGATACGAGAGTTCTTGAACGAATCGAACGAAACGCGGTGCATCGTGTGTCGCGCTTGCAAAACGCGAGAACTAGCAAGATTTCATCGTCCGCAAGTGTAACACGGCGTATCTCGGCCATTTCTCAACGGATTCGTGCGAATCAAGTGTCATACGCGTTTTTAGCGTCTAAAACGCACGGGGAGCACGTTTTCGACGCGAAAAACTCGCGGATGTCCGAGATACGAGAGTTCTTGAACGAATCGAACGAAACGCGGTGCATCGTGTGTCGCGCTTGCAAAACGCGAGAACTAGCAAGATTTCATCGTCCGCAAGTGTAACACGGCGTATCTCGGCCATTTCTCAACGGATTCGTGCGAATCAAGTGTCATACGCGTTTTTAGCGTCTAAAACGCACGGGGAGCACGTTTTCGACGCGAAAAACTCGCGGATGTCCGAGATACGAGAGTTCTTGAACGAATCGAACGAAACGCGGTGCATCGTGTATCGCGCTTGCAAAACGCGAGAACTAGCAAGATTTCATCGTCCGCAAGTGTAACACGGCGTATCTCGGCCATTTCTCAACGGATTCGTGCGAATCAAGTGTCATACGCGTTTTTAGCGTCTAAAACGCACGGGGAGCACGTTTTCGACGCGAAAAACTCGCGGATGTCCGAGATACGAGAGTTCTTGAACAAATCGAACGAAACGCGGTGCATCGTGTGTCGCGCTTGCAAAACGCGAGAACTAGCAAGATTTCATCGTCCGCAAGTGTAACACGGCGTATCTCGGCCATTTCTCAACGGATTCGTGCGAATCAAGTGTCATACGCGTTTTTAGCGTCTAAAACGCACGGGGAGCACGTTTTCGACGCGAAAAACTCGCGGATGTCCGAGATACGAGAGTTCTTGAACGAATCGAACGAAACGCGGTGCATCGTGTGTCGCGCTTGCAAAACGCGAGAACTAGCAAGATTTCATCGTCCGCAAGTGTAACACGGCGTATCTCGGCCATTTCTCAACGGATTCGTGCGAATCAAGTGTCATACGCGTTTTTAGCGTCTAAAACGCACGGGGAGCACGTTTTCGACGCGAAAAACTCGCGGATGTCCGAGATACGAGAGTTCTTGAACGAATCGAACGAAACGCGGTGCATCGTGTATCGCGCTTGCAAAACGCGAGAACTAGCAAGATTTCATCGTCCGCAAGTGTAACACGGCGTATCTCGGCCATTTCTCAACGGATTCGTGCGAATCAAGTGTCATACGCGTTTTTAGCGTCTAAAACGCACGGGGAGCACGTTTTCGACGCGAAAAACTCGCGGATGTCCGAGGTACGAGAGTTCTTGAACAAATCGAACGAAACGCGGTGCATCGTGTGTCGCGCTTGCAAAACGCGAGAACTAGCAAGATTTCATCGTCCGCAAGTGTAACACGGCGTATCTCGGCCATTTCTCAACGGATTCGTGCGAATCAAGTGTCATACGCGTTTTTAGCGTCTAAAACGCACGGGGAGCACGTTTTCGACGCGAAAAACTCGCGGATGTCCGAGATACGAGAGTTCTTGAACGAATCGAACGAAACGCGGTGCATCGTGTGTCGCGCTTGCAAAACGCGAGAACTAGCAAGATTTCATCGTCCGCAAGTGTAACACGGCGTATCTCGGCCATTTCTCAACGGATTCGTGCGAATCAAGTGTCATACGCGTTTTTAGCGTCTAAAACGCACGGGGAGCACGTTTTCGACGCGAAAAACTCGCGGATGTCCGAGATACGAGAGTTCTTGAACGAATCGAACGAAACGCGGTGCATCGTGTGTCGCGCTTGCAAAACGCGAGAACTAGCAAGATTTCATCGTCCGCAAGTGTAACACGGCGTATCTCGGCCATTTCTCAACGGATTCGTGCGAATCAAGTGTCATACGCGTTTTTAGCGTCTAAAACGCACGGGGAGCACGTTTTCGACGCGAAAAACTCGCGGATGTCCGAGATACGAGAGTTCTTGAACGAATCGAACGAAACGCGGTGCATCGTGTGTCGCGCTTGCAAAACGCGAGAACTAGCAAGATTTCATCGTCCGCAAGTGTAACACGGCGTATCTCGGCCATTTCTCAACGGATTCGTGCGAATCAAGTGTCATACGCGTTTTTAGCGTCTAAAACGCACGGGGAGCACGTTTTCGACGCGAAAAACTCGCGGATGTCCGAGATACGAGAGTTCTTGAACGAATCGAACGAAACGCGGTGCATCGTGTGTCGCGCTTGCAAAACGCGAGAACTAGCAAGATTTCATCGTCCGCAAGTGTAACACGGCGTATCTCGGCCATTTCTCAACGGATTCGTGCGAATCAAGTGTCATACGCGTTTTTAGCGTCTAAAACGCACGGGGAGCACGTTTTCGACGCGAAAAACTCGCGGATGTCCGAGATACGAGAGTTCTTGAACGAATCGAACGAAACGCGGTGCATCGTGTGTCGCGCTTGCAAAACGCGAGAACTAGCAAGATTTCATCGTCCGCAAGTGTAACACGGCGTATCTCGGCCATTTCTCAACGGATTCGTGCGAATCAAGTGTCATACGCGTTTTTAGCGTCTAAAACGCACGGGGAGCACGTTTTCGACGCGAAAAACTCGCGGATGTCCGAGATACGAGAGTTCTTGAACGAATCGAACGAAACGCGGTGCATCGTGTGTCGCGCTTGCAAAACGCGAGAACTAGCAAGATTTCATCGTCCGCAAGTGTAACACGGCGTATCTCGGCCATTTCTCAACGGATTCGTGCGAATCAAGTGTCATACGCGTTTTTAGCGTCTAAAACGCACGGGGAGCACGTTTTCGACGCGAAAAACTCGCGGATGTCCGAGATACGAGAGTTCTTGAACGAATCGAACGAAACGCGGTGCATCGTGTGTCGCGCTTGCAAAACGCGAGAACTAGCAAGATTTCATCGTCCGCAAGTGTAACACGGCGTATCTCGGCCATTTCTCAACGGATTCGTGCGAATCAAGTGTCATACGCGTTTTTAGCGTCTAAAACGCACGGGGAGCACGTTTTCGACGCGAAAAACTCGCGGATGTCCGAGATACGAGAGTTCTTGAACGAATCGAACGAAACGCGGTGCATCGTGTGTCGCGCTTGCAAAACGCGAGAACTAGCAAGATTTCATCGTCCGCAAGTGTAACACGGCGTATCTCGGCCATTTCTCAACGGATTCGTGCGAATCAAGTGTCATACGCGTTTTTAGCGTCTAAAACGCACGGGGAGCACGTTTTCGACGCGAAAAACTCGCGGATGTCCGAGATACGAGAGTTCTTGAACGAATCGAACGAAACGCGGTGCATCGTGTGTCGCGCTTGCAAAACGCGAGAACTAGCAAGATTTCATCGTCCGCAAGTGTAACACGGCGTATCTCGGCCATTTCTCAACGGATTCGTGCGAATCAAGTGTCATACGCGTTTTTAGCGTCTAAAACGCACGGGGAGCACGTTTTCGACGCGAAAAACTCGCGGATGTCCGAGATACGAGAGTTCTTGAACGAATCGAACGAAACGCGGTGCATCGTGTGTCGCGCTTGCAAAACGCGAGAACTAGCAAGATTTCATCGTCCGCAAGTGTAACACGGCGTATCTCGGCCATTTCTCAACGGATTCGTGCGAATCAAGTGTCATACGCGTTTTTAGCGTCTAAAACGCACGGGGAGCACGTTTTCGACGCGAAAAACTCGCGGATGTCCGAGATACGAGAGTTCTTGAACGAATCGAACGAAACGCGGTGCATCGTGTGTCGCGCTTGCAAAACGCGAGAACTAGCAAGATTTCATCGTCCGCAAGTGTAACACGGCGTATCTCGGCCATTTCTCAACGGATTCGTGCGAATCAAGTGTCATACGCGTTTTTAGCGTCTAAAACGCACGGGGAGCACGTTTTCGACGCGAAAAACTCGCGGATGTCCGAGATACGAGAGTTCTTGAACGAATCGAACGAAACGCGGTGCATCGTGTGTCGCGCTTGCAAAACGCGAGAACTAGCAAGATTTCATCGTCCGCAAGTGTAACACGGCGTATCTCGGCCATTTCTCAACGGATTCGTGCGAATCAAGTGTCATACGCGTTTTTAGCGTCTAAAACGCACGGGGAGCACGTTTTCGACGCGAAAAACTCGCGGATGTCCGAGATACGAGAGTTCTTGAACGAATCGAACGAAACGCGGTGCATCGTGTGTCGCGCTTGCAAAACGCGAGAACTAGCAAGATTTCATCGTCCGCAAGTGTAACACGGCGTATCTCGGCCATTTCTCAACGGATTCGTGCGAATCAAGTGTCATACGCGTTTTTAGCGTCTAAAACGCACGGGGAGCACGTTTTCGACGCGAAAAACTCGCGGATGTCCGAGATACGAGAGTTCTTGAACGAATCGAACGAAACGCGGTGCATCGTGTATCGCGCTTGCAAAACGCGAGAACTAGCAAGATTTCATCGTCCGCAAGTGTAACACGGCGTATCTCGGCCATTTCTCAACGGATTCGTGCGAATCAAGTGTCATACGCGTTTTTAGCGTCTAAAACGCACGGGGAGCACGTTTTCGACGCGAAAAACTCGCGGATGTCCGAGATACGAGAGTTCTTGAACGAATCGAACGAAACGCGGTGCATCGTGTGTCGCGCTTGCAAAACGCGAGAACTAGCAAGATTTCATCGTCCGCAAGTGTAACACGGCGTATCTCGGCCATTTCTCAACGGATTCGTGCGAATCAAGTGTCATACGCGTTTTTAGCGTCTAAAACGCACGGGGAGCACGTTTTCGACGCGAAAAACTCGCGGATGTCCGAGATACGAGAGTTCTTGAACGAATCGAACGAAACGCGGTGCATCGTGTGTCGCGCTTGCAAAACGCGAGAACTAGCAAGATTTCATCGTCCGCAAGTGTAACACGGCGTATCTCGGCCATTTCTCAACGGATTCGTGCGAATCAAGTGTCATACGCGTTTTTAGCGTCTAAAACGCACGGGGAGCACGTTTTCGACGCGAAAAACTCGCGGATGTCCGAGATACGAGAGTTCTTGAACGAATCGAACGAAACGCGGTGCATCGTGTGTCGCGCTTGCAAAACGCGAGAACTAGCAAGATTTCATCGTCCGCAAGTGTAACACGGCGTATCTCGGCCATTTCTCAACGGATTCGTGCGAATCAAGTGTCATACGCGTTTTTAGCGTCTAAAACGCACGGGGAGCACGTTTTCGACGCGAAAAACTCGCGGATGTCCGAGATACGAGAGTTCTTGAACGAATCGAACGAAACGCGGTGCATCGTGTGTCGCGCTTGCAAAACGCGAGAACTAGCAAGATTTCATCGTCCGCAAGTGTAACACGGCGTATCTCGGCCATTTCTCAACGGATTCGTGCGAATCAAGTGTCATACGCGTTTTTAGCGTCTAAAACGCACGGGGAGCACGTTTTCGACGCGAAAAACTCGCGGATGTCCGAGATACGAGAGTTCTTGAACGAATCGAACGAAACGCGGTGCATCGTGTGTCGCGCTTGCAAAACGCGAGAACTAGCAAGATTTCATCGTCCGCAAGTGTAACACGGCGTATCTCGGCCATTTCTCAACGGATTCGTGCGAATCAAGTGTCATACGCGTTTTTAGCGTCTAAAACGCACGGGGAGCACGTTTTCGACGCGAAAAACTCGCGGATGTCCGAGATACGAGAGTTCTTGAACGAATCGAACGAAACGCGGTGCATCGTGTGTCGCGCTTGCAAAACGCGAGAACTAGCAAGATTTCATCGTCCGCAAGTGTAACACGGCGTATCTCGGCCATTTCTCAACGGATTCGTGCGAATCAAGTGTCATACGCGTTTTTAGCGTCTAAAACGCACGGGGAGCACGTTTTCGACGCGAAAAACTCGCGGATGTCCGAGATACGAGAGTTCTTGAACGAATCGAACGAAACGCGGTGCATCGTGTGTCGCGCTTGCAAAACGCGAGAACTAGCAAGATTTCATCGTCCGCAAGTGTAACACGGCGTATCTCGGCCATTTCTCAACGGATTCGTGCGAATCAAGTGTCATACGCGTTTTTAGCGTCTAAAACGCACGGGGAGCACGTTTTCGACGCGAAAAACTCGCGGATGTCCGAGATACGAGAGTTCTTGAACGAATCGAACGAAACGCGGTGCATCGTGTGTCGCGCTTGCAAAACGCGAGAACTAGCAAGATTTCATCGTCCGCAAGTGTAACACGGCGTATCTCGGCCATTTCTCAACGGATTCGTGCGAATCAAGTGTCATACGCGTTTTTAGCGTCTAAAACGCACGGGGAGCACGTTTTCGACGCGAAAAACTCGCGGATGTCCGAGATACGAGAGTTCTTGAACGAATCGAACGAAACGCGGTGCATCGTGTGTCGCGCTTGCAAAACGCGAGAACTAGCAAGATTTCATCGTCCGCAAGTGTAACACGGCGTATCTCGGCCATTTCTCAACGGATTCGTGCGAATCAAGTGTCATACGCGTTTTTAGCGTCTAAAACGCACGGGGAGCACGTTTTCGACGCGAAAAACTCGCGGATGTCCGAGATACGAGAGTTCTTGAACGAATCGAACGAAACGCGGTGCATCGTGTGTCGCGCTTGCAAAACGCGAGAACTAGCAAGATTTCATCGTCCGCAAGTGTAACACGGCGTATCTCGGCCATTTCTCAACGGATTCGTGCGAATCAAGTGTCATACGCGTTTTTAGCGTCTAAAACGCACGGGGAGCACGTTTTCGACGCGAAAAACTCGCGGATGTCCGAGATACGAGAGTTCTTGAACGAATCGAACGAAACGCGGTGCATCGTGTGTCGCGCTTGCAAAACGCGAGAACTAGCAAGATTTCATCGTCCGCAAGTGTAACACGGCGTATCTCGGCCATTTCTCAACGGATTCGTGCGAATCAAGTGTCATACGCGTTTTTAGCGTCTAAAACGCACGGGGAGCACGTTTTCGACGCGAAAAACTCGCGGATGTCCGAGATACGAGAGTTCTTGAACGAATCGAACGAAACGCGGTGCATCGTGTGTCGCGCTTGCAAAACGCGAGAACTAGCAAGATTTCATCGTCCGCAAGTGTAACACGGCGTATCTCGGCCATTTCTCAACGGATTCGTGCGAATCAAGTGTCATACGCGTTTTTAGCGTCTAAAACGCACGGGGAGCACGTTTTCGACGCGAAAAACTCGCGGATGTCCGAGATACGAGAGTTCTTGAACGAATCGAACGAAACGCGGTGCATCGTGTGTCGCGCTTGCAAAACGCGAGAACTAGCAAGATTTCATCGTCCGCAAGTGTAACACGGCGTATCTCGGCCATTTCTCAACGGATTCGTGCGAATCAAGTGTCATACGCGTTTTTAGCGTCTAAAACGCACGGGGAGCACGTTTTCGACGCGAAAAACTCGCGGATGTCCGAGATACGAGAGTTCTTGAACGAATCGAACGAAACGCGGTGCATCGTGTGTCGCGCTTGCAAAACGCGAGAACTAGCAAGATTTCATCGTCCGCAAGTGTAACACGGCGTATCTCGGCCATTTCTCAACGGATTCGTGCGAATCAAGTGTCATACGCGTTTTTAGCGTCTAAAACGCACGGGGAGCACGTTTTCGACGCGAAAAACTCGCGGATGTCCGAGATACGAGAGTTCTTGAACGAATCGAACGAAACGCGGTGCATCGTGTGTCGCGCTTGCAAAACGCGAGAACTAGCAAGATTTCATCGTCCGCAAGTGTAACACGGCGTATCTCGGCCATTTCTCAACGGATTCGTGCGAATCAAGTGTCATACGCGTTTTTAGCGTCTAAAACGCACGGGGAGCACGTTTTCGACGCGAAAAACTCGCGGATGTCCGAGATACGAGAGTTCTTGAACGAATCGAACGAAACGCGGTGCATCGTGTGTCGCGCTTGCAAAACGCGAGAACTAGCAAGATTTCATCGTCCGCAAGTGTAACACGGCGTATCTCGGCCATTTCTCAACGGATTCGTGCGAATCAAGTGTCATACGCGTTTTTAGCGTCTAAAACGCACGGGGAGCACGTTTTCGACGCGAAAAACTCGCGGATGTCCGAGATACGAGAGTTCTTGAACGAATCGAACGAAACGCGGTGCATCGTGTGTCGCGCTTGCAAAACGCGAGAACTAGCAAGATTTCATCGTCCGCAAGTGTAACACGGCGTATCTCGGCCATTTCTCAACGGATTCGTGCGAATCAAGTGTCATACGCGTTTTTAGCGTCTAAAACGCACGGGGAGCACGTTTTCGACGCGAAAAACTCGCGGATGTCCGAGATACGAGAGTTCTTGAACGAATCGAACGAAACGCGGTGCATCGTGTGTCGCGCTTGCAAAACGCGAGAACTAGCAAGATTTCATCGTCCGCAAGTGTAACACGGCGTATCTCGGCCATTTCTCAACGGATTCGTGCGAATCAAGTGTCATACGCGTTTTTAGCGTCTAAAACGCACGGGGAGCACGTTTTCGACGCGAAAAACTCGCGGATGTCCGAGATACGAGAGTTCTTGAACGAATCGAACGAAACGCGGTGCATCGTGTGTCGCGCTTGCAAAACGCGAGAACTAGCAAGATTTCATCGTCCGCAAGTGTAACACGGCGTATCTCGGCCATTTCTCAACGGATTCGTGCGAATCAAGTGTCATACGCGTTTTTAGCGTCTAAAACGCACGGGGAGCACGTTTTCGACGCGAAAAACTCGCGGATGTCCGAGATACGAGAGTTCTTGAACGAATCGAACGAAACGCGGTGCATCGTGTGTCGCGCTTGCAAAACGCGAGAACTAGCAAGATTTCATCGTCCGCAAGTGTAACACGGCGTATCTCGGCCATTTCTCAACGGATTCGTGCGAATCAAGTGTCATACGCGTTTTTAGCGTCTAAAACGCACGGGGAGCACGTTTTCGACGCGAAAAACTCGCGGATGTCCGAGATACGAGAGTTCTTGAACGAATCGAACGAAACGCGGTGCATCGTGTGTCGCGCTTGCAAAACGCGAGAACTAGCAAGATTTCATCGTCCGCAAGTGTAACACGGCGTATCTCGGCCATTTCTCAACGGATTCGTGCGAATCAAGTGTCATACGCGTTTTTAGCGTCTAAAACGCACGGGGAGCACGTTTTCGACGCGAAAAACTCGCGGATGTCCGAGATACGAGAGTTCTTGAACGAATCGAACGAAACGCGGTGCATCGTGTGTCGCGCTTGCAAAACGCGAGAACTAGCAAGATTTCATCGTCCGCAAGTGTAACACGGCGTATCTCGGCCATTTCTCAACGGATTCGTGCGAATCAAGTGTCATACGCGTTTTTAGCGTCTAAAACGCACGGGGAGCACGTTTTCGACGCGAAAAACTCGCGGATGTCCGAGATACGAGAGTTCTTGAACGAATCGAACGAAACGCGGTGCATCGTGTGTCGCGCTTGCAAAACGCGAGAACTAGCAAGATTTCATCGTCCGCAAGTGTAACACGGCGTATCTCGGCCATTTCTCAACGGATTCGTGCGAATCAAGTGTCATACGCGTTTTTAGCGTCTAAAACGCACGGGGAGCACGTTTTCGACGCGAAAAACTCGCGGATGTCCGAGATACGAGAGTTCTTGAACGAATCGAACGAAACGCGGTGCATCGTGTGTCGCGCTTGCAAAACGCGAGAACTAGCAAGATTTCATCGTCCGCAAGTGTAACACGGCGTATCTCGGCCATTTCTCAACGGATTCGTGCGAATCAAGTGTCATACGCGTTTTTAGCGTCTAAAACGCACGGGGAGCACGTTTTCGACGCGAAAAACTCGCGGATGTCCGAGATACGAGAGTTCTTGAACGAATCGAACGAAACGCGGTGCATCGTGTGTCGCGCTTGCAAAACGCGAGAACTAGCAAGATTTCATCGTCCGCAAGTGTAACACGGCGTATCTCGGCCATTTCTCAACGGATTCGTGCGAATCAAGTGTCATACGCGTTTTTAGCGTCTAAAACGCACGGGGAGCACGTTTTCGACGCGAAAAACTCGCGGATGTCCGAGATACGAGAGTTCTTGAACGAATCGAACGAAACGCGGTGCATCGTGTGTCGCGCTTGCAAAACGCGAGAACTAGCAAGATTTCATCGTCCGCAAGTGTAACACGGCGTATCTCGGCCATTTCTCAACGGATTCGTGCGAATCAAGTGACATACGCGTTTTTAGCGTCTAAAACGCACGGGGAGCACGTTTTCGACGCGAAAAACTCGCGGATGTCCGAGATACGAGAGTTCTTGAACGAATCGAACGAAACGCGGTGCATCGTGTGTCGCGCTTGCAAAACGCGAGAACTAGCAAGATTTCATCGTCCGCAAGTGTAACACGGCGTATCTCGGCCATTTCTCAACGGATTCGTGCGAATCAAGTGTCATACGCGTTTTTAGCGTCTAAAACGCACGGGGAGCACGTTTTCGACGCGAAAAACTCGCGGATGTCCGAGATACGAGAGTTCTTGAACGAATCGAACGAAACGCGGTGCATCGTGTGTCGCGCTTGCAAAACGCGAGAACTAGCAAGATTTCATCGTCCGCAAGTGTAACACGGCGTATCTCGGCCATTTCTCAACGGATTCGTGCGAATCAAGTGTCATACGCGTTTTTAGCGTCTAAAACGCACGGGGAGCACGTTTTCGACGCGAAAAACTCGCGGATGTCCGAGATACGAGAGTTCTTGAACGAATCGAACGAAACGCGGTGCATCGTGTGTCGCGCTTGCAAAACGCGAGAACTAGCAAGATTTCATCGTCCGCAAGTGTAACACGGCGTATCTCGGCCATTTCTCAACGGATTCGTGCGAATCAAGTGTCATACGCGTTTTTAGCGTCTAAAACGCACGGGGAGCACGTTTTCGACGCGAAAAACTCGCGGATGTCCGAGATACGAGAGTTCTTGAACGAATCGAACGAAACGCGGTGCATCGTGTGTCGCGCTTGCAAAACGCGAGAACTAGCAAGATTTCATCGTCCGCAAGTGTAACACGGCGTATCTCGGCCATTTCTCAACGGATTCGTGCGAATCAAGTGTCATACGCGTTTTTAGCGTCTAAAACGCACGGGGAGCACGTTTTCGACGCGAAAAACTCGCGGATGTCCGAGATACGAGAGTTCTTGAACGAATCGAACGAAACGCGGTGCATCGTGTGTCGCGCTTGCAAAACGCGAGAACTAGCAAGATTTCATCGTCCGCAAGTGTAACACGGCGTATCTCGGCCATTTCTCAACGGATTCGTGCGAATCAAGTGTCATACGCGTTTTTAGCGTCTAAAACGCACGGGGAGCACGTTTTCGACGCGAAAAACTCGCGGATGTCCGAGATACGAGAGTTCTTGAACGAATCGAACGAAACGCGGTGCATCGTGTGTCGCGCTTGCAAAACGCGAGAACTAGCAAGATTTCATCGTCCGCAAGTGTAACACGGCGTATCTCGGCCATTTCTCAACGGATTCGTGCGAATCAAGTGTCATACGCGTTTTTAGCGTCTAAAACGCACGGGGAGCACGTTTTCGACGCGAAAAACTCGCGGATGTCCGAGATACGAGAGTTCTTGAACGAATCGAACGAAACGCGGTGCATCGTGTGTCGCGCTTGCAAAACGCGAGAACTAGCAAGATTTCATCGTCCGCAAGTGTAACACGGCGTATCTCGGCCATTTCTCAACGGATTCGTGCGAATCAAGTGTCATACGCGTTTTTAGCGTCTAAAACGCACGGGGAGCACGTTTTCGACGCGAAAAACTCGCGGATGTCCGAGATACGAGAGTTCTTGAACGAATCGAACGAAACGCGGTGCATCGTGTGTCGCGCTTGCAAAACGCGAGAACTAGCAAGATTTCATCGTCCGCAAGTGTAACACGGCGTATCTCGGCCATTTCTCAACGGATTCGTGCGAATCAAGTGTCATACGCGTTTTTAGCGTCTAAAACGCACGGGGAGCACGTTTTCGACGCGAAAAACTCGCGGATGTCCGAGATACGAGAGTTCTTGAACGAATCGAACGAAACGCGGTGCATCGTGTGTCGCGCTTGCAAAACGCGAGAACTAGCAAGATTTCATCGTCCGCAAGTGTAACACGGCGTATCTCGGCCATTTCTCAACGGATTCGTGCGAATCAAGTGTCATACGCGTTTTTAGCGTCTAAAACGCACGGGGAGCACGTTTTCGACGCGAAAAACTCGCGGATGTCCGAGATACGAGAGTTCTTGAACGAATCGAACGAAACGCGGTGCATCGTGTGTCGCGCTTGCAAAACGCGAGAACTAGCAAGATTTCATCGTCCGCAAGTGTAACACGGCGTATCTCGGCCATTTCTCAACGGATTCGTGCGAATCAAGTGTCATACGCGTTTTTAGCGTCTAAAACGCACGGGGAGCACGTTTTCGACGCGAAAAACTCGCGGATGTCCGAGATACGAGAGTTCTTGAACGAATCGAACGAAACGCGGTGCATCGTGTGTCGCGCTTGCAAAACGCGAGAACTAGCAAGATTTCATCGTCCGCAAGTGTAACACGGCGTATCTCGGCCATTTCTCAACGGATTCGTGCGAATCAAGTGTCATACGCGTTTTTAGCGTCTAAAACGCACGGGGAGCACGTTTTCGACGCGAAAAACTCGCGGATGTCCGAGATACGAGAGTTCTTGAACGAATCGAACGAAACGCGGTGCATCGTGTGTCGCGCTTGCAAAACGCGAGAACTAGCAAGATTTCATCGTCCGCAAGTGTAACACGGCGTATCTCGGCCATTTCTCAACGGATTCGTGCGAATCAAGTGTCATACGCGTTTTTAGCGTCTAAAACGCACGGGGAGCACGTTTTCGACGCGAAAAACTCGCGGATGTCCGAGATACGAGAGTTCTTGAACGAATCGAACGAAACGCGGTGCATCGTGTGTCGCGCTTGCAAAACGCGAGAACTAGCAAGATTTCATCGTCCGCAAGTGTAACACGGCGTATCTCGGCCATTTCTCAACGGATTCGTGCGAATCAAGTGTCATACGCGTTTTTAGCGTCTAAAACGCACGGGGAGCACGTTTTCGACGCGAAAAACTCGCGGATGTCCGAGATACGAGAGTTCTTGAACGAATCGAACGAAACGCGGTGCATCGTGTGTCGCGCTTGCAAAACGCGAGAACTAGCAAGATTTCATCGTCCGCAAGTGTAACACGGCGTATCTCGGCCATTTCTCAACGGATTCGTGCGAATCAAGTGTCATACGCGTTTTTAGCGTCTAAAACGCACGGGGAGCACGTTTTCGACGCGAAAAACTCGCGGATGTCCGAGATACGAGAGTTCTTGAACGAATCGAACGAAACGCGGTGCATCGTGTGTCGCGCTTGCAAAACGCGAGAACTAGCAAGATTTCATCGTCCGCAAGTGTAACACGGCGTATCTCGGCCATTTCTCAACGGATTCGTGCGAATCAAGTGTCATACGCGTTTTTAGCGTCTAAAACGCACGGGGAGCACGTTTTCGACGCGAAAAACTCGCGGATGTCCGAGATACGAGAGTTCTTGAACGAATCGAACGAAACGCGGTGCATCGTGTGTCGCGCTTGCAAAACGCGAGAACTAGCAAGATTTCATCGTCCGCAAGTGTAACACGGCGTATCTCGGCCATTTCTCAACGGATTCGTGCGAATCAAGTGTCATACGCGTTTTTAGCGTCTAAAACGCACGGGGAGCACGTTTTCGACGCGAAAAACTCGCGGATGTCCGAGATACGAGAGTTCTTGAACGAATCGAACGAAACGCGGTGCATCGTGTGTCGCGCTTGCAAAACGCGAGAACTAGCAAGATTTCATCGTCCGCAAGTGTAACACGGCGTATCTCGGCCATTTCTCAACGGATTCGTGCGAATCAAGTGTCATACGCGTTTTTAGCGTCTAAAACGCACGGGGAGCACGTTTTCGACGCGAAAAACTCGCGGATGTCCGAGATACGAGAGTTCTTGAACGAATCGAACGAAACGCGGTGCATCGTGTGTCGCGCTTGCAAAACGCGAGAACTAGCAAGATTTCATCGTCCGCAAGTGTAACACGGCGTATCTCGGCCATTTCTCAACGGATTCGTGCGAATCAAGTGTCATACGCGTTTTTAGCGTCTAAAACGCACGGGGAGCACGTTTTCGACGCGAAAAACTCGCGGATGTCCGAGATACGAGAGTTCTTGAACGAATCGAACGAAACGCGGTGCATCGTGTGTCGCGCTTGCAAAACGCGAGAACTAGCAAGATTTCATCGTCCGCAAGTGTAACACGGCGTATCTCGGCCATTTCTCAACGGATTCGTGCGAATCAAGTGTCATACGCGTTTTTAGCGTCTAAAACGCACGGGGAGCACGTTTTCGACGCGAAAAACTCGCGGATGTCCGAGATACGAGAGTTCTTGAACGAATCGAACGAAACGCGGTGCATCGTGTGTCGCGCTTGCAAAACGCGAGAACTAGCAAGATTTCATCGTCCGCAAGTGTAACACGGCGTATCTCGGCCATTTCTCAACGGATTCGTGCGAATCAAGTGTCATACGCGTTTTTAGCGTCTAAAACGCACGGGGAGCACGTTTTCGACGCGAAAAACTCGCGGATGTCCGAGATACGAGAGTTCTTGAACGAAT
The DNA here is from genome assembly GCA_963942575.1 of Priocnemis perturbator. Taxonomy (NCBI): domain Eukaryota; kingdom Metazoa; phylum Arthropoda; class Insecta; order Hymenoptera; family Pompilidae; genus Priocnemis; species Priocnemis perturbator. Next base: position 87,652 of record CAWWDK010000092.1, read on the forward strand.
CGAACGAAACGCGGTGCATCGTGTGTCGCGCTTGCAAAACGCGAGAACTAGCAAGATTTCATCGTCCGCAAGTGTAACACGGCGTATCTCGGCCATTTCTCAACGGATTCGTGCGAATCAAGTGTCATACGCGTTTTTAGCGTCTAAAACGCACGGGGAGCACGTTTTCGACGCGAAAAACTCGCGGATGTCCGAGATACGAGAGTTCTTGAACGAATCGAACGAAACGCGGTGCATCGTGTGTCGCGCTTGCAAAACGCGAGAACTAGCAAGATTTCATCGTCCGCAAGTGTAACACGGCGTATCTCGGCCATTTCTCAACGGATTCGTGCGAATCAAGTGTCATACGCGTTTTTAGCGTCTAAAACGCACGGGGAGCACGTTTTCGACGCGAAAAACTCGCGGATGTCCGAGATACGAGAGTTCTTGAACGAATCGAACGAAACGCGGTGCATCGTGTGTCGCGCTTGCAAAACGCGAGAACTAGCAAGATTTCATCGTCCGCAAGTGTAACACGGCGTATCTCGGCCATTTCTCAACGGATTCGTGCGAATCAAGTGTCATACGCGTTTTTAGCGTCTAAAACGCACGGGGAGCACGTTTTCGACGCGAAAAACTCGCGGATGTCCGAGATACGAGAGTTCTTGAACGAATCGAACGAAACGCGGTGCATCGTGTGTCGCGCTTGCAAAACGCGAGAACTAGCAAGATTTCATCGTCCGCAAGTGTAACACGGCGTATCTCGGCCATTTCTCAACGGATTCGTGCGAATCAAGTGTCATACGCGTTTTTAGCGTCTAAAACGCACGGGGAGCACGTTTTCGACGCGAAAAACTCGCGGATGTCCGAGATACGAGAGTTCTTGAACGAATCGAACGAAACGCGGTGCATCGTGTGTCGCGCTTGCAAAACGCGAGAACTAGCAAGATTTCATCGTCCGCAAGTGTAACACGGCGTATCTCGGCCATTTCTCAACGGATTCGTGCGAATCAAGTGTCATACGCGTTTTTAGCGTCTAAAACGCACGGGGAGCACGTTTTCGACGCGAAAAACTCGCGGATGTCCGAGATACGAGAGTTCTTGAACGAATCGAACGAAACGCGGTGCATCGTGTGTCGCGCTTGCAAAACGCGAGAACTAGCAAGATTTCATCGTCCGCAAGTGTAACACGGCGTATCTCGGCCATTTCTCAACGGATTCGTGCGAATCAAGTGTCATACGCGTTTTTAGCGTCTAAAACGCACGGGGAGCACGTTTTCGACGCGAAAAACTCGCGGATGTCCGAGATACGAGAGTTCTTGAACGAATCGAACGAAACGCGGTGCATCGTGTGTCGCGCTTGCAAAACGCGAGAACTAGCAAGATTTCATCGTCCGCAAGTGTAACACGGCGTATCTCGGCCATTTCTCAACGGATTCGTGCGAATCAAGTGTCATACGCGTTTTTAGCGTCTAAAACGCACGGGGAGCACGTTTTCGACGCGAAAAACTCGCGGATGTCCGAGATACGAGAGTTCTTGAACGAATCGAACGAAACGCGGTGCATCGTGTGTCGCGCTTGCAAAACGCGAGAACTAGCAAGATTTCATCGTCCGCAAGTGTAACACGGCGTATCTCGGCCATTTCTCAACGGATTCGTGCGAATCAAGTGTCATACGCGTTTTTAGCGTCTAAAACGCACGGGGAGCACGTTTTCGACGCGAAAAACTCGCGGATGTCCGAGATACGAGAGTTCTTGAACGAATCGAACGAAACGCGGTGCATCGTGTGTCGCGCTTGCAAAACGCGAGAACTAGCAAGATTTCATCGTCCGCAAGTGTAACACGGCGTATCTCGGCCATTTCTCAACGGATTCGTGCGAATCAAGTGTCATACGCGTTTTTAGCGTCTAAAACGCACGGGGAGCACGTTTTCGACGCGAAAAACTCGCGGATGTCCGAGATACGAGAGTTCTTGAACGAATCGAACGAAACGCGGTGCATCGTGTGTCGCGCTTGCAAAACGCGAGAACTAGCAAGATTTCATCGTCCGCAAGTGTAACACGGCGTATCTCGGCCATTTCTCAACGGATTCGTGCGAATCAAGTGTCATACGCGTTTTTAGCGTCTAAAACGCACGGGGAGCACGTTTTCGACGCGAAAAACTCGCGGATGTCCGAGATACGAGAGTTCTTGAACGAATCGAACGAAACGCGGTGCATCGTGTGTCGCGCTTGCAAAACGCGAGAACTAGCAAGATTTCATCGTCCGCAAGTGTAACACGGCGTATCTCGGCCATTTCTCAACGGATTCGTGCGAATCAAGTGTCATACGCGTTTTTAGCGTCTAAAACGCACGGGGAGCACGTTTTCGACGCGAAAAACTCGCGGATGTCCGAGATACGAGAGTTCTTGAACGAATCGAACGAAACGCGGTGCATCGTGTGTCGCGCTTGCAAAACGCGAGAACTAGCAAGATTTCATCGTCCGCAAGTGTAACACGGCGTATCTCGGCCATTTCTCAACGGATTCGTGCGAATCAAGTGTCATACGCGTTTTTAGCGTCTAAAACGCACGGGGAGCACGTTTTCGACGCGAAAAACTCGCGGATGTCCGAGATACGAGAGTTCTTGAACGAATCGAACGAAACGCGGTGCATCGTGTGTCGCGCTTGCAAAACGCGAGAACTAGCAAGATTTCATCGTCCGCAAGTGTAACACGGCGTATCTCGGCCATTTCTCAACGGATTCGTGCGAATCAAGTGTCATACGCGTTTTTAGCGTCTAAAACGCACGGGGAGCACGTTTTCGACGCGAAAAACTCGCGGATGTCCGAGATACGAGAGTTCTTGAACGAATCGAACGAAACGCGGTGCATCGTGTGTCGCGCTTGCAAAACGCGAGAACTAGCAAGATTTCATCGTCCGCAAGTGTAACACGGCGTATCTCGGCCATTTCTCAACGGATTCGTGCGAATCAAGTGTCATACGCGTTTTTAGCGTCTAAAACGCACGGGGAGCACGTTTTCGACGCGAAAAACTCGCGGATGTCCGAGATACGAGAGTTCTTGAACGAATCGAACGAAACGCGGTGCATCGTGTGTCGCGCTTGCAAAACGCGAGAACTAGCAAGATTTCATCGTCCGCAAGTGTAACACGGCGTATCTCGGCCATTTCTCAACGGATTCGTGCGAATCAAGTGTCATACGCGTTTTTAGCGTCTAAAACGCACGGGGAGCACGTTTTCGACGCGAAAAACTCGCGGATGTCCGAGATACGAGAGTTCTTGAACGAATCGAACGAAACGCGGTGCATCGTGTGTCGCGCTTGCAAAACGCGAGAACTAGCAAGATTTCATCGTCCGCAAGTGTAACACGGCGTATCTCGGCCATTTCTCAACGGATTCGTGCGAATCAAGTGTCATACGCGTTTTTAGCGTCTAAAACGCACGGGGAGCACGTTTTCGACGCGAAAAACTCGCGGATGTCCGAGATACGAGAGTTCTTGAACGAATCGAACGAAACGCGGTGCATCGTGTGTCGCGCTTGCAAAACGCGAGAACTAGCAAGATTTCATCGTCCGCAAGTGTAACACGGCGTATCTCGGCCATTTCTCAACGGATTCGTGCGAATCAAGTGTCATACGCGTTTTTAGCGTCTAAAACGCACGGGGAGCACGTTTTCGACGCGAAAAACTCGCGGATGTCCGAGATACGAGAGTTCTTGAACGAATCGAACGAAACGCGGTGCATCGTGTGTCGCGCTTGCAAAACGCGAGAACTAGCAAGATTTCATCGTCCGCAAGTGTAACACGGCGTATCTCGGCCATTTCTCAACGGATTCGTGCGAATCAAGTGTCATACGCGTTTTTAGCGTCTAAAACGCACGGGGAGCACGTTTTCGACGCGAAAAACTCGCGGATGTCCGAGATACGAGAGTTCTTGAACGAATCGAACGAAACGCGGTGCATCGTGTGTCGCGCTTGCAAAACGCGAGAACTAGCAAGATTTCATCGTCCGCAAGTGTAACACGGCGTATCTCGGCCATTTCTCAACGGATTCGTGCGAATCAAGTGTCATACGCGTTTTTAGCGTCTAAAACGCACGGGGAGCACGTTTTCGACGCGAAAAACTCGCGGATGTCCGAGATACGAGAGTTCTTGAACGAATCGAACGAAACGCGGTGCATCGTGTGTCGCGCTTGCAAAACGCGAGAACTAGCAAGATTTCATCGTCCGCAAGTGTAACACGGCGTATCTCGGCCATTTCTCAACGGATTCGTGCGAATCAAGTGTCATACGCGTTTTTAGCGTCTAAAACGCACGGGGAGCACGTTTTCGACGCGAAAAACTCGCGGATGTCCGAGATACGAGAGTTCTTGAACGAATCGAACGAAACGCGGTGCATCGTGTGTCGCGCTTGCAAAACGCGAGAACTAGCAAGATTTCATCGTCCGCAAGTGTAACACGGCGTATCTCGGCCATTTCTCAACGGATTCGTGCGAATCAAGTGTCATACGCGTTTTTAGCGTCTAAAACGCACGGGGAGCACGTTTTCGACGCGAAAAACTCGCGGATGTCCGAGATACGAGAGTTCTTGAACGAATCGAACGAAACGCGGTGCATCGTGTGTCGCGCTTGCAAAACGCGAGAACTAGCAAGATTTCATCGTCCGCAAGTGTAACACGGCGTATCTCGGCCATTTCTCAACGGATTCGTGCGAATCAAGTGTCATACGCGTTTTTAGCGTCTAAAACGCACGGGGAGCACGTTTTCGACGCGAAAAACTCGCGGATGTCCGAGATACGAGAGTTCTTGAACGAATCGAACGAAACGCGGTGCATCGTGTGTCGCGCTTGCAAAACGCGAGAACTAGCAAGATTTCATCGTCCGCAAGTGTAACACGGCGTATCTCGGCCATTTCTCAACGGATTCGTGCGAATCAAGTGTCATACGCGTTTTTAGCGTCTAAAACGCACGGGGAGCACGTTTTCGACGCGAAAAACTCGCGGATGTCCGAGATACGAGAGTTCTTGAACGAATCGAACGAAACGCGGTGCATCGTGTGTCGCGCTTGCAAAACGCGAGAACTAGCAAGATTTCATCGTCCGCAAGTGTAACACGGCGTATCTCGGCCATTTCTCAACGGATTCGTGCGAATCAAGTGTCATACGCGTTTTTAGCGTCTAAAACGCACGGGGAGCACGTTTTCGACGCGAAAAACTCGCGGATGTCCGAGATACGAGAGTTCTTGAACGAATCGAACGAAACGCGGTGCATCGTGTGTCGCGCTTGCAAAACGCGAGAACTAGCAAGATTTCATCGTCCGCAAGTGTAACACGGCGTATCTCGGCCATTTCTCAACGGATTCGTGCGAATCAAGAGTCATACGCGTTTTTAGCGTCTAAAACGCACGGGGAGCACGTTTTCGACGCGAAAAACTCGCGGATGTCCGAGATACGAGAGTTCTTGAACGAATCGAACGAAACGCGGTGCATCGTGTGTCGCGCTTGCAAAACGCGAGAACTAGCAAGATTTCATCGTCCGCAAGTGTAACACGGCGTATCTCGGCCATTTCTCAACGGATTCGTGCGAATCAAGTGTCATACGCGTTTTTAGCGTCTAAAACGCACGGGGAGCACGTTTTCGACGCGAAAAACTCGCGGATGTCCGAGATACGAGAGTTCTTGAACGAATCGAACGAAACGCGGTGCATCGTGTGTCGCGCTTGCAAAACGCGAGAACTAGCAAGATTTCATCGTCCGCAAGTGTAACACGGCGTATCTCGGCCATTTCTCAACGGATTCGTGCGAATCAAGTGTCATACGCGTTTTTAGCGTCTAAAACGCACGGGGAGCACGTTTTCGACGCGAAAAACTCGCGGATGTCCGAGATACGAGAGTTCTTGAACGAATCGAACGAAACGCGGTGCATCGTGTGTCGCGCTTGCAAAACGCGAGAACTAGCAAGATTTCATCGTCCGCAAGTGTAACACGGCGTATCTCGGCCATTTCTCAACGGATTCGTGCGAATCAAGAGTCATACGCGTTTTTAGCGTCTAAAACGCACGGGGAGCACGTTTTCGACGCGAAAAACTCGCGGATGTCCGAGATACGAGAGTTCTTGAACGAATCGAACGAAACGCGGTGCATCGTGTGTCGCGCTTGCAAAACGCGAGAACTAGCAAGATTTCATCGTCCGCAAGTGTAACACGGCGTATCTCGGCCATTTCTCAACGGATTCGTGCGAATCAAGTGTCATACGCGTTTTTAGCGTCTAAAACGCACGGGGAGCACGTTTTCGACGCGAAAAACTCGCGGATGTCCGAGATACGAGAGTTCTTGAACGAATCGAACGAAACGCGGTGCATCGTGTGTCGCGCTTGCAAAACGCGAGAACTAGCAAGATTTCATCGTCCGCAAGTGTAACACGGCGTATCTCGGCCATTTCTCAACGGATTCGTGCGAATCAAGTGTCATACGCGTTTTTAGCGTCTAAAACGCACGGGGAGCACGTTTTCGACGCGAAAAACTCGCGGATGTCCGAGATACGAGAGTTCTTGAACGAATCGAACGAAACGCGGTGCATCGTGTGTCGCGCTTGCAAAACGCGAGAACTAGCAAGATTTCATCGTCCGCAAGTGTAACACGGCGTATCTCGGCCATTTCTCAACGGATTCGTGCGAATCAAGTGTCATACGCGTTTTTAGCGTCTAAAACGCACGGGGAGCACGTTTTCGACGCGAAAAACTCGCGGATGTCCGAGATACGAGAGTTCTTGAACGAATCGAACGAAACGCGGTGCATCGTGTGTCGCGCTTGCAAAACGCGAGAACTAGCAAGATTTCATCGTCCGCAAGTGTAACACGGCGTATCTCGGCCATTTCTCAACGGATTCGTGCGAATCAAGTGTCATACGCGTTTTTAGCGTCTAAAACGCACGGGGAGCACGTTTTCGACGCGAAAAACTCGCGGATGTCCGAGATACGAGAGTTCTTGAACGAATCGAACGAAACGCGGTGCATCGTGTGTCGCGCTTGCAAAACGCGAGAACTAGCAAGATTTCATCGTCCGCAAGTGTAACACGGCGTATCTCGGCCATTTCTCAACGGATTCGTGCGAATCAAGTGTCATACGCGTTTTTAGCGTCTAAAACGCACGGGGAGCACGTTTTCGACGCGAAAAACTCGCGGATGTCCGAGATACGAGAGTTCTTGAACGAATCGAACGAAACGCGGTGCATCGTGTGTCGCGCTTGCAAAACGCGAGAACTAGCAAGATTTCATCGTCCGCAAGTGTAACACGGCGTATCTCGGCCATTTCTCAACGGATTCGTGCGAATCAAGTGTCATACGCGTTTTTAGCGTCTAAAACGCACGGGGAGCACGTTTTCGACGCGAAAAACTCGCGGATGTCCGAGATACGAGAGTTCTTGAACGAATCGAACGAAACGCGGTGCATCGTGTGTCGCGCTTGCAAAACGCGAGAACTAGCAAGATTTCATCGTCCGCAAGTGTAACACGGCGTATCTCGGCCATTTCTCAACGGATTCGTGCGAATCAAGTGTCATACGCGTTTTTAGCGTCTAAAACGCACGGGGAGCACGTTTTCGACGCGAAAAACTCGCGGATGTCCGAGATACGAGAGTTCTTGAACGAATCGAACGAAACGCGGTGCATCGTGTGTCGCGCTTGCAAAACGCGAGAACTAGCAAGATTTCATCGTCCGCAAGTGTAACACGGCGTATCTCGGCCATTTCTCAACGGATTCGTGCGAATCAAGTGTCATACGCGTTTTTAGCGTCTAAAACGCACGGGGAGCACGTTTTCGACGCGAAAAACTCGCGGATGTCCGAGATACGAGAGTTCTTGAACGAATCGAACGAAACGCGGTGCATCGTGTGTCGCGCTTGCAAAACGCGAGAACTAGCAAGATTTCATCGTCCGCAAGTGTAACACGGCGTATCTCGGCCATTTCTCAACGGATTCGTGCGAATCAAGTGTCATACGCGTTTTTAGCGTCTAAAACGCACGGGGAGCACGTTTTCGACGCGAAAAACTCGCGGATGTCCGAGATACGAGAGTTCTTGAACGAATCGAACGAAACGCGGTGCATCGTGTGTCGCGCTTGCAAAACGCGAGAACTAGCAAGATTTCATCGTCCGCAAGTGTAACACGGCGTATCTCGGCCATTTCTCAACGGATTCGTGCGAATCAAGTGTCATACGCGTTTTTAGCGTCTAAAACGCACGGGGAGCACGTTTTCGACGCGAAAAACTCGCGGATGTCCGAGATACGAGAGTTCTTGAACGAATCGAACGAAACGCGGTGCATCGTGTGTCGCGCTTGCAAAACGCGAGAACTAGCAAGATTTCATCGTCCGCAAGTGTAACACGGCGTATCTCGGCCATTTCTCAACGGATTCGTGCGAATCAAGTGTCATACGCGTTTTTAGCGTCTAAAACGCACGGGGAGCACGTTTTCGACGCGAAAAACTCGCGGATGTCCGAGATACGAGAGTTCTTGAACGAATCGAACGAAACGCGGTGCATCGTGTGTCGCGCTTGCAAAACGCGAGAACTAGCAAGATTTCATCGTCCGCAAGTGTAACACGGCGTATCTCGGCCATTTCTCAACGGATTCGTGCGAATCAAGTGTCATACGCGTTTTTAGCGTCTAAAACGCACGGGGAGCACGTTTTCGACGCGAAAAACTCGCGGATGTCCGAGATACGAGAGTTCTTGAACGAATCGAACGAAACGCGGTGCATCGTGTGTCGCGCTTGCAAAACGCGAGAACTAGCAAGATTTCATCGTCCGCAAGTGTAACACGGCGTATCTCGGCCATTTCTCAACGGATTCGTGCGAATCAAGTGTCATACGCGTTTTTAGCGTCTAAAACGCACGGGGAGCACGTTTTCGACGCGAAAAACTCGCGGATGTCCGAGATACGAGAGTTCTTGAACGAATCGAACGAAACGCGGTGCATCGTGTGTCGCGCTTGCAAAACGCGAGAACTAGCAAGATTTCATCGTCCGCAAGTGTAACACGGCGTATCTCGGCCATTTCTCAACGGATTCGTGCGAATCAAGTGTCATACGCGTTTTTAGCGTCTAAAACGCACGGGGAGCACGTTTTCGACGCGAAAAACTCGCGGATGTCCGAGATACGAGAGTTCTTGAACGAATCGAACGAAACGCGGTGCATCGTGTGTCGCGCTTGCAAAACGCGAGAACTAGCAAGATTTCATCGTCCGCAAGTGTAACACGGCGTATCTCGGCCATTTCTCAACGGATTCGTGCGAATCAAGTGTCATACGCGTTTTTAGCGTCTAAAACGCACGGGGAGCACGTTTTCGACGCGAAAAACTCGCGGATGTCCGAGATACGAGAGTTCTTGAACGAATCGAACGAAACGCGGTGCATCGTGTGTCGCGCTTGCAAAACGCGAGAACTAGCAAGATTTCATCGTCCGCAAGTGTAACACGGCGTATCTCGGCCATTTCTCAACGGATTCGTGCGAATCAAGTGTCATACGCGTTTTTAGCGTCTAAAACGCACGGGGAGCACGTTTTCGACGCGAAAAACTCGCGGATGTCCGAGATACGAGAGTTCTTGAACGAATCGAACGAAACGCGGTGCATCGTGTGTCGCGCTTGCAAAACGCGAGAACTAGCAAGATTTCATCGTCCGCAAGTGTAACACGGCGTATCTCGGCCATTTCTCAACGGATTCGTGCGAATCAAGTGTCATACGCGTTTTTAGCGTCTAAAACGCACGGGGAGCACGTTTTCGACGCGAAAAACTCGCGGATGTCCGAGATACGAGAGTTCTTGAACGAATCGAACGAAACGCGGTGCATCGTGTGTCGCGCTTGCAAAACGCGAGAACTAGCAAGATTTCATCGTCCGCAAGTGTAACACGGCGTATCTCGGCCATTTCTCAACGGATTCGTGCGAATCAAGTGTCATACGCGTTTTTAGCGTCTAAAACGCACGGGGAGCACGTTTTCGACGCGAAAAACTCGCGGATGTCCGAGATACGAGAGTTCTTGAACGAATCGAACGAAACGCGGTGCATCGTGTGTCGCGCTTGCAAAACGCGAGAACTAGCAAGATTTCATCGTCCGCAAGTGTAACACGGCGTATCTCGGCCATTTCTCAACGGATTCGTGCGAATCAAGTGTCATACGCGTTTTTAGCGTCTAAAACGCACGGGGAGCACGTTTTCGACGCGAAAAACTCGCGGATGTCCGAGATACGAGAGTTCTTGAACGAATCGAACGAAACGCGGTGCATCGTGTGTCGCGCTTGCAAAACGCGAGAACTAGCAAGATTTCATCGTCCGCAAGTGTAACACGGCGTATCTCGGCCATTTCTCAACGGATTCGTGCGAATCAAGTGTCATACGCGTTTTTAGCGTCTAAAACGCACGGGGAGCACGTTTTCGACGCGAAAAACTCGCGGATGTCCGAGATACGAGAGTTCTTGAACGAATCGAACGAAACGCGGTGCATCGTGTGTCGCGCTTGCAAAACGCGAGAACTAGCAAGATTTCATCGTCCGCAAGTGTAACACGGCGTATCTCGGCCATTTCTCAACGGATTCGTGCGAATCAAGTGTCATACGCGTTTTTAGCGTCTAAAACGCACGGGGAGCACGTTTTCGACGCGAAAAACTCGCGGATGTCCGAGATACGAGAGTTCTTGAACGAATCGAACGAAACGCGGTGCATCGTGTGTCGCGCTTGCAAAACGCGAGAACTAGCAAGATTTCATCGTCCGCAAGTGTAACACGGCGTATCTCGGCCATTTCTCAACGGATTCGTGCGAATCAAGTGTCATACGCGTTTTTAGCGTCTAAAACGCACGGGGAGCACGTTTTCGACGCGAAAAACTCGCGGATGTCCGAGATACGAGAGTTCTTGAACGAATCGAACGAAACGCGGTGCATCGTGTGTCGCGCTTGCAAAACGCGAGAACTAGCAAGATTTCATCGTCCGCAAGTGTAACACGGCGTATCTCGGCCATTTCTCAACGGATTCGTGCGAATCAAGTGTCATACGCGTTTTTAGCGTCTAAAACGCACGGGGAGCACGTTTTCGACGCGAAAAACTCGCGGATGTCCGAGATACGAGAGTTCTTGAACGAATCGAACGAAACGCGGTGCATCGTGTGTCGCGCTTGCAAAACGCGAGAACTAGCAAGATTTCATCGTCCGCAAGTGTAACACGGCGTATCTCGGCCATTTCTCAACGGATTCGTGCGAATCAAGTGTCATACGCGTTTTTAGCGTCTAAAACGCACGGGGAGCACGTTTTCGACGCGAAAAACTCGCGGATGTCCGAGATACGAGAGTTCTTGAACGAATCGAACGAAACGCGGTGCATCGTGTGTCGCGCTTGCAAAACGCGAGAACTAGCAAGATTTCATCGTCCGCAAGTGTAACACGGCGTATCTCGGCCATTTCTCAACGGATTCGTGCGAATCAAGTGTCATACTCGTTTTTAGCGTCTAAAACGCACGGGGAGCACGTTTTCGACGCGAAAAACTCGCGGATGTCCGAGATACGAGAGTTCTTGAACGAATCGAACGAAACGCGGTGCATCGTGTGTCGCGCTTGCAAAACGCGAGAACTAGCAAGATTTCATCGTCCGCAAGTGTAACACGGCGTATCTCGGCCATTTCTCAACGGATTCGTGCGAATCAAGTGTCATACGCGTTTTTAGCGTCTAAAACGCACGGGGAGCACGTTTTCGACGCGAAAAACTCGCGGATGTCCGAGATACGAGAGTTCTTGAACGAATCGAACGAAACGCGGTGCATCGTGTGTCGCGCTTGCAAAACGCGAGAACTAGCAAGATTTCATCGTCCGCAAGTGTAACACGGCGTATCTCGGCCATTTCTCAACGGATTCGTGCGAATCAAGTGTCATACGCGTTTTTAGCGTCTAAAACGCACGGGGAGCACGTTTTCGACGCGAAAAACTCGCGGATGTCCGAGATACGAGAGTTCTTGAACGAATCGAACGAAACGCGGTGCATCGTGTGTCGCGCTTGCAAAACGCGAGAACTAGCAAGATTTCATCGTCCGCAAGTGTAACACGGCGTATCTCGGCCATTTCTCAACGGATTCGTGCGAATCAAGTGTCATACGCGTTTTTAGCGTCTAAAACGCACGGGGAGCACGTTTTCGACGCGAAAAACTCGCGGATGTCCGAGATACGAGAGTTCTTGAACGAATCGAACGAAACGCGGTGCATCGTGTGTCGCGCTTGCAAAACGCGAGAACTAGCAAGATTTCATCGTCCGCAAGTGTAACACGGCGTATCTCGGCCATTTCTCAACGGATTCGTGCGAATCAAGTGTCATACGCGTTTTTAGCGTCTAAAACGCACGGGGAGCACGTTTTCGACGCGAAAAACTCGCGGATGTCCGAGATACGAGAGTTCTTGAACGAATCGAACGAAACGCGGTGCATCGTGTGTCGCGCTTGCAAAACGCGAGAACTAGCAAGATTTCATCGTCCGCAAGTGTAACACGGCGTATCTCGGCCATTTCTCAACGGATTCGTGCGAATCAAGTGTCATACGCGTTTTTAGCGTCTAAAACGCACGGGGAGCACGTTTTCGACGCGAAAAACTCGCGGATGTCCGAGATACGAGAGTTCTTGAACGAATCGAACGAAACGCGGTGCATCGTGTGTCGCGCTTGCAAAACGCGAGAACTAGCAAGATTTCATCGTCCGCAAGTGTAACACGGCGTATCTCGGCCATTTCTCAACGGATTCGTGCGAATCAAGTGTCATACGCGTTTTTAGCGTCTAAAACGCACGGGGAGCACGTTTTCGACGCGAAAAACTCGCGGATGTCCGAGATACGAGAGTTCTTGAACGAATCGAACGAAACGCGGTGCATCGTGTGTCGCGCTTGCAAAACGCGAGAACTAGCAAGATTTCATCGTCCGCAAGTGTAACACGGCGTATCTCGGCCATTTCTCAACGGATTCGTGCGAATCAAGTGTCATACGCGTTTTTAGCGTCTAAAACGCACGGGGAGCACGTTTTCGACGCGAAAAACTCGCGGATGTCCGAGATACGAGAGTTCTTGAACGAATCGAACGAAACGCGGTGCATCGTGTGTCGCGCTTGCAAAACGCGAGAACTAGCAAGATTTCATCGTCCGCAAGTGTAACACGGCGTATCTCGGCCATTTCTCAACGGATTCGTGCGAATCAAGTGTCATACGCGTTTTTAGCGTCTAAAACGCACGGGGAGCACGTTTTCGACGCGAAAAACTCGCGGATGTCCGAGATACGAGAGTTCTTGAACGAATCGAACGAAACGCGGTGCATCGTGTGTCGCGCTTGCAAAACGCGAGAACTAGCAAGATTTCATCGTCCGCAAGTGTAACACGGCGTATCTCGGCCATTTCTCAACGGATTCGTGCGAATCAAGTGTCATACGCGTTTTTAGCGTCTAAAACGCACGGGGAGCACGTTTTCGACGCGAAAAACTCGCGGATGTCCGAGATACGAGAGTTCTTGAACGAATCGAACGAAACGCGGTGCATCGTGTGTCGCGCTTGCAAAACGCGAGAACTAGCAAGATTTCATCGTCCGCAAGTGTAACACGGCGTATCTCGGCCATTTCTCAACGGATTCGTGCGAATCAAGTGTCATACGCGTTTTTAGCGTCTAAAACGCACGGGGAGCACGTTTTCGACGCGAAAAACTCGCGGATGTCCGAGATACGAGAGTTCTTGAACGAATCGAACGAAACGCGGTGCATCGTGTGTCGCGCTTGCAAAACGCGAGAACTAGCAAGATTTCATCGTCCGCAAGTGTAACACGGCGTATCTCGGCCATTTCTCAACGGATTCGTGCGAATCAAGTGTCATACGCGTTTTTAGCGTCTAAAACGCACGGGGAGCACGTTTTCGACGCGAAAAACTCGCGGATGTCCGAGATACGAGAGTTCTTGAACGAATCGAACGAAACGCGGTGCATCGTGTGTCGCGCTTGCAAAACGCGAGAACTAGCAAGATTTCATCGTCCGCAAGTGTAACACGGCGTATCTCGGCCATTTCTCAACGGATTCGTGCGAATCAAGTGTCATACGCGTTTTTAGCGTCTAAAACGCACGGGGAGCACGTTTTCGACGCGAAAAACTCGCGGATGTCCGAGATACGAGAGTTCTTGAACGAATCGAACGAAACGCGGTGCATCGTGTGTCGCGCTTGCAAAACGCGAGAACTAGCAAGATTTCATCGTCCGCAAGTGTAACACGGCGTATCTCGGCCATTTCTCAACGGATTCGTGCGAATCAAGTGTCATACGCGTTTTTAGCGTCTAAAACGCACGGGGAGCACGTTTTCGACGCGAAAAACTCGCGGATGTCCGAGATACGAGAGTTCTTGAACGAATCGAACGAAACGCGGTGCATCGTGTGTCGCGCTTGCAAAACGCGAGAACTAGCAAGATTTCATCGTCCGCAAGTGTAACACGGCGTATCTCGGCCATTTCTCAACGGATTCGTGCGAATCAAGTGTCATACGCGTTTTTAGCGTCTAAAACGCACGGGGAGCACGTTTTCGACGCGAAAAACTCGCGGATGTCCGAGATACGAGAGTTCTTGAACGAATCGAACGAAACGCGGTGCATCGTGTGTCGCGCTTGCAAAACGCGAGAACTAGCAAGATTTCATCGTCCGCAAGTGTAACACGGCGTATCTCGGCCATTTCTCAACGGATTCGTGCGAATCAAGTGTCATACGCGTTTTTAGCGTCTAAAACGCACGGGGAGCACGTTTTCGACGCGAAAAACTCGCGGATGTCCGAGATACGAGAGTTCTTGAACGAATCGAACGAAACGCGGTGCATCGTGTGTCGCGCTTGCAAAACGCGAGAACTAGCAAGATTTCATCGTCCGCAAGTGTAACACGGCGTATCTCGGCCATTTCTCAACGGATTCGTGCGAATCAAGTGTCATACGCGTTTTTAGCGTCTAAAACGCACGGGGAGCACGTTTTCGACGCGAAAAACTCGCGGATGTCCGAGATACGAGAGTTCTTGAACGAATCGAACGAAACGCGGTGCATCGTGTGTCGCGCTTGCAAAACGCGAGAACTAGCAAGATTTCATCGTCCGCAAGTGTAACACGGCGTATCTCGGCCATTTCTCAACGGATTCGTGCGAATCAAGTGTCATACGCGTTTTTAGCGTCTAAAACGCACGGGGAGCACGTTTTCGACGCGAAAAACTCGCGGATGTCCGAGATACGAGAGTTCTTGAACGAATCGAACGAAACGCGGTGCATCGTGTGTCGCGCTTGCAAAACGCGAGAACTAGCAAGATTTCATCGTCCGCAAGTGTAACACGGCGTATCTCGGCCATTTCTCAACGGATTCGTGCGAATCAAGTGTCATACGCGTTTTTAGCGTCTAAAACGCACGGGGAGCACGTTTTCGACGCGAAAAACTCGCGGATGTCCGAGATACGAGAGTTCTTGAACGAATCGAACGAAACGCGGTGCATCGTGTGTCGCGCTTGCAAAACGCGAGAACTAGCAAGATTTCATCGTCCGCAAGTGTAACACGGCGTATCTCGGCCATTTCTCAACGGATTCGTGCGAATCAAGTGTCATACGCGTTTTTAGCGTCTAAAACGCACGGGGAGCACGTTTTCGACGCGAAAAACTCGCGGATGTCCGAGATACGAGAGTTCTTGAACGAATCGAACGAAACGCGGTGCATCGTGTGTCGCGCTTGCAAAACGCGAGAACTAGCAAGATTTCATCGTCCGCAAGTGTAACACGGCGTATCTCGGCCATTTCTCAACGGATTCGTGCGAATCAAGTGTCATACGCGTTTTTAGCGTCTAAAACGCACGGGGAGCACGTTTTCGACGCGAAAAACTCGCGGATGTCCGAGATACGAGAGTTCTTGAACGAATCGAACGAAACGCGGTGCATCGTGTGTCGCGCTTGCAAAACGCGAGAACTAGCAAGATTTCATCGTCCGCAAGTGTAACACGGCGTATCTCGGCCATTTCTCAACGGATTCGTGCGAATCAAGTGTCATACGCGTTTTTAGCGTCTAAAACGCACGGGGAGCACGTTTTCGACGCGAAAAACTCGCGGATGTCCGAGATACGAGAGTTCTTGAACGAATCGAACGAAACGCGGTGCATCGTGTGTCGCGCTTGCAAAACGCGAGAACTAGCAAGATTTCATCGTCCGCAAGTGTAACACGGCGTATCTCGGCCATTTCTCAACGGATTCGTGCGAATCAAGTGTCATACGCGTTTTTAGCGTCTAAAACGCACGGGGAGCACGTTTTCGACGCGAAAAACTCGCGGATGTCCGAGATACGAGAGTTCTTGAACGAATCGAACGAAACGC
This sequence comes from Priocnemis perturbator, assembly GCA_963942575.1. Taxonomy (NCBI): domain Eukaryota; kingdom Metazoa; phylum Arthropoda; class Insecta; order Hymenoptera; family Pompilidae; genus Priocnemis; species Priocnemis perturbator. The sequence continues at coordinate 104,014 of CAWWDK010000092.1, forward strand.
GGTGCATCGTGTGTCGCGCTTGCAAAACGCGAGAACTAGCAAGATTTCATCGTCCGCAAGTGTAACACGGCGTATCTCGGCCATTTCTCAACGGATTCGTGCGAATCAAGTGTCATACGCGTTTTTAGCGTCTAAAACGCACGGGGAGCACGTTTTCGACGCGAAAAACTCGCGGATGTCCGAGATACGAGAGTTCTTGAACGAATCGAACGAAACGCGGTGCATCGTGTGTCGCGCTTGCAAAACGCGAGAACTAGCAAGATTTCATCGTCCGCAAGTGTAACACGGCGTATCTCGGCCATTTCTCAACGGATTCGTGCGAATCAAGTGTCATACGCGTTTTTAGCGTCTAAAACGCACGGGGAGCACGTTTTCGACGCGAAAAACTCGCGGATGTCCGAGATACGAGAGTTCTTGAACGAATCGAACGAAACGCGGTGCATCGTGTGTCGCGCTTGCAAAACGCGAGAACTAGCAAGATTTCATCGTCCGCAAGTGTAACACGGCGTATCTCGGCCATTTCTCAACGGATTCGTGCGAATCAAGTGTCATACGCGTTTTTAGCGTCTAAAACGCACGGGGAGCACGTTTTCGACGCGAAAAACTCGCGGATGTCCGAGATACGAGAGTTCTTGAACGAATCGAACGAAACGCGGTGCATCGTGTGTCGCGCTTGCAAAACGCGAGAACTAGCAAGATTTCATCGTCCGCAAGTGTAACACGGCGTATCTCGGCCATTTCTCAACGGATTCGTGCGAATCAAGTGTCATACGCGTTTTTAGCGTCTAAAACGCACGGGGAGCACGTTTTCGACGCGAAAAACTCGCGGATGTCCGAGATACGAGAGTTCTTGAACGAATCGAACGAAACGCGGTGCATCGTGTGTCGCGCTTGCAAAACGCGAGAACTAGCAAGATTTCATCGTCCGCAAGTGTAACACGGCGTATCTCGGCCATTTCTCAACGGATTCGTGCGAATCAAGTGTCATACGCGTTTTTAGCGTCTAAAACGCACGGGGAGCACGTTTTCGACGCGAAAAACTCGCGGATGTCCGAGATACGAGAGTTCTTGAACGAATCGAACGAAACGCGGTGCATCGTGTGTCGCGCTTGCAAAACGCGAGAACTAGCAAGATTTCATCGTCCGCAAGTGTAACACGGCGTATCTCGGCCATTTCTCAACGGATTCGTGCGAATCAAGTGTCATACGCGTTTTTAGCGTCTAAAACGCACGGGGAGCACGTTTTCGACGCGAAAAACTCGCGGATGTCCGAGATACGAGAGTTCTTGAACGAATCGAACGAAACGCGGTGCATCGTGTGTCGCGCTTGCAAAACGCGAGAACTAGCAAGATTTCATCGTCCGCAAGTGTAACACGGCGTATCTCGGCCATTTCTCAACGGATTCGTGCGAATCAAGTGTCATACGCGTTTTTAGCGTCTAAAACGCACGGGGAGCACGTTTTCGACGCGAAAAACTCGCGGATGTCCGAGATACGAGAGTTCTTGAACGAATCGAACGAAACGCGGTGCATCGTGTGTCGCGCTTGCAAAACGCGAGAACTAGCAAGATTTCATCGTCCGCAAGTGTAACACGGCGTATCTCGGCCATTTCTCAACGGATTCGTGCGAATCAAGTGTCATACGCGTTTTTAGCGTCTAAAACGCACGGGGAGCACGTTTTCGACGCGAAAAACTCGCGGATGTCCGAGATACGAGAGTTCTTGAACGAATCGAACGAAACGCGGTGCATCGTGTGTCGCGCTTGCAAAACGCGAGAACTAGCAAGATTTCATCGTCCGCAAGTGTAACACGGCGTATCTCGGCCATTTCTCAACGGATTCGTGCGAATCAAGTGTCATACGCGTTTTTAGCGTCTAAAACGCACGGGGAGCACGTTTTCGACGCGAAAAACTCGCGGATGTCCGAGATACGAGAGTTCTTGAACGAATCGAACGAAACGCGGTGCATCGTGTGTCGCGCTTGCAAAACGCGAGAACTAGCAAGATTTCATCGTCCGCAAGTGTAACACGGCGTATCTCGGCCATTTCTCAACGGATTCGTGCGAATCAAGTGTCATACGCGTTTTTAGCGTCTAAAACGCACGGGGAGCACGTTTTCGACGCGAAAAACTCGCGGATGTCCGAGATACGAGAGTTCTTGAACGAATCGAACGAAACGCGGTGCATCGTGTGTCGCGCTTGCAAAACGCGAGAACTAGCAAGATTTCATCGTCCGCAAGTGTAACACGGCGTATCTCGGCCATTTCTCAACGGATTCGTGCGAATCAAGTGTCATACGCGTTTTTAGCGTCTAAAACGCACGGGGAGCACGTTTTCGACGCGAAAAACTCGCGGATGTCCGAGATACGAGAGTTCTTGAACGAATCGAACGAAACGCGGTGCATCGTGTGTCGCGCTTGCAAAACGCGAGAACTAGCAAGATTTCATCGTCCGCAAGTGTAACACGGCGTATCTCGGCCATTTCTCAACGGATTCGTGCGAATCAAGTGTCATACGCGTTTTTAGCGTCTAAAACGCACGGGGAGCACGTTTTCGACGCGAAAAACTCGCGGATGTCCGAGATACGAGAGTTCTTGAACGAATCGAACGAAACGCGGTGCATCGTGTGTCGCGCTTGCAAAACGCGAGAACTAGCAAGATTTCATCGTCCGCAAGTGTAACACGGCGTATCTCGGCCATTTCTCAACGGATTCGTGCGAATCAAGTGTCATACGCGTTTTTAGCGTCTAAAACGCACGGGGAGCACGTTTTCGACGCGAAAAACTCGCGGATGTCCGAGATACGAGAGTTCTTGAACGAATCGAACGAAACGCGGTGCATCGTGTGTCGCGCTTGCAAAACGCGAGAACTAGCAAGATTTCATCGTCCGCAAGTGTAACACGGCGTATCTCGGCCATTTCTCAACGGATTCGTGCGAATCAAGTGTCATACGCGTTTTTAGCGTCTAAAACGCACGGGGAGCACGTTTTCGACGCGAAAAACTCGCGGATGTCCGAGATACGAGAGTTCTTGAACGAATCGAACGAAACGCGGTGCATCGTGTGTCGCGCTTGCAAAACGCGAGAACTAGCAAGATTTCATCGTCCGCAAGTGTAACACGGCGTATCTCGGCCATTTCTCAACGGATTCGTGCGAATCAAGTGTCATACGCGTTTTTAGCGTCTAAAACGCACGGGGAGCACGTTTTCGACGCGAAAAACTCGCGGATGTCCGAGATACGAGAGTTCTTGAACGAATCGAACGAAACGCGGTGCATCGTGTGTCGCGCTTGCAAAACGCGAGAACTAGCAAGATTTCATCGTCCGCAAGTGTAACACGGCGTATCTCGGCCATTTCTCAACGGATTCGTGCGAATCAAGTGTCATACGCGTTTTTAGCGTCTAAAACGCACGGGGAGCACGTTTTCGACGCGAAAAACTCGCGGATGTCCGAGATACGAGAGTTCTTGAACGAATCGAACGAAACGCGGTGCATCGTGTGTCGCGCTTGCAAAACGCGAGAACTAGCAAGATTTCATCGTCCGCAAGTGTAACACGGCGTATCTCGGCCATTTCTCAACGGATTCGTGCGAATCAAGTGTCATACGCGTTTTTAGCGTCTAAAACGCACGGGGAGCACGTTTTCGACGCGAAAAACTCGCGGATGTCCGAGATACGAGAGTTCTTGAACGAATCGAACGAAACGCGGTGCATCGTGTGTCGCGCTTGCAAAACGCGAGAACTAGCAAGATTTCATCGTCCGCAAGTGTAACACGGCGTATCTCGGCCATTTCTCAACGGATTCGTGCGAATCAAGTGTCATACGCGTTTTTAGCGTCTAAAACGCACGGGGAGCACGTTTTCGACGCGAAAAACTCGCGGATGTCCGAGATACGAGAGTTCTTGAACGAATCGAACGAAACGCGGTGCATCGTGTGTCGCGCTTGCAAAACGCGAGAACTAGCAAGATTTCATCGTCCGCAAGTGTAACACGGCGTATCTCGGCCATTTCTCAACGGATTCGTGCGAATCAAGTGTCATACGCGTTTTTAGCGTCTAAAACGCACGGGGAGCACGTTTTCGACGCGAAAAACTCGCGGATGTCCGAGATACGAGAGTTCTTGAACGAATCGAACGAAACGCGGTGCATCGTGTGTCGCGCTTGCAAAACGCGAGAACTAGCAAGATTTCATCGTCCGCAAGTGTAACACGGCGTATCTCGGCCATTTCTCAACGGATTCGTGCGAATCAAGTGTCATACGCGTTTTTAGCGTCTAAAACGCACGGGGAGCACGTTTTCGACGCGAAAAACTCGCGGATGTCCGAGATACGAGAGTTCTTGAACGAATCGAACGAAACGCGGTGCATCGTGTGTCGCGCTTGCAAAACGCGAGAACTAGCAAGATTTCATCGTCCGCAAGTGTAACACGGCGTATCTCGGCCATTTCTCAACGGATTCGTGCGAATCAAGTGTCATACGCGTTTTTAGCGTCTAAAACGCACGGGGAGCACGTTTTCGACGCGAAAAACTCGCGGATGTCCGAGATACGAGAGTTCTTGAACGAATCGAACGAAACGCGGTGCATCGTGTGTCGCGCTTGCAAAACGCGAGAACTAGCAAGATTTCATCGTCCGCAAGTGTAACACGGCGTATCTCGGCCATTTCTCAACGGATTCGTGCGAATCAAGTGTCATACGCGTTTTTAGCGTCTAAAACGCACGGGGAGCACGTTTTCGACGCGAAAAACTCGCGGATGTCCGAGATACGAGAGTTCTTGAACGAATCGAACGAAACGCGGTGCATCGTGTGTCGCGCTTGCAAAACGCGAGAACTAGCAAGATTTCATCGTCCGCAAGTGTAACACGGCGTATCTCGGCCATTTCTCAACGGATTCGTGCGAATCAAGTGTCATACGCGTTTTTAGCGTCTAAAACGCACGGGGAGCACGTTTTCGACGCGAAAAACTCGCGGATGTCCGAGATACGAGAGTTCTTGAACGAATCGAACGAAACGCGGTGCATCGTGTGTCGCGCTTGCAAAACGCGAGAACTAGCAAGATTTCATCGTCCGCAAGTGTAACACGGCGTATCTCGGCCATTTCTCAACGGATTCGTGCGAATCAAGTGTCATACGCGTTTTTAGCGTCTAAAACGCACGGGGAGCACGTTTTCGACGCGAAAAACTCGCGGATGTCCGAGATACGAGAGTTCTTGAACGAATCGAACGAAACGCGGTGCATCGTGTGTCGCGCTTGCAAAACGCGAGAACTAGCAAGATTTCATCGTCCGCAAGTGTAACACGGCGTATCTCGGCCATTTCTCAACGGATTCGTGCGAATCAAGTGTCATACGCGTTTTTAGCGTCTAAAACGCACGGGGAGCACGTTTTCGACGCGAAAAACTCGCGGATGTCCGAGATACGAGAGTTCTTGAACGAATCGAACGAAACGCGGTGCATCGTGTGTCGCGCTTGCAAAACGCGAGAACTAGCAAGATTTCATCGTCCGCAAGTGTAACACGGCGTATCTCGGCCATTTCTCAACGGATTCGTGCGAATCAAGTGTCATACGCGTTTTTAGCGTCTAAAACGCACGGGGAGCACGTTTTCGACGCGAAAAACTCGCGGATGTCCGAGATACGAGAGTTCTTGAACGAATCGAACGAAACGCGGTGCATCGTGTGTCGCGCTTGCAAAACGCGAGAACTAGCAAGATTTCATCGTCCGCAAGTGTAACACGGCGTATCTCGGCCATTTCTCAACGGATTCGTGCGAATCAAGTGTCATACGCGTTTTTAGCGTCTAAAACGCACGGGGAGCACGTTTTCGACGCGAAAAACTCGCGGATGTCCGAGATACGAGAGTTCTTGAACGAATCGAACGAAACGCGGTGCATCGTGTGTCGCGCTTGCAAAACGCGAGAACTAGCAAGATTTCATCGTCCGCAAGTGTAACACGGCGTATCTCGGCCATTTCTCAACGGATTCGTGCGAATCAAGTGTCATACGCGTTTTTAGCGTCTAAAACGCACGGGGAGCACGTTTTCGACGCGAAAAACTCGCGGATGTCCGAGATACGAGAGTTCTTGAACGAATCGAACGAAACGCGGTGCATCGTGTGTCGCGCTTGCAAAACGCGAGAACTAGCAAGATTTCATCGTCCGCAAGTGTAACACGGCGTATCTCGGCCATTTCTCAACGGATTCGTGCGAATCAAGTGTCATACGCGTTTTTAGCGTCTAAAACGCACGGGGAGCACGTTTTCGACGCGAAAAACTCGCGGATGTCCGAGATACGAGAGTTCTTGAACGAATCGAACGAAACGCGGTGCATCGTGTGTCGCGCTTGCAAAACGCGAGAACTAGCAAGATTTCATCGTCCGCAAGTGTAACACGGCGTATCTCGGCCATTTCTCAACGGATTCGTGCGAATCAAGTGTCATACGCGTTTTTAGCGTCTAAAACGCACGGGGAGCACGTTTTCGACGCGAAAAACTCGCGGATGTCCGAGATACGAGAGTTCTTGAACGAATCGAACGAAACGCGGTGCATCGTGTGTCGCGCTTGCAAAACGCGAGAACTAGCAAGATTTCATCGTCCGCAAGTGTAACACGGCGTATCTCGGCCATTTCTCAACGGATTCGTGCGAATCAAGTGTCATACGCGTTTTTAGCGTCTAAAACGCACGGGGAGCACGTTTTCGACGCGAAAAACTCGCGGATGTCCGAGATACGAGAGTTCTTGAACGAATCGAACGAAACGCGGTGCATCGTGTGTCGCGCTTGCAAAACGCGAGAACTAGCAAGATTTCATCGTCCGCAAGTGTAACACGGCGTATCTCGGCCATTTCTCAACGGATTCGTGCGAATCAAGTGTCATACGCGTTTTTAGCGTCTAAAACGCACGGGGAGCACGTTTTCGACGCGAAAAACTCGCGGATGTCCGAGATACGAGAGTTCTTGAACGAATCGAACGAAACGCGGTGCATCGTGTGTCGCGCTTGCAAAACGCGAGAACTAGCAAGATTTCATCGTCCGCAAGTGTAACACGGCGTATCTCGGCCATTTCTCAACGGATTCGTGCGAATCAAGTGTCATACGCGTTTTTAGCGTCTAAAACGCACGGGGAGCACGTTTTCGACGCGAAAAACTCGCGGATGTCCGAGATACGAGAGTTCTTGAACGAATCGAACGAAACGCGGTGCATCGTGTGTCGCGCTTGCAAAACGCGAGAACTAGCAAGATTTCATCGTCCGCAAGTGTAACACGGCGTATCTCGGCCATTTCTCAACGGATTCGTGCGAATCAAGTGTCATACGCGTTTTTAGCGTCTAAAACGCACGGGGAGCACGTTTTCGACGCGAAAAACTCGCGGATGTCCGAGATACGAGAGTTCTTGAACGAATCGAACGAAACGCGGTGCATCGTGTGTCGCGCTTGCAAAACGCGAGAACTAGCAAGATTTCATCGTCCGCAAGTGTAACACGGCGTATCTCGGCCATTTCTCAACGGATTCGTGCGAATCAAGTGTCATACGCGTTTTTAGCGTCTAAAACGCACGGGGAGCACGTTTTCGACGCGAAAAACTCGCGGATGTCCGAGATACGAGAGTTCTTGAACGAATCGAACGAAACGCGGTGCATCGTGTGTCGCGCTTGCAAAACGCGAGAACTAGCAAGATTTCATCGTCCGCAAGTGTAACACGGCGTATCTCGGCCATTTCTCAACGGATTCGTGCGAATCAAGTGTCATACGCGTTTTTAGCGTCTAAAACGCACGGGGAGCACGTTTTCGACGCGAAAAACTCGCGGATGTCCGAGATACGAGAGTTCTTGAACGAATCGAACGAAACGCGGTGCATCGTGTGTCGCGCTTGCAAAACGCGAGAACTAGCAAGATTTCATCGTCCGCAAGTGTAACACGGCGTATCTCGGCCATTTCTCAACGGATTCGTGCGAATCAAGTGTCATACGCGTTTTTAGCGTCTAAAACGCACGGGGAGCACGTTTTCGACGCGAAAAACTCGCGGATGTCCGAGATACGAGAGTTCTTGAACGAATCGAACGAAACGCGGTGCATCGTGTGTCGCGCTTGCAAAACGCGAGAACTAGCAAGATTTCATCGTCCGCAAGTGTAACACGGCGTATCTCGGCCATTTCTCAACGGATTCGTGCGAATCAAGTGTCATACGCGTTTTTAGCGTCTAAAACGCACGGGGAGCACGTTTTCGACGCGAAAAACTCGCGGATGTCCGAGATACGAGAGTTCTTGAACGAATCGAACGAAACGCGGTGCATCGTGTGTCGCGCTTGCAAAACGCGAGAACTAGCAAGATTTCATCGTCCGCAAGTGTAACACGGCGTATCTCGGCCATTTCTCAACGGATTCGTGCGAATCAAGTGTCATACGCGTTTTTAGCGTCTAAAACGCACGGGGAGCACGTTTTCGACGCGAAAAACTCGCGGATGTCCGAGATACGAGAGTTCTTGAACGAATCGAACGAAACGCGGTGCATCGTGTGTCGCGCTTGCAAAACGCGAGAACTAGCAAGATTTCATCGTCCGCAAGTGTAACACGGCGTATCTCGGCCATTTCTCAACGGATTCGTGCGAATCAAGTGTCATACGCGTTTTTAGCGTCTAAAACGCACGGGGAGCACGTTTTCGACGCGAAAAACTCGCGGATGTCCGAGATACGAGAGTTCTTGAACGAATCGAACGAAACGCGGTGCATCGTGTGTCGCGCTTGCAAAACGCGAGAACTAGCAAGATTTCATCGTCCGCAAGTGTAACACGGCGTATCTCGGCCATTTCTCAACGGATTCGTGCGAATCAAGTGTCATACGCGTTTTTAGCGTCTAAAACGCACGGGGAGCACGTTTTCGACGCGAAAAACTCGCGGATGTCCGAGATACGAGAGTTCTTGAACGAATCGAACGAAACGCGGTGCATCGTGTGTCGCGCTTGCAAAACGCGAGAACTAGCAAGATTTCATCGTCCGCAAGTGTAACACGGCGTATCTCGGCCATTTCTCAACGGATTCGTGCGAATCAAGTGTCATACGCGTTTTTAGCGTCTAAAACGCACGGGGAGCACGTTTTCGACGCGAAAAACTCGCGGATGTCCGAGATACGAGAGTTCTTGAACGAATCGAACGAAACGCGGTGCATCGTGTGTCGCGCTTGCAAAACGCGAGAACTAGCAAGATTTCATCGTCCGCAAGTGTAACACGGCGTATCTCGGCCATTTCTCAACGGATTCGTGCGAATCAAGTGTCATACGCGTTTTTAGCGTCTAAAACGCACGGGGAGCACGTTTTCGACGCGAAAAACTCGCGGATGTCCGAGATACGAGAGTTCTTGAACGAATCGAACGAAACGCGGTGCATCGTGTGTCGCGCTTGCAAAACGCGAGAACTAGCAAGATTTCATCGTCCGCAAGTGTAACACGGCGTATCTCGGCCATTTCTCAACGGATTCGTGCGAATCAAGTGTCATACGCGTTTTTAGCGTCTAAAACGCACGGGGAGCACGTTTTCGACGCGAAAAACTCGCGGATGTCCGAGATACGAGAGTTCTTGAACGAATCGAACGAAACGCGGTGCATCGTGTGTCGCGCTTGCAAAACGCGAGAACTAGCAAGATTTCATCGTCCGCAAGTGTAACACGGCGTATCTCGGCCATTTCTCAACGGATTCGTGCGAATCAAGTGTCATACGCGTTTTTAGCGTCTAAAACGCACGGGGAGCACGTTTTCGACGCGAAAAACTCGCGGATGTCCGAGATACGAGAGTTCTTGAACGAATCGAACGAAACGCGGTGCATCGTGTGTCGCGCTTGCAAAACGCGAGAACTAGCAAGATTTCATCGTCCGCAAGTGTAACACGGCGTATCTCGGCCATTTCTCAACGGATTCGTGCGAATCAAGTGTCATACGCGTTTTTAGCGTCTAAAACGCACGGGGAGCACGTTTTCGACGCGAAAAACTCGCGGATGTCCGAGATACGAGAGTTCTTGAACGAATCGAACGAAACGCGGTGCATCGTGTGTCGCGCTTGCAAAACGCGAGAACTAGCAAGATTTCATCGTCCGCAAGTGTAACACGGCGTATCTCGGCCATTTCTCAACGGATTCGTGCGAATCAAGTGTCATACGCGTTTTTAGCGTCTAAAACGCACGGGGAGCACGTTTTCGACGCGAAAAACTCGCGGATGTCCGAGATACGAGAGTTCTTGAACGAATCGAACGAAACGCGGTGCATCGTGTGTCGCGCTTGCAAAACGCGAGAACTAGCAAGATTTCATCGTCCGCAAGTGTAACACGGCGTATCTCGGCCATTTCTCAACGGATTCGTGCGAATCAAGTGTCATACGCGTTTTTAGCGTCTAAAACGCACGGGGAGCACGTTTTCGACGCGAAAAACTCGCGGATGTCCGAGATACGAGAGTTCTTGAACGAATCGAACGAAACGCGGTGCATCGTGTGTCGCGCTTGCAAAACGCGAGAACTAGCAAGATTTCATCGTCCGCAAGTGTAACACGGCGTATCTCGGCCATTTCTCAACGGATTCGTGCGAATCAAGTGTCATACGCGTTTTTAGCGTCTAAAACGCACGGGGAGCACGTTTTCGACGCGAAAAACTCGCGGATGTCCGAGATACGAGAGTTCTTGAACGAATCGAACGAAACGCGGTGCATCGTGTGTCGCGCTTGCAAAACGCGAGAACTAGCAAGATTTCATCGTCCGCAAGTGTAACACGGCGTATCTCGGCCATTTCTCAACGGATTCGTGCGAATCAAGTGTCATACGCGTTTTTAGCGTCTAAAACGCACGGGGAGCACGTTTTCGACGCGAAAAACTCGCGGATGTCCGAGATACGAGAGTTCTTGAACGAATCGAACGAAACGCGGTGCATCGTGTGTCGCGCTTGCAAAACGCGAGAACTAGCAAGATTTCATCGTCCGCAAGTGTAACACGGCGTATCTCGGCCATTTCTCAACGGATTCGTGCGAATCAAGTGTCATACGCGTTTTTAGCGTCTAAAACGCACGGGGAGCACGTTTTCGACGCGAAAAACTCGCGGATGTCCGAGATACGAGAGTTCTTGAACGAATCGAACGAAACGCGGTGCATCGTGTGTCGCGCTTGCAAAACGCGAGAACTAGCAAGATTTCATCGTCCGCAAGTGTAACACGGCGTATCTCGGCCATTTCTCAACGGATTCGTGCGAATCAAGTGTCATACGCGTTTTTAGCGTCTAAAACGCACGGGGAGCACGTTTTCGACGCGAAAAACTCGCGGATGTCCGAGATACGAGAGTTCTTGAACGAATCGAACGAAACGCGGTGCATCGTGTGTCGCGCTTGCAAAACGCGAGAACTAGCAAGATTTCATCGTCCGCAAGTGTAACACGGCGTATCTCGGCCATTTCTCAACGGATTCGTGCGAATCAAGTGTCATACGCGTTTTTAGCGTCTAAAACGCACGGGGAGCACGTTTTCGACGCGAAAAACTCGCGGATGTCCGAGATACGAGAGTTCTTGAACGAATCGAACGAAACGCGGTGCATCGTGTGTCGCGCTTGCAAAACGCGAGAACTAGCAAGATTTCATCGTCCGCAAGTGTAACACGGCGTATCTCGGCCATTTCTCAACGGATTCGTGCGAATCAAGTGTCATACGCGTTTTTAGCGTCTAAAACGCACGGGGAGCACGTTTTCGACGCGAAAAACTCGCGGATGTCCGAGATACGAGAGTTCTTGAACGAATCGAACGAAACGCGGTGCATCGTGTGTCGCGCTTGCAAAACGCGAGAACTAGCAAGATTTCATCGTCCGCAAGTGTAACACGGCGTATCTCGGCCATTTCTCAACGGATTCGTGCGAATCAAGTGTCATACGCGTTTTTAGCGTCTAAAACGCACGGGGAGCACGTTTTCGACGCGAAAAACTCGCGGATGTCCGAGATACGAGAGTTCTTGAACGAATCGAACGAAACGCGGTGCATCGTGTGTCGCGCTTGCAAAACGCGAGAACTAGCAAGATTTCATCGTCCGCAAGTGTAACACGGCGTATCTCGGCCATTTCTCAACGGATTCGTGCGAATCAAGTGTCATACGCGTTTTTAGCGTCTAAAACGCACGGGGAGCACGTTTTCGACGCGAAAAACTCGCGGATGTCCGAGATACGAGAGTTCTTGAACGAATCGAACGAAACGCGGTGCATCGTGTGTCGCGCTTGCAAAACGCGAGAACTAGCAAGATTTCATCGTCCGCAAGTGTAACACGGCGTATCTCGGCCATTTCTCAACGGATTCGTGCGAATCAAGTGTCATACGCGTTTTTAGCGTCTAAAACGCACGGGGAGCACGTTTTCGACGCGAAAAACTCGCAGATGTCCGAGATACGAGAGTTCTTGAACGAATCGAACGAAACGCGGTGCATCGTGTGTCGCGCTTGCAAAACGCGAGAACTAGCAAGATTTCATCGTCCGCAAGTGTAACACGGCGTATCTCGGCCATTTCTCAACGGATTCGTGCGAATCAAGTGTCATACGCGTTTTTAGCGTCTAAAACGCACGGGGAGCACGTTTTCGACGCGAAAAACTCGCGGATGTCCGAGATACGAGAGTTCTTGAACGAATCGAACGAAACGCGGTGCATCGTGTGTCGCGCTTGCAAAACGCGAGAACTAGCAAGATTTCATCGTCCGCAAGTGTAACACGGCGTATCTCGGCCATTTCTCAACGGATTCGTGCGAATCAAGTGTCATACGCGTTTTTAGCGTCTAAAACGCACGGGGAGCACGTTTTCGACGCGAAAAACTCGCGGATGTCCGAGATACGAGAGTTCTTGAACGAATCGAACGAAACGCGGTGCATCGTGTGTCGCGCTTGCAAAACGCGAGATCTAGCAAGATTTCATCGTCCGCAAGTGTAACACGGCGTATCTCGGCCATTTCTCAACGGATTCGTGCGAATCAAGTGTCATACGCGTTTTTAGCGTCTAAAACGCACGGGGAGCACGTTTTCGACGCGAAAAACTCGCGGATGTCCGAGATACGAGAGTTCTTGAACGAATCGAACGAAACGCGGTGCATCGTGTGTCGCGCTTGCAAAACGCGAGAACTAGCAAGATTTCATCGTCCGCAAGTGTAACACGGCGTATCTCGGCCATTTCTCAACGGATTCGTGCGAATCAAGTGTCATACGCGTTTTTAGCGTCTAAAACGCACGGGGAGCACGTTTTCGACGCGAAAAACTCGCGGATGTCCGAGATACGAGAGTTCTTGAACAAATCGAACGAAACGCGGTGCATCGTGTGTCGCGCTTGCAAAACGCGAGAACTAGCAAGATTTCATCGTCCGCAAGTGTAACACGGCGTATCTCGGCCATTTCTCAACGGATTCGTGCGAATCAAGTGTCATACGCGTTTTTAGCGTCTAAAACGCACGGGGAGCACGTTTTCGACGCGAAAAACTCGCGGATGTCCGAGATACGAGAGTTCTTGAACGAATCGAACGAAACGCGGTGCATCGTGTGTCGCGCTTGCAAAACGCGAGATCTAGCAAGATTTCATCGTCCGCAAGTGTAACACGGCGTATCTCGGCCATTTCTCAACGGATTCGTGCGAATCAAGTGTCATACGCGTTTTTAGCGTCTAAAACGCACGGGGAGCACGTTTTCGACGCGAAAAACTCGCGGATGTCCGAGATACGAGAGTTCTTGAACGAATCGAACGAAACGCGGTGCATCGTGTGTCGCGCTTGCAAAACGCGAGAACTAGCAAGATTTCATCGTCCGCAAGTGTAACACGGCGTATCTCGGCCATTTCTCAACGGATTCGTGCGAATCAAGTGTCATACGCGTTTTTAGCGTCTAAAACGCACGGGGAGCACGTTTTCGACGCGAAAAACTCGCGGATGTCCGAGATACGAGAGTTCTTGAACGAATCGAACGAAACGCGGTGCATCGTGTGTCGCGCTTGCAAAACGCGAGAACTAGCAAGATTTCATCGTCCGCAAGTGTAACACGGCGTATCTCGGCCATTTCTCAACGGATTCGTGCGAATCAAGTGTCATACGCGTTTTTAGCGTCTAAAACGCACGGGGAGCACGTTTTCGACGCGAAAAACTCGCGGATGTCCGAGATACGAGAGTTCTTGAACGAATCGAACGAAACGCGGTGCATCGTGTGTCGCGCTTGCAAAACGCGAGAACTAGCAAGATTTCATCGTCCGCAAGTGTAACACGGCGTATCTCGGCCATTTCTCAACGGATTCGTGCGAATCAAGTGTCATACGCGTTTTTAGCGTCTAAAACGCACGGGGAGCACGTTTTCGACGCGAAAAACTCGCGGATGTCCGAGATACGAGAGTTCTTGAACGAATCGAACGAAACGCGGTGCATCGTGTGTCGCGCTTGCAAAACGCGAGAACTAGCAAGATTTCATCGTCCGCAAGTGTAACACGGCGTATCTCGGCCATTTCTCAACGGATTCGTGCGAATCAAGTGTCATACGCGTTTTTAGCGTCTAAAACGCACGGGGAGCACGTTTTCGACGCGAAAAACTCGCGGATGTCCGAGATACGAGAGTTCTTGAACAAATCGAACGAAACGCGGTGCATCGTGTGTCGCGCTTGCAAAACGCGAGAACTAGCAAGATTTCATCGTCCGCAAGTGTAACACGGCGTATCGCGGCCATTTCTCAACGGATTCGTGCGAATCAAGTGTCATACGCGTTTTTAGCGTCTAAAACGCACGGGGAGCACGTTTTCGACGCGAAAAACTCGCGGATGTCCGAGATACGAGAGTTCTTGAACGAATCGAACGAAACGCGGTGCATCGTGTGTCGCGCTTGCAAAACGCGAGAACTAGCAAGATTTCATCGTCCGCAAGTGTAACACGGCGTATCTCGGCCATTTCTCAACGGATTCGTGCGAATCAAGTGTCATACGCGTTTTTAGCGTCTAAAACGCACGGGGAGCACGTTTTCGACGCGAAAAACTCGCGGATGTCCGAGATACGAGAGTTCTTGAACGAATCGAACGAAACGCGGTGCATCGTGTGTCGCGCTTGCAAAACGCGAGAACTAGCAAGATTTCATCGTCCGCAAGTGTAACACGGCGTATCTCGGCCATTTCTCAACGGATTCGTGCGAATCAAGTGTCATACGCGTTTTTAGCGTCTAAAACGCACGGGGAGCACGTTTTCGACGCGAAAAACTCGCGGATGTCCGAGATACGAGAGTTCTTGAACGAATCGAACGAAACGCGGTGCATCGTGTGTCGCGCTTGCAAAACGCGAGAACTAGCAAGATTTCATCGTCCGCAAGTGTAACACGGCGTATCTCGGCCATTTCTCAACGGATTCGTGCGAATCAAGTGTCATACGCGTTTTTAGCGTCTAAAACGCACGGGGAGCACGTTTTCGACGCGAAAAACTCGCGGATGTCCGAGATACGAGAGTTCTTGAACGAATCGAACGAAACGCGGTGCATCGTGTGTCGCGCTTGCAAAACGCGAGAACTAGCAAGATTTCATCGTCCGCAAGTGTAACACGGCGTATCTCGGCCATTTCTCAACGGATTCGTGCGAATCAAGTGTCATACGCGTTTTTAGCGTCTAAAACGCACGGGGAGCACGTTTTCGACGCGAAAAACTCGCGGATGTCCGAGATACGAGAGTTCTTGAACGAATCGAACGAAACGCGGTGCATCGTGTGTCGCGCTTGCAAAACGCGAGAACTAGCAAGATTTCATCGTCCGCAAGTGTAACACGGCGTATCTCGGCCATTTCTCAACGGATTCGTGCGAATCAAGTGTCATACGCGTTTTTAGCGTCTAAAACGCACGGGGAGCACGTTTTCGACGCGAAAAACTCGCGGATGTCCGAGATACGAGAGTTCTTGAACGAATCGAACGAAACGCGGTGCATCGTGTGTCGCGCTTGCAAAACGCGAGAACTAGCAAGATTTCATCGTCCGCAAGTGTAACACGGCGTATCTCGGCCATTTCTCAACGGATTCGTGCGAATCAAGTGTCATACGCGTTTTTAGCGTCTAAAACGCACGGGGAGCACGTTTTCGACGCGAAAAACTCGCGGATGTCCGAGATACGAGAGTTCTTGAACGAATCGAACGAAACGCGGTGCATCGTGTGTCGCGCTTGCAAAACGCGAGAACTAGCAAGATTTCATCGTCCGCAAGTGTAACACGGCGTATCTCGGCCATTTCTCAACGGATTCGTGCGAATCAAGTGTCATACGCGTTTTTAGCGTCTAAAACGCACGGGGAGCACGTTTTCGACGCGAAAAACTCGCGGATGTCCGAGATACGAGAGTTCTTGAACGAATCGAACGAAACGCGGTGCATCGTGTGTCGCGCTTGCAAAACGCGAGAACTAGCAAGATTTCATCGTCCGCAAGTGTAACACGGCGTATCTCGGCCATTTCTCAACGGATTCGTGCGAATCAAGTGTCATACGCGTTTTTAGCGTCTAAAACGCACGGGGAGCACGTTTTCGACGCGAAAAACTCGCGGATGTCCGAGATACGAGAGTTCTTGAACGAATCGAACGAAACGCGGTGCATCGTGTGTCGCGCTTGCAAAACGCGAGAACTAGCAAGATTTCATCGTCCGCAAGTGTAACACGGCGTATCTCGGCCATTTCTCAACGGATTCGTGCGAATCAAGTGTCATACGCGTTTTTAGCGTCTAAAACGCACGGGGAGCACGTTTTCGACGCGAAAAACTCGCGGATGTCCGAGATACGAGAGTTCTTGAACGAATCGAACGAAACGCGGTGCATCGTGTGTCGCGCTTGCAAAACGCGAGAACTAGCAAGATTTCATCGTCCGCAAGTGTAACACGGCGTATCTCGGCCATTTCTCAACGGATTCGTGCGAATCAAGTGTCATACGCGTTTTTAGCGTCTAAAACGCACGGGGAGCACGTTTTCGACGCGAAAAACTCGCGGATGTCCGAGATACGAGAGTTCTTGAACGAATCGAACGAAACGCGGTGCATCGTGTGTCGCGCTTGCAAAACGCGAGAACTAGCAAGATTTCATCGTCCGCAAGTGTAACACGGCGTATCTCGGCCATTTCTCAACGGATTCGTGCGAATCAAGTGTCATACGCGTTTTTAGCGTCTAAAACGCACGGGGAGCACGTTTTCGACGCGAAAAACTCGCGGATGTCCGAGATACGAGAGTTCTTGAACGAATCGAACGAAACGCGGTGCATCGTGTGTCGCGCTTGCAAAACGCGAGAACTAGCAAGATTTCATCGTCCGCAAGTGTAACACGGCGTATCTCGGCCATTTCTCAACGGATTCGTGCGAATCAAGTGTCATACGCGTTTTTAGCGTCTAAAACGCACGGGGAGCACGTTTTCGACGCGAAAAACTCGCGGATGTCCGAGATACGAGAGTTCTTGAACGAATCGAACGAAACGCGGTGCATCGTGTGTCGCGCTTGCAAAACGCGAGAACTAGCAAGATTTCATCGTCCGCAAGTGTAACACGGCGTATCTCGGCCATTTCTCAACGGATTCGTGCGAATCAAGTGTCATACGCGTTTTTAGCGTCTAAAACGCACGGGGAGCACGTTTTCGACGCGAAAAACTCGCGGATGTCCGAGATACGAGAGTTCTTGAACGAATCGAACGAAACGCGGTGCATCGTGTGTCGCGCTTGCAAAACGCGAGAACTAGCAAGATTTCATCGTCCGCAAGTGTAACACGGCGTATCTCGGCCATTTCTCAACGGATTCGTGCGAATCAAGTGTCATACGCGTTTTTAGCGTCTAAAACGCACGGGGAGCACGTTTTCGACGCGAAAAACTCGCGGATGTCCGAGATACGAGAGTTCTTGAACGAATCGAACGAAACGCGGTGCATCGTGTGTCGCGCTTGCAAAACGCGAGAACTAGCAAGATTTCATCGTCCGCAAGTGTAACACGGCGTATCTCGGCCATTTCTCAACGGATTCGTGCGAATCAAGTGTCATACGCGTTTTTAGCGTCTAAAACGCACGGGGAGCACGTTTTCGACGCGAAAAACTCGCGGATGTCCGAGATACGAGAGTTCTTGAACGAATCGAACGAAACGCGGTGCATCGTGTGTCGCGCTTGCAAAACGCGAGAACTAGCAAGATTTCATCGTCCGCAAGTGTAACACGGCGTATCTCGGCCATTTCTCAACGGATTCGTGCGAATCAAGTGTCATACGCGTTTTTAGCGTCTAAAACGCACGGGGAGCACGTTTTCGACGCGAAAAACTCGCGGATGTCCGAGATACGAGAGTTCTTGAACGAATCGAACGAAACGCGGTGCATCGTGTGTCGCGCTTGCAAAACGCGAGAACTAGCAAGATTTCATCGTCCGCAAGTGTAACACGGCGTATCTCGGCCATTTCTCAACGGATTCGTGCGAATCAAGTGTCATACGCGTTTTTAGCGTCTAAAACGCACGGGGAGCACGTTTTCGACGCGAAAAACTCGCGGATGTCCGAGATACGAGAGTTCTTGAACGAATCGAACGAAACGCGGTGCATCGTGTGTCGCGCTTGCAAAACGCGAGAACTAGCAAGATTTCATCGTCCGCAAGTGTAACACGGCGTATCTCGGCCATTTCTCAACGGATTCGTGCGAATCAAGTGTCATACGCGTTTTTAGCGTCTAAAACGCACGGGGAGCACGTTTTCGACGCGAAAAACTCGCGGATGTCCGAGATACGAGAGTTCTTGAACGAATCGAACGAAACGCGGTGCATCGTGTGTCGCGCTTGCAAAACGCGAGAACTAGCAAGATTTCATCGTCCGCAAGTGTAACACGGCGTATCTCGGCCATTTCTCAACGGATTCGTGCGAATCAAGTGTCATACGCGTTTTTAGCGTCTAAAACGCACGGGGAGCACGTTTTCGACGCGAAAAACTCGCGGATGTCCGAGATACGAGAGTTCTTGAACGAATCGAACGAAACGCGGTGCATCGTGTGTCGCGCTTGCAAAACGCGAGAACTAGCAAGATTTCATCGTCCGCAAGTGTAACACGGCGTATCTCGGCCATTTCTCAACGGATTCGTGCGAATCAAGTGTCATACGCGTTTTTAGCGTCTAAAACGCACGGGGAGCACGTTTTCGACGCGAAAAACTCGCGGATGTCCGAGATACGAGAGTTCTTGAACGAATCGAACGAAACGCGGTGCATCGTGTGTCGCGCTTGCAAAACGCGAGAACTAGCAAGATTTCATCGTCCGCAAGTGTAACACGGCGTATCTCGGCCATTTCTCAACGGATTCGTGCGAATCAAGTGTCATACGCGTTTTTAGCGTCTAAAACGCACGGGGAGCACGTTTTCGACGCGAAAAACTCGCGGATGTCCGAGATACGAGAGTTCTTGAACGAATCGAACGAAACGCGGTGCATCGTGTGTCGCGCTTGCAAAACGCGAGAACTAGCAAGATTTCATCGTCCGCAAGTGTAACACGGCGTATCTCGGCCATTTCTCAACGGATTCGTGCGAATCAAGTGTCATACGCGTTTTTAGCGTCTAAAACGCACGGGGAGCACGTTTTCGACGCGAAAAACTCGCGGATGTCCGAGATACGAGAGTTCTTGAACGAATCGAACGAAACGCGGTGCATCGTGTGTCGCGCTTGCAAAACGCGAGAACTAGCAAGATTTCATCGTCCGCAAGTGTAACACGGCGTATCTCGGCCATTTCTCAACGGATTCGTGCGAATCAAGTGTCATACGCGTTTTTAGCGTCTAAAACGCACGGGGAGCACGTTTTCGACGCGAAAAACTCGCGGATGTCCGAGATACGAGAGTTCTTGAACGAATCGAACGAAACGCGGTGCATCGTGTGTCGCGCTTGCAAAACGCGAGAACTAGCAAGATTTCATCGTCCGCAAGTGTAACACGGCGTATCTCGGCCATTTCTCAACGGATTCGTGCGAATCAAGTGTCATACGCGTTTTTAGCGTCTAAAACGCACGGGGAGCACGTTTTCGACGCGAAAAACTCGCGGATGTCCGAGATACGAGAGTTCTTGAACGAATCGAACGAAACGCGGTGCATCGTGTGTCGCGCTTGCAAAACGCGAGAACTAGCAAGATTTCATCGTCCGCAAGTGTAACACGGCGTATCTCGGCCATTTCTCAACGGATTCGTGCGAATCAAGTGTCATACGCGTTTTTAGCGTCTAAAACGCACGGGGAGCACGTTTTCGACGCGAAAAACTCGCGGATGTCCGAGATACGAGAGTTCTTGAACGAATCGAACGAAACGCGGTGCATCGTGTGTCGCGCTTGCAAAACGCGAGAACTAGCAAGATTTCATCGTCCGCAAGTGTAACACGGCGTATCTCGGCCATTTCTCAACGGATTCGTGCGAATCAAGTGTCATACGCGTTTTTAGCGTCTAAAACGCACGGGGAGCACGTTTTCGACGCGAAAAACTCGCGGATGTCCGAGATACGAGAGTTCTTGAACGAATCGAACGAAACGCGGTGCATCGTGTGTCGCGCTTGCAAAACGCGAGAACTAGCAAGATTTCATCGTCCGCAAGTGTAACACGGCGTATCTCGGCCATTTCTCAACGGATTCGTGCGAATCAAGTGTCATACGCGTTTTTAGCGTCTAAAACGCACGGGGAGCACGTTTTCGACGCGAAAAACTCGCGGATGTCCGAGATACGAGAGTTCTTGAACGAATCGAACGAAACGCGGTGCATCGTGTGTCGCGCTTGCAAAACGCGAGAACTAGCAAGATTTCATCGTCCGCAAGTGTAACACGGCGTATCTCGGCCATTTCTCAACGGATTCGTGCGAATCAAGTGTCATACGCGTTTCTAGCGTCTAAAACGCACGGGGAGCACGTTTTCGACGCGAAAAACTCGCGGATGTCCGAGATACGAGAGTTCTTGAACGAATCGAACGAAACGCGGTGCATCGTGTGTCGCGCTTGCAAAACGCGAGAACTAGCAAGATTTCATCGTCCGCAAGTGTAACACGGCGTATCTCGGCCATTTCTCAACGGATTCGTGCGAATCAAGTGTCATACGCGTTTTTAGCGTCTAAAACGCACGGGGAGCACGTTTTCGACGCGAAAAACTCGCGGATGTCCGAGATACGAGAGTTCTTGAACGAATCGAACGAAACGCGGTGCATCGTGTGTCGCGCTTGCAAAACGCGAGAACTAGCAAGATTTCATCGTCCGCAAGTGTAACACGGCGTATCTCGGCCATTTCTCAACGGATTCGTGCGAATCAAGTGTCATACGCGTTTTTAGCGTCTAAAACGCACGGGGAGCACGTTTTCGACGCGAAAAACTCGCGGATGTCCGAGATACGAGAGTTCTTGAACGAATCGAACGAAACGCGGTGCATCGTGTGTCGCGCTTGCAAAACGCGAGAACTAGCAAGATTTCATCGTCCGCAAGTGTAACACGGCGTATCTCGGCCATTTCTCAACGGATTCGTGCGAATCAAGTGTCATACGCGTTTTTAGCGTCTAAAACGCACGGGGAGCACGTTTTCGACGCGAAAAACTCGCGGATGTCCGAGATACGAGAGTTCTTGAACGAATCGAACGAAACGCGGTGCATCGTGTGTCGCGCTTGCAAAACGCGAGAACTAGCAAGATTTCATCGTCCGCAAGTGTAACACGGCGTATCTCGGCCATTTCTCAACGGATTCGTGCGAATCAAGTGTCATACGCGTTTTTAGCGTCTAAAACGCACGGGGAGCACGTTTTCGACGCGAAAAACTCGCGGATGTCCGAGATACGAGAGTTCTTGAACGAATCGAACGAAACGCGGTGCATCGTGTGTCGCGCTTGCAAAACGCGAGAACTAGCAAGATTTCATCGTCCGCAAGTGTAACACGGCGTATCTCGGCCATTTCTCAACGGATTCGTGCGAATCAAGTGTCATACGCGTTTTTAGCGTCTAAAACGCACGGGGAGCACGTTTTCGACGCGAAAAACTCGCGGATGTCCGAGATACGAGAGTTCTTGAACGAATCGAACGAAACGCGGTGCATCGTGTGTCGCGCTTGCAAAACGCGAGAACTAGCAAGATTTCATCGTCCGCAAGTGTAACACGGCGTATCTCGGCCATTTCTCAACGGATTCGTGCGAATCAAGTGTCATACGCGTTTTTAGCGTCTAAAACGCACGGGGAGCACGTTTTCGTCGCGAAAAACTCGCGGATGTCCGAGATACGAGAGTTCTTGAACGAATCGAACGAAACGCGGTGCATCGTGTGTCGCGCTTGCAAAACGCGAGAACTAGCAAGATTTCATCGTCCGCAAGTGTAACACGGCGTATCTCGGCCATTTCTCAACGGATTCGTGCGAATCAAGTGTCATACGCGTTTTTAGCGTCTAAAACGCACGGGGAGCACGTTTTCGACGCGAAAAACTCGCGGATGTCCGAGATACGAGAGTTCTTGAACGAATCGAACGAAACGCGGTGCATCGTGTGTCGCGCTTGCAAAACGCGAGAACTAGCAAGATTTCATCGTCCGCAAGTGTAACACGGCGTATCTCGGCCATTTCTCAACGGATTCGTGCGAATCAAGTGTCATACGCGTTTTTAGCGTCTAAAACGCACGGGGAGCACGTTTTCGACGCGAAAAACTCGCGGATGTCCGAGATACGAGAGTTCTTGAACGAATCGAACGAAACGCGGTGCATCGTGTGTCGCGCTTGCAAAACGCGAGAACTAGCAAGATTTCATCGTCCGCAAGTGTAACACGGCGTATCTCGGCCATTTCTCAACGGATTCGTGCGAATCAAGTGTCATACGCGTTTTTAGCGTCTAAAACGCACGGGGAGCACGTTTTCGACGCGAAAAACTCGCGGATGTCCGAGATACGAGAGTTCTTGAACGAATCGAACGAAACGCGGTGCATCGTGTGTCGCGCTTGCAAAACGCGAGAACTAGCAAGATTTCATCGTCCGCAAGTGTAACACGGCGTATCTCGGCCATTTCTCAACGGATTCGTGCGAATCAAGTGTCATACGCGTTTTTAGCGTCTAAAACGCACGGGGAGCACGTTTTCGACGCGAAAAACTCGCGGATGTCCGAGATACGAGAGTTCTTGAACGAATCGAACGAAACGCGGTGCATCGTGTGTCGCGCTTGCAAAACGCGAGAACTAGCAAGATTTCATCGTCCGCAAGTGTAACACGGCGTATCTCGGCCATTTCTCAACGGATTCGTGCGAATCAAGTGTCATACGCGTTTTTAGCGTCTAAAACGCACGGGGAGCACGTTTTCGACGCGAAAAACTCGCGGATGTCCGAGATACGAGAGTTCTTGAACGAATCGAACGAAACGCGGTGCATCGTGTGTCGCGCTTGCAAAACGCGAGAACTAGCAAGATTTCATCGTCCGCAAGTGTAACACGGCGTATCTCGGCCATTTCTCAACGGATTCGTGCGAATCAAGTGTCATACGCGTTTTTAGCGTCTAAAACGCACGGGGAGCACGTTTTCGACGCGAAAAACTCGCGGATGTCCGAGATACGAGAGTTCTTGAACGAATCGAACGAAACGCGGTGCATCGTGTGTCGCGCTTGCAAAACGCGAGAACTAGCAAGATTTCATCGTCCGCAAGTGTAACACGGCGTATCTCGGCCATTTCTCAACGGATTCGTGCGAATCAAGTGTCATACGCGTTTTTAGCGTCTAAAACGCACGGGGAGCACGTTTTCGACGCGAAAAACTCGCGGATGTCCGAGATACGAGAGTTCTTGAACGAATCGAACGAAACGCGGTGCATCGTGTGTCGCGCTTGCAAAACGCGAGAACTAGCAAGATTTCATCGTCCGCAAGTGTAACACGGCGTATCTCGGCCATTTCTCAACGGATTCGTGCGAATCAAGTGTCATACGCGTTTTTAGCGTCTAAAACGCACGGGGAGCACGTTTTCGACGCGAAAAACTCGCGGATGTCCGAGATACGAGAGTTCTTGAACGAATCGAACGAAACGCGGTGCATCGTGTGTCGCGCTTGCAAAACGCGAGAACTAGCAAGATTTCATCGTCCGCAAGTGTAACACGGCGTATCTCGGCCATTTCTCAACGGATTCGTGCGAATCAAGTGTCATACGCGTTTTTAGCGTCTAAAACGCACGGGGAGCACGTTTTCGACGCGAAAAACTCGCGGATGTCCGAGATACGAGAGTTCTTGAACGAATCGAACGAAACGCGGTGCATCGTGTGTCGCGCTTGCAAAACGCGAGAACTAGCAAGATTTCATCGTCCGCAAGTGTAACACGGCGTATCTCGGCCATTTCTCAACGGATTCGTGCGAATCAAGTGTCATACGCGTTTTTAGCGTCTAAAACGCACGGGGAGCACGTTTTCGACGCGAAAAACTCGCGGATGTCCGAGATACGAGAGTTCTTGAACGAATCGAACGAAACGCGGTGCATCGTGTGTCGCGCTTGCAAAACGCGAGAACTAGCAAGATTTCATCGTCCGCAAGTGTAACACGGCGTATCTCGGCCATTTCTCAACGGATTCGTGCGAATCAAGTGTCATACGCGTTTTTAGCGTCTAAAACGCACGGGGAGCACGTTTTCGACGCGAAAAACTCGCGGATGTCCGAGATACGAGAGTTCTTGAACGAATCGAACGAAACGCGGTGCATCGTGTGTCGCGCTTGCAAAACGCGAGAACTAGCAAGATTTCATCGTCCGCAAGTGTAACACGGCGTATCTCGGCCATTTCTCAACGGATTCGTGCGAATCAAGTGTCATACGCGTTTTTAGCGTCTAAAACGCACGGGGAGCACGTTTTCGACGCGAAAAACTCGCGGATGTCCGAGATACGAGAGTTCTTGAACGAATCGAACGAAACGCGGTGCATCGTGTGTCGCGCTTGCAAAACGCGAGAACTAGCAAGATTTCATCGTCCGCAAGTGTAACACGGCGTATCTCGGCCATTTCTCAACGGATTCGTGCGAATCAAGTGTCATACGCGTTTTTAGCGTCTAAAACGCACGGGGAGCACGTTTTCGACGCGAAAAACTCGCGGATGTCCGAGATACGAGAGTTCTTGAACGAATCGAACGAAACGCGGTGCATCGTGTGTCGCGCTTGCAAAACGCGAGAACTAGCAAGATTTCATCGTCCGCAAGTGTAACACGGCGTATCTCGGCCATTTCTCAACGGATTCGTGCGAATCAAGTGTCATACGCGTTTTTAGCGTCTAAAACGCACGGGGAGCACGTTTTCGACGCGAAAAACTCGCGGATGTCCGAGATACGAGAGTTCTTGAACGAATCGAACGAAACGCGGTGCATCGTGTGTCGCGCTTGCAAAACGCGAGAACTAGCAAGATTTCATCGTCCGCAAGTGTAACACGGCGTATCTCGGCCATTTCTCAACGGATTCGTGCGAATCAAGTGTCATACGCGTTTTTAGCGTCTAAAACGCACGGGGAGCACGTTTTCGACGCGAAAAACTCGCGGATGTCCGAGATACGAGAGTTCTTGAACGAATCGAACGAAACGCGGTGCATCGTGTGTCGCGCTTGCAAAACGCGAGAACTAGCAAGATTTCATCGTCCGCAAGTGTAACACGGCGTATCTCGGCCATTTCTCAACGGATTCGTGCGAATCAAGTGTCATACGCGTTTTTAGCGTCTAAAACGCACGGGGAGCACGTTTTCGACGCGAAAAACTCGCGGATGTCCGAGATACGAGAGTTCTTGAACGAATCGAACGAAACGCGGTGCATCGTGTGTCGCGCTTGCAAAACGCGAGAACTAGCAAGATTTCATCGTCCGCAAGTGTAACACGGCGTATCTCGGCCATTTCTCAACGGATTCGTGCGAATCAAGTGTCATACGCGTTTTTAGCGTCTAAAACGCACGGGGAGCACGTTTTCGACGCGAAAAACTCGCGGATGTCCGAGATACGAGAGTTCTTGAACGAATCGAACGAAACGCGGTGCATCGTGTGTCGCGCTTGCAAAACGCGAGAACTAGCAAGATTTCATCGTCCGCAAGTGTAACACGGCGTATCTCGGCCATTTCTCAACGGATTCGTGCGAATCAAGTGTCATACGCGTTTTTAGCGTCTAAAACGCACGGGGAGCACGTTTTCGACGCGAAAAACTCGCGGATGTCCGAGATACGAGAGTTCTTGAACGAATCGAACGAAACGCGGTGCATCGTGTGTCGCGCTTGCAAAACGCGAGAACTAGCAAGATTTCATCGTCCGCAAGTGTAACACGGCGTATCTCGGCCATTTCTCAACGGATTCGTGCGAATCAAGTGTCATACGCGTTTTTAGCGTCTAAAACGCACGGGGAGCACGTTTTCGACGCGAAAAACTCGCGGATGTCCGAGATACGAGAGTTCTTGAACGAATCGAACGAAACGCGGTGCATCGTGTGTCGCGCTTGCAAAACGCGAGAACTAGCAAGATTTCATCGTCCGCAAGTGTAACACGGCGTATCTCGGCCATTTCTCAACGGATTCGTGCGAATCAAGTGTCATACGCGTTTTTAGCGTCTAAAACGCACGGGGAGCACGTTTTCGACGCGAAAAACTCGCGGATGTCCGAGATACGAGAGTTCTTGAACGAATCGAACGAAACGCGGTGCATCGTGTGTCGCGCTTGCAAAACGCGAGAACTAGCAAGATTTCATCGTCCGCAAGTGTAACACGGCGTATCTCGGCCATTTCTCAACGGATTCGTGCGAATCAAGTGTCATACGCGTTTTTAGCGTCTAAAACGCACGGGGAGCACGTTTTCGACGCGAAAAACTCGCGGATGTCCGAGATACGAGAGTTCTTGAACGAATCGAACGAAACGCGGTGCATCGTGTGTCGCGCTTGCAAAACGCGAGAACTAGCAAGATTTCATCGTCCGCAAGTGTAACACGGCGTATCTCGGCCATTTCTCAACGGATTCGTGCGAATCAAGTGTCATACGCGTTTTTAGCGTCTAAAACGCACGGGGAGCACGTTTTCGACGCGAAAAACTCGCGGATGTCCGAGATACGAGAGTTCTTGAACGAATCGAACGAAACGCGGTGCATCGTGTGTCGCGCTTGCAAAACGCGAGAACTAGCAAGATTTCATCGTCCGCAAGTGTAACACGGCGTATCTCGGCCATTTCTCAACGGATTCGTGCGAATCAAGTGTCATACGCGTTTTTAGCGTCTAAAACGCACGGGGAGCACGTTTTCGACGCGAAAAACTCGCGGATGTCCGAGATACGAGAGTTCTTGAACGAATCGAACGAAACGCGGTGCATCGTGTGTCGCGCTTGCAAAACGCGAGAACTAGCAAGATTTCATCGTCCGCAAGTGTAACACGGCGTATCTCGGCCATTTCTCAACGGATTCGTGCGAATCAAGTGTCATACGCGTTTTTAGCGTCTAAAACGCACGGGGAGCACGTTTTCGACGCGAAAAACTCGCGGATGTCCGAGATACGAGAGTTAGTTCTTGAACGAATCGAACGAAACGCGGTGCATCGTGTGTCGCGCTTGCAAAACGCGAGAACTAGCAAGATTTCATCGTCCGCAAGTGTAACACGGCGTATCTCGGCCATTTCTCAACGGATTCGTGCGAATCAAGTGTCATACGCGTTTTTAGCGTCTAAAACGCACGGGGAGCACGTTTTCGACGCGAAAAACTCGCGGATGTCCGAGATACGAGAGTTCTTGAACGAATCGAACGAAACGCGGTGCATCGTGTGTCGCGCTTGCAAAACGCGAGAACTAGCAAGATTTCATCGTCCGCAAGTGTAACACGGCGTATCTCGGCCATTTCTCAACGGATTCGTGCGAATCAAGTGTCATACGCGTTTTTAGCGTCTAAAACGCACGGGGAGCACGTTTTCGACGCGAAAAACTCGCGGATGTCCGAGATACGAGAGTTCTTGAACGAATCGAACGAAACGCGGTGCATCGTGTGTCGCGCTTGCAAAACGCGAGAACTAGCAAGATTTCATCGTCCGCAAGTGTAACACGGCGTATCTCGGCCATTTCTCAACGGATTCGTGCGAATCAAGTGTCATACGCGTTTTTAGCGTCTAAAACGCACGGGGAGCTCGTTTTCGACGCGAAAAACTCGCGGATGTCCGAGATACGAGAGTTCTTGAACGAATCGAACGAAACGCGGTGCATCGTGTGTCGCGCTTGCAAAACGCGAGAACTAGCAAGATTTCATCGTCCGCAAGTGTAACACGGCGTATCTCGGCCATTTCTCAACGGATTCGTGCGAATCAAGTGTCATACGCGTTTTTAGCGTCTAAAACGCACGGGGAGCACGTTTTCGACGCGAAAAAACTCGCGGATGTCCGAGATACGAGAGTTCTTGAACGAATCGAACGAAACGCGGTGCATCGTGTGTCGCGCTTGCAAAACGCGAGAACTAGCAAGATTTCATCGTCCGCAAGTGTAACACGGCGTATCTCGGCCATTTCTCAACGGATTCGTGCGAATCAAGTGTCATACGCGTTTTTAGCGTCTAAAACGCACGGGGAGCACGTTTTCGACGCGAAAAACTCGCGGATGTCCGAGATACGAGAGTTCTTGAACGAATCGAACGAAACGCGGTGCATCGTGTGTCGCGCTTGCAAAACGCGAGAACTAGCAAGATTTCATCGTCCGCAAGTGTAACACGGCGTATCTCGGCCATTTCTCAACGGATTCGTGCGAATCAAGTGTCATACGCGTTTTTAGCGTCTAAAACGCACGGGGAGCACGTTTTCGACGCGAAAAACTCGCGGATGTCCGAGATACGAGAGTTCTTGAACGAATCGAACGAAACGCGGTGCATCGTGTGTCGCGCTTGCAAAACGCGAGAACTAGCAAGATTTCATCGTCCGCAAGTGTAACACGGCGTATCTCGGCCATTTCTCAACGGATTCGTGCGAATCAAGTGTCATACGCGTTTTTAGCGTCTAAAACGCACGGGGAGCACGTTTTCGACGCGAAAAACTCGCGGATGTCCGAGATACGAGAGTTCTTGAACGAATCGAACGAAACGCGGTGCATCGTGTGTCGCGCTTGCAAAACGCGAGAACTAGCAAGATTTCATCGTCCGCAAGTGTAACACGGCGTATCTCGGCCATTTCTCAACGGATTCGTGCGAATCAAGTGTCATACGCGTTTTTAGCGTCTAAAACGCACGGGGAGCACGTTTTCGACGCGAAAAACTCGCGGATGTCCGAGATACGAGAGTTCTTGAACGAATCGAACGAAACGCGGTGCATCGTGTGTCGCGCTTGCAAAACGCGAGAACTAGCAAGATTTCATCGTCCGCAAGTGTAACACGGCGTATCTCGGCCATTTCTCAACGGATTCGTGCGAATCAAGTGTCATACGCGTTTTTAGCGTCTAAAACGCACGGGGAGCACGTTTTCGACGCGAAAAACTCGCGGATGTCCGAGATACGAGAGTTCTTGAACGAATCGAACGAAACGCGGTGCATCGTGTGTCGCGCTTGCAAAACGCGAGAACTAGCAAGATTTCATCGTCCGCAAGTGTAACACGGCGTATCTCGGCCATTTCTCAACGGATTCGTGCGAATCAAGTGTCATACGCGTTTTTAGCGTCTAAAACGCACGGGGAGCACGTTTTCGACGCGAAAAACTCGCGGATGTCCGAGATACGAGAGTTCTTGAACGAATCGAACGAAACGCGGTGCATCGTGTGTCGCGCTTGCAAAACGCGAGAACTAGCAAGATTTCATCGTCCGCAAGTGTAACACGGCGTATCTCGGCCATTTCTCAACGGATTCGTGCGAATCAAGTGTCATACGCGTTTTTAGCGTCTAAAACGCACGGGGAGCACGTTTTCGACGCGAAAAACTCGCGGATGTTCGAGATACGAGAGTTCTTGAACGAATCGAACGAAACGCGGTGCATCGTGTGTCGCGCTTGCAAAACGCGAGAACTAGCAAGATTTCATCGTCCGCAAGTGTAACACGGCGTATCTCGGCCATTTCTCAACGGATTCGTGCGAATCAAGTGTCATACGCGTTTTTAGCGTCTAAAACGCACGGGGAGCACGTTTTCGACGCGAAAAACTCGCGGATGTCCGAGATACGAGAGTTCTTGAACGAATCGAACGAAACGCGGTGCATCGTGTGTCGCGCTTGCAAAACGCGAGAACTAGCAAGATTTCATCGTCCGCAAGTGTAACACGGCGTATCTCGGCCATTTCTCAACGGATTCGTGCGAATCAAGTGTCATACGCGTTTTTAGCGTCTAAAACGCACGGGGAGCACGTTTTCGACGCGAAAAACTCGCGGATGTCCGAGATACGAGAGTTCTTGAACGAATCGAACGAAACGCGGTGCATCGTGTGTCGCGCTTGCAAAACGCGAGAACTAGCAAGATTTCATCGTCCGCAAGTGTGTAACCCGTGACTGGTTACTTGTCCCTCGCATGCAACGGTAGGCTTACTCTGAAGGAACAAGCGGACCCTGTGGTTGCATACGAGGTTAAACAAAAATAAATACAGTTATAATGAGGAATGTAGTTGTCACGTAACTAAAGTGGGCACGTGTGATAGTGCCCGTGGATTCGAACCACTAGGCTGCCGGGGGTAATACAGTAAATGAGTCGGTATGGTAGGTGGTAAAAGTAGAGATATATTCTGTAATGAGATGAGCCGAGGTACAGAGACGTACAGATGCGTGTGTTTACGCGTTGCAATACGTACGACAAGCCGCACGTATTGCTTTTCGGCTATAACTATAAGATCTCACACAGAGATGCGCGCTTAGTAGTCGTGCGAGCTATTCGATGCGTCAGAGGTATTTACAATCAGATGTTTGCACATACAAGTGCCTATGTATTGCCGGGAACGTCGGACAGTGGCTTGAAGAGCCGTACACAGCTGTTCCGTGTATATAACTATATACAATACGCGATTCGGTTCTCGTCGCGTATCAGGAAAGCCTAGGCGTGAGATGCAAACATCGGATCAGCGGAGGGCTTTACCGATGAGTCGCTATAACGCGGCGTCACTCAGGATATCCCCTCCAAGGTGACCTATTATCTATACGAGTCTTAGCAGTTTACATTCGTGTGCCTGCGAACACTTCGGTTACAACAACGACCAGTCGGCGGGGGGACACAGCCAAGTGCCAGCCGTGCAACCAGACAGTTTTACCTTGATATCACAGGTTACTTTTATTTAATAATGACTCGGACTTAGGCCAATAACAAACTATGATTCTACTGCAAGTATTTCTGTTCAATTCATACTACGAGAACACTTCGGCGAAGGAATCTAACCAGACGGCGGGGGACACAACCAAGTGCCAGCCGTGCATCCAATCTACCAGCCGTTAGATATCTCGTAGTGCTTTTTATGTAAGCAAACTGCCTCCTATGGACTAAGTCCTCACACCCGGGACCCGCAACTACGCAAGGCCAGCAAGTGCTCAGATCGTCCACCTGAAGGGTAACGCACTGCGAGGAGTCGGGTAGGCCGAAGACGGACAGCAAGGGGTACAACCAAGTACCGGTCGAGTGTCTTAGTCAGGCACCTTATTCCTCCGTGGATCTAATATCTATTCCTTACTTTCTACTTTTTGGAACATATCCTGAATGACCGCCACGCTACTTGCGCGTAGTTGTTCCTCGACTAAGGGAGTCAGCTTGAGGATGTTACATTCGTGAATTTAACGTTGACGGAGTGTGAGTTTAACCCTTTTCGGAACTAAGCAAGAATTGAAGACACGTTCTTTACTTCGTGAATCCCCTAATACTCCACCTAGAATTTCCTGGGACGCTCGACGTGTATTAAAACCGTAATGCAAGAATCGAATCCCGTGCTTAGAGTATACTACGTATACTTGACGTGTGCCGTTAATCGCAGGCTAGCGAAGTTTATGATGGGTCGGTTCTTTAGTTATCGAGGTTGGTTAGTCCTCTCAAAGTTCAAGATATGACAATTTCCTTATGCATTCGCGGGGTTCATATATATGTCGCGGCGCTATTCCACCAGTGAGAAGGGGGTGTCCATCTACTGGCGGCGGTACTGTAGTGTACGCGAGAAGGAATCCCTCTTCGGGGCGCTCGGTATATGACGCGGTTATATGTACGTAAACGGTGTTTACGTTCTACATGTAGCCGTCCTAAAAATACGGTTACATAACCCCCCCATTTAGATTTCGAAAATGTCTTTTGGAACGATCATTTGAGAAATCTTACGAACATATGCATTATCAAGGAAAGAAAGAAAGAAAGAAACCCGTCTTCGCACGTAACCGTCGGTGATGTTGTCGCGCGATCTACTCGCGATGCAAACAGAGGATTACCCTTGACTCGGCAATAGAGTTAAAATGATACGATTCGCGGCGTACTTGATGACGCGTTTTGCGAGATGCTGAGGTGTCCGTTACCGTTTTCCTCAGACTTAGAAACAATAGAGTTAAATTTGCAAGAAAATAATGTTCGTACGCATAGATGATCGGCTTACCTTTTAAACTAAAATTACCATGGCCGATACTTTAACATAAAAAGAAACGTTCATTCATCCACACGTACTCTTGTCTTGCCCGTACTGGGACCTTTTTTTTTTTTTTTTTGTGTCACACACACACACTTCACTTTATTCACACGTCTGATCGTTGCCTGGAGGGTGGTGGTACCTTCCGTGCCTTGATGTTAGTCGGCATGTGGAGGATAGGATCGTCCTCTGCTATATCCGGCATCTCGATCGGCAGGTTCGGGTGTTGTGCTGTGTTGATTACGTGGCGATACTTCCATCCCGGTGGCGGAGTTCGAGCTTTTATATCAAACAGCTCAGACATTAATCTCCGTTTCTTTGCGGACAAGGGCTTGCGTGGAGCTCGACTCTCGTCCTTCCGTACTGTGGTGCTGGATGACGGAAGGTTAAGCGGCTTCGATGAAGTAGCGTTGACGCTGCTGGTCTGCGTCCGTGCGTGGGTGACTCGTATAGTCGCTTGAGTCCCGGTGCCCTTGCGGAAGGAGGCCACCCCCTCAGACTTCCAGACGCCCGGTATCAGGCACGTACGCGGAGGCAGGAAGACTTCGTTGTACTGAATGTCCATTCCTGTCTGCGTCGCACGGGTCACCTGCAGCCACCGCGGTTCACACTGCGTACTTACTGTACGTTGCGTTGCCATTTTCGTACGGGTGAATTGTACGACTGGCCAGTATGTGCGCGACGTTGTCCGTCGTCAACCCATCTCTTACGAGATTTTTGGGTGGGGATAATTCCTGGAATCTTCCTCTGCGGCGTATTGTGGCCTATATCGTCTCATTGATGACGCGTGGTAGGTGCCCTTCGTCTTAGCAATATTGTCATCGCGAAGTACATACGTAGTATCCCCTTTTCGAGCGGTCACTCGATAAGGACCTTCGTATAGGTGGAAGAACTTCGCGATGGTCCTGTCGGCGGCACTTGAGATCGGATTAGTGCGGAGGAGTACTTCCTCTCCAATGTCAAATGTCGCTGTCGGTCGTCCTTCATTGGCTTTCCTTAGGCGTCTCTCGGCTCGTCTGGATAGCCGTTGGAAAGCAAGGTGGAGGCGTCGGTTGATCTCGGAGGCGTCGTTCGGTGGTCGGAGTTGTGGGTACCACCCCGTCCAAGGGCGCTCCGGCAGATCCCCCCACATCAATTCATATGGGGTAAAGCCAGTCGTGTCGCAGGTGACTTCGTTACACGCTGTCTCTATTACTTTTACCCATTTAGCCCAGGATACGTGTGAGTCCCGAACGACCGTTCGCAATATCCGTCCGATCTCGCGATTCGTCCTTTCGACAGGATTGCTTTGAGGATGCCGTACCGATGATAGTACATGCACTATGTCGTATGTCCTCAAAGCATCACGCCACCGTTCCGACATGAACTGCGTGCCGTAATCGGTTATTATCCTTTTCGGAACGCCGAATTCCGGTATAAAAGACTCGCATAGTTTTTGAACGGTTACTAACGCGGTCGCGTGTTTCACTGGGTATAACTTTATGAATTTTGTAAACACGTCTTTTATCACCAAGACGTGTTGTACACCTCCAGATGATTTTGGTAGAGGGCCGTAATAATCGATCGCGAGCGTGTCGAGCGGCTCTTTCGTAATGATCGTGCCCATATGTACTTTTTCTGGGTGTGTGTTAACTTTGACCCGTTGACACGTATCGCAGCTTGCGACGATTTGGCGTGTGATACGGTGCAATTTCCTGACATAGAAACTTTCGGCTATGATCGCGGCCGTTTTGTCGCCTCCGATGTGCGCGTATATTTCGTGCACCTCGCGTATCAATTCATGGTGTAAGTGAGTTGGAAGTACAACGCGGAGTACGCCTCTTTTATCCGCAATACAAACTAAGCCTTCAACGATAGTATATTTAGATCGCGCGGGTGTTCGTGTGGCGCTAAAAACGGATGCTAACGTTGGATCCTTTTTTTGTTCGTCTGCGAGATTTACCAGACGAGTTTTTATGTCGGGTGTCAGAGTCCTCATCAGAGTCGTACAGATCGGAATGTACGTGTTTCGTTTCTCTACTACAGTGGTGTCGACGGATGGAATTCTACTCAATGTATCAGCGAATGAATTATCTTTTCCGGCGATGTGCCTTATCTCCAAATCATAATCCTGGATGCTGAGTATCCAGCGGGTAAGCCGCTGATTTCCCAGCCGACTTTCTTTAAGAAAGCTTAGTGCTTTATGGTCCGTAAGTAACGTGACCTTGTTTCCCGCCACATACGTCCTGAATTTTTGGAGTGCCCATACTATTGCCAATAATTCCTTCTCTGTCGTTGAGTAGGTGATCTCCGGTCCTTTTAGAGTGCGGCTTGCGAAAGTAATCGGGTGTTTAACCTTCGCTTTGTCCTCCTGCTCGAGAACTGCTCCGATTGCGGTGAAGCTGGCATCCGTTGTTAAAAAATACGGTTGCCCAATGCACGTATAACGCAGAACGACTTCCTTGCAGAAAGCGTTTTTTAGTGCGTTAAATGCCTTCTGTTCCGTTTCGCTCCAATTCCATTTCTTGTTCTTTTTGAGTAAGCACAGCAGCGGAACTGAGAGTTCTGCGTGCTTACTCGTGAACTTGCTGTAGTAGTTGATCAATCCAAGAAAACCCCTCAGCTGCTTTAGGTTGCGTGGCGCTGGGAAATTTTCAATGGATTTCAGTTTGTCTGGGTCCTGCGAAAGTCCTTTTTCGTTGAGGACATGGCCGAGAAAGCGTATCTCAGTTCTGAGGAATCGGCATTTCTCGAGGTTTATGGTAACCTTGTGCTCTTCTAGTCGCGTAAGAAGAAGTTGCAGGTGATTCTTATGCTCCTCAAAGGTTTTAGAAAAGCATAGAATATCGTCCACGAAGGTGACGACAAATCCCTGCAGTCCTCTTAATACGTGTCGCATCGCCCTCACCAGACTTGCACTTGATGTTTTGAGTCCGAACGGCGTAACACGGTACTCATAACATTGCCCACGATATAGAAATGCCGTGTACTTCATGGAGTCCTCAGTCAAGGGGACCTGCCAAAAACTGCTGGTCAGGTCGAGGCTTGTCATGAAGTTCGTGCCCTTGAGTTGCTGGAATATGACGTCAGCAGCCTCCGACATCTCATAATCGTCTTGTAAGTATGTATTCAGTTTCCTGGCGTCAAGGCATAGACGGAGACTTCCGTCTTTCTTTTTCACAGGAACAACTGGATTTACATAGGGGCTCGTGCTGGTCTGGATAATGCCATTATCAAGCATTCGCTTGATTTCTGCATCTGCCGCTTCTAGGTGTCTGAGCGGGATCGGATACGTCCGTGAAAAGAATGGCGTGTCCTTGTTGACGCGGAGGGTATGCTTGTACCCTGTAATCCGTCCTATTTTATCTTCCCATAAACGGGGATGTTGGCGGATTATTTCCTGGATTTCTGATTTTTGCAAATCAGTGCCATGACTCGCGTCGGTAAGGTCGTCCATCTCCTGATCTGATTTGTTAAGAGGAGGCGCCGTGGTTTGCCGAACCGCGAGCGTGGTGACTATTTCTTCATCGGCCTCCGGTATTAGTGCCGTTGTCGTCACCTGTCCTCCGTGATGTATCGTTAACGAGCCGTCCGCGAAATTAATATGCGCTTTAAGGCATTTCAAGACGTCGGCTCCTAATATAGCGGTGCAAATTAAACTTGGAATTACAACTATGATCGCTTGAATGCGTATATCATTAATTGTAACGTTGGCCCAAAATTGTACTCGTAATCGGCTCGATTTTTGGCCTGTCGCTCCCTTGATAAAGGTGTTTGATATCGGGAGTGTCGGACAGTGCTGCAGTGCTTCTTCCTGCTCTTGGTACCATTCAAGTGACACGCCTGTAATGGTACTGCCTGTATCGACGAGTGCTTGAACTTTGATGCCTTCAATTTCCATGTTTATTTGCGGACTCTGGGGTGTTCCTCTCTCTGTTGGTGGAGAGTTGAGCTCCTCCAATAAGTCGTCTCTCGTGTTGGTAAAGACAGTACTTATCGGGAATAGCTTTGTGTTTTCCCCTTTCGTCGCCGAGGAACGTGCGTGCGGCTTTTCCGGGGCGTTTGCCAGCCGTGAATTGCACACGCTCCTCCTTAGTTTTCCGTCTCGTGGTTTGACGGATCGTCCTTTCTCTCGGACGTGGGATCCTCCATTGGCTCGTGGTCTGCCGTCTCTTTTTCTTCCGTCTCGATGACTCGTATTCGTTCACTCGGACGTTTTTCAGAAGGCGTGGATTCCCGTATTTGTTGTCGGTCACGTGAGAACGGTGGTCGCGGTGGTGTGCGATACGTTGTCGGTACGATGTTTCTCGGGGCATTTCCTCGGGCTGGCGGCATTGGTGTTTTTGCCCCCGGTCGATTTACCGTCCCCCCGTTATCAAAACGTTCAAGGAGAAGCAGTAGGTCGTCGACAGTATTGATATTTTGCCCTACGACACAATCGTCGACCGCCTGAGTGAAATGTCGCGCTATGGTTAAAACAATCTGCTCGTCCGACTGTCTCGGAGAGAGATCGCGCGCGTTACCAATCAATCGCATTGCATACGTGACTCTGGATACTCCGATATCGTTACGGTAGTACCCGTTCTCTAAATTTTCGCGGACTCGTCTCTGGACAGCTGCGCTCCAGAAACGAGCCTTGAATTGAACCGTGAATTCTTGCCAAGAGTTGACGCGGTTTGCTACGACGTCCCACCATTCGCCCGCTATGCCACGAAGAGCCTGATTTAACAGAAAATTGACTTGATCGTCTGGCGTATGTGTTGCGTCGACGAAAGTCTGCAGGTCTCTTATAAAGCGCGACGGTTTCTCGTCGGCTTTGCCTTCAAACGTAGGCAGTGTGGGTCGAATCGCGTACTGACGCGGTGTCGGTATTTCGTCGTGCGCGGCTCGTTCGTTCGTGTACCGAGCCTCTTCGTGTCGCTGTTCTTCTCTTGCTTCCCTCGATGGTTCCCTCGTTGGTGGTAGTGGGTTATCAGACGCGGATAGATGCCGTTGACGTTGCATCTCATATGCATGATCGATGTTACTCATGCTATTTTCGCGGATTTCTCTGACACCTCTTTGAGTGATTGCGAGCTGGTCTAATGCTCGCCTCACCATCGCCTCTTGTTCCGTTTGTGCATTTACTAGTCCTTCAAGACGCGCGTCGAGGTTTTTAAATACGTCGCGGAAGTCTTTCTTGAAGTCTAATAAATCTCGCGAGATCTCGTTTCGTGCTTGCTCCACACGGAGCTCAATCTGGGTGTCACACCAGATTTCTATTCTGTTAAGCCGTTGCTTGTACAAATCAAGCTCGTTGGTGAGTCGCCTGATTTCTACAAGAGGGTCTACTATGTGACTCGCGGTTGCAGTTTCCGGAAGGGAAACGCCTGAATGTGCCCTTGCAACCTCGTCTATTGTACGAGCCATTGTATCTTCGCCTATTTCGCGTATGATACTAGTAGATGACATGGACTCGATGTTTTCAGACCTGATGTTACTGTTGTCCGCGTGCTCTATGCTCGCGTCGGTATTGTCTCGCGGTTGTCTTACCGTATCAGGCATCGTACTGTGCGTATTTCGAGGCGTACTAATGGTAATATTTGGAGGTGATCGCGATGGTATTTCGATGACCGGTACCATTAGAGGTATCGCCGAAGTGCTACGCGTCTGTACGTGTGTTCTCTCGGACCTCGGTAGATGAGATTGATATTTAAATGCCTGTCTCTTTTTTGTCATGTCCGAAGTTAAATATGATGTTATTATGATTCTGTCTGTGGGTTGTGCGCTTCGTCAGTCGTGACTCAGTTACTTCGGACAACGATTCGGTAAGCGCTTCCCGAATCGCTGCTCGTTTTACGGTCTCGTCGCTCCTCGTCGGAGGCCAATTTGTACTTGGTTTTTCCGACGCTGGGCGATTGCTCCGCAATACCTCCCGCAGCTCCTCGTCGAATGCCAATTTATGACTGGTTATCCGACGGTGGGCAACTATAACTGTTTTTTACTTGTCTCGCAGCTCGTCGTTGGGCGCCAATTCGTGATCGGTCGTACAACGATGGGCTACGATTACTTGTCTACTTCTTTTGCAGCCCCACGTTGGACGTCAATTCGTGATTGGTCGTACGACGATGGGCTGATTATTACTCTGTTACCTCCCTCGCAGCCCCACGTTGGGCGCCAATTTGTAACCCGTGACTGGTTACTTGTCCCTCGCATGCAACGGTAGGCTTACTCTGAAGGAACAAGCGGACCCTGTGGTTGCATACGAGGTTAAACAAAAATAAATACAGTTATAATGAGGAATGTAGTTGTCACGTAACTAAAGTGGGCACGTGTGATAGTGCCCGTGGATTCGAACCACTAGGCTGCCGGGGGTAATACAGTAAATGAGTCGGTATGGTAGGTGGTAAAAGTAGAGATATATTCTGTAATGAGATGAGCCGAGGTACAGAGACGTACAGATGCGTGTGTTTACGCGTTGCAATACGTACGACAAGCCGCACGTATTGCTTTTCGGCTATAACTATAAGATCTCACACAGAGATGCGCGCTTAGTAGTCGTGCGAGCTATTCGATGCGTCAGAGGTATTTACAATCAGATGTTTGCACATACAAGTGCCTATGTATTGCCGGGAACGTCGGACAGTGGCTTGAAGAGCCGTACACAGCTGTTCCGTGTATATAACTATATACAATACGCGATTCGGTTCTCGTCGCGTATCAGGAAAGCCTAGGCGTGAGATGCAAACATCGGATCAGCGGAGGGCTTTACCGATGAGTCGCTATAACGCGGCGTCACTCAGGATATCCCCTCCAAGGTGACCTATTATCTATACGAGTCTTAGCAGTTTACATTCGTGTGCCTGCGAACACTTCGGTTACAACAACGACCAGTCGGCGGGGGGACACAGCCAAGTGCCAGCCGTGCAACCAGACAGTTTTACCTTGATATCACAGGTTACTTTTATTTAATAATGACTCGGACTTAGGCCAATAACAAACTATGATTCTACTGCAAGTATTTCTGTTCAATTCATACTACGAGAACACTTCGGCGAAGGAATCTAACCAGACGGCGGGGGACACAACCAAGTGCCAGCCGTGCATCCAATCTACCAGCCGTTAGATATCTCGTAGTGCTTTTTATGTAAGCAAACTGCCTCCTATGGACTAAGTCCTCACACCCGGGACCCGCAACTACGCAAGGCCAGCAAGTGCTCAGATCGTCCACCTGAAGGGTAACGCACTGCGAGGAGTCGGGTAGGCCGAAGACGGACAGCAAGGGGTACAACCAAGTACCGGTCGAGTGTCTTAGTCAGGCACCTTATTCCTCCGTGGATCTAATATCTATTCCTTACTTTCTACTTTTTGGAACATATCCTGAATGACCGCCACGCTACTTGCGCGTAGTTGTTCCTCGACTAAGGGAGTCAGCTTGAGGATGTTACATTCGTGAATTTAACGTTGACGGAGTGTGAGTTTAACCCTTTTCGGAACTAAGCAAGAATTGAAGACACGTTCTTTACTTCGTGAATCCCCTAATACTCCACCTAGAATTTCCTGGGACGCTCGACGTGTATTAAAACCGTAATGCAAGAATCGAATCCCGTGCTTAGAGTATACTACGTATACTTGACGTGTGCCGTTAATCGCAGGCTAGCGAAGTTTATGATGGGTCGGTTCTTTAGTTATCGAGGTTGGTTAGTCCTCTCAAAGTTCAAGATATGACAATTTCCTTATGCATTCGCGGGGTTCATATATATGTCGCGGCGCTATTCCACCAGTGAGAAGGGGGTGTCCATCTACTGGCGGCGGTACTGTAGTGTACGCGAGAAGGAATCCCTCTTCGGGGCGCTCGGTATATGACGCGGTTATATGTACGTAAACGGTGTTTACGTTCTACATGTAGCCGTCCTAAAAATACGGTTACAAGTGTAACACGGCGTATCTCGGCCATTTCTCAACGGATTAAAACGTGGTCCCCGTCTGTTTTAGACGCTAAAAACGCGTATGACACTTGATTCGCACGAATCCGTTGAGAAATGGCCGAGATACGCCGTGTTGCACTTCCGGACGATGAATTCGTTCAATTCGTTCAAGAACTCTCGTATCTCGGACATCCGCGAGTGTTTCGCGTCGGAAACGTGGTCACCGTCTGTTTTGGACGCTAAAAACGCGTATGACACTTGATTCGCATGAATCCGTTGAGAAATGGCCGAGATACGCCGTGTTACACTTCCGGACGATGAATTCGTTCAATTCGTCCAAGAACTATCGTATCTCGGACATCCGCGAGTGTTTCGCGTCGAAAACGTGGTCCCGGCTGTTTTTGACGCTAAAAACGCCTACGACACCTGATTCGCACGAATCCGTTGAGAAATGGCCGAGATACGCCGTGTTACACTTCCGGACGATGAAATCTTGCTAGTTCTCACGTTTTGCAAGCGAAACGCACGATGCACCGCGTTTCGTTCAATTCGTTCAAGAACTTTCGTATCTCGGACATCCGCGAGTGTTTAGCGTCGAAAACGTGGTCCCCGTCTGTTTTAGACGCTAAAAACGCGTATGACATTTGATTCGCACGAATCCGTTGAGAAATGGCCGAGATACGCCGTGTTACACTTCGGGACGATGAATTCGTTCAATTCGTTCAAGAACTCTCGTATCTCGGACATCCACGAGTGTTTCGCGTCGAAAACGTGGTCCCCGTCTGTTTTAGACGCTAAAAACGCGTATGACTCTTGATTCGTACGAATCCGTTGAGAAATGGCCAAGATACACCGTGTTACACTTCCGGACGATGAATTCGTTCAAGAACTATCGTATCTCGGACATCCGCGAGTGTTTCGCGTCGAAAACGTTGTCCCCGTCTGTTTTAGACGCTGTAAACGCGTATGACACTTGATTCGCACGAATCCGTTGAGAAATGGCCGAGATACGCCGTGTTACACTTCCGGACGATGAAATCTTGCTAGTTCTCACATTTTGCAAGCGAAACGCACGATGCACCGCGTTTCGTTCAATTCGTTCAAGAACTCTCGTATCTCGGACATCCGCGAGTGTTTCGCGTCGAAAACGTGGTCCCCGTCTGTTTTAGACGCTAAAAACGCGTATGACACTTGATTCGCACGAATCCATTGAGAAATGGCCGAGATACGCCGTGTTGCACTTCCGGACGATGAATTCGTTCAATTCGTTCAAGAACTCTCGTATCTCGGACATCCGCGAGTGTTTCGCGTCGGAAACGTGGTCACCGTCTGTTTTAGACGCTAAAAACGCGTATGACACTTGATTCGCATGAATCCGTTGAGAAATGGCCGAGATACGCCGTGTTACACTTCCGGACGATGAATTCGTTCAATTCGTCCAAGAACTATCGTATCTCGGACATCCGCGAGTGTTTCGCGTCGAAAACGTGGTCCCCGTCTGTTTTAGACGCTAAAAACGCCTATGACACCTGATTCGCACGAATCCGTTGAGAAATGGCCGAGATACGCCGTGTTACACTTCCGGACGATGAATTCGTTCAATTCGTTCAAGAACTCTCGTATCTCGGACATCCGCGAGTGTTTCGCGGCCAAAACGTGGTCCCCGTCTGTTTTAGACGCTAAAAACGCGTATGACACTTGATTCGCACGAAACCGTTGAGAAATGGTCGAGATACGCCGTGTTACACTTCCGGACGATGAATTCGTTCAATTCGTCCAAGAACTATCGTATCTCGGACATCCGCGAGTGTTTCGCGTCGAAAACGTGGTCCCCGTCTGTTTTAGACGCTAAAAACGCCTATGACACCTGATTCGCACGAATCCGTTGAGAAATGGCCGAGATACGCCGTGTTACACTTCCGGACGATGAATTCGTTCAATTCGTTCAAGAACTCTCGTATCTCGGACATCCGCGAGTGTTTCGCGGCCAAAACGTGGTCCCCGTCTGTTTTAGACGCTAAAAACGCGTATGACACTTGATTCGCACGAATCCGTTGAGAAATGGTCGAGATACGCCGTGTTACACTTCCGGACGATGAATTCGTTCAATTCGTTCAAGAACTCTCGTATCTCGGACATCCGCGAGTGTTTCGCGTCGGAAACGTGGTCACCGTCTGTTTTAGACGCTAAAAACGCGTATGACACTTGATTCGCATGAATCCGTTGAGAAATGGCCGAGATACGCCGCGTTACACTTCCGGACGATGAATTCGTTCAATTCGTTCAAGAACTCTCGTATCTCGGACATCCGCGAGTGTTTCGCTTCGAAAACGTGGTCCCCGTCTGTTTTAGACACTAAAAAGGGGTATCACACTTGATTCGCACGAATCCGTTGAGAAATGGCCGAGATACGCCGTGTTACACTTCCGGACGATGAATTCGTTCAATTCGTTCAAGAACTCTCGTATCTCGGACATCCGCGAGTGTTTCGCGTCAAAAACGTGGTCCCCGTCTGTTTTAGACGAAAACAACGCGTATGACACTTGATTCGCACGAAACCGTTGAGAAATGGCCGAGATACGCCGTGTTGCACTTCCGGTCGACGAATTCGTTCAATTCGTTCAAGAACTCTCGTATCTCGGACATCCGCGAGTGTTTCGCGTCGAAAACGTGGTCCCCGTCTGTTGTAGACGCTAAAAACGCGTATGACACTTGATTCGCACGAATCCGTTGAGAAATGGCCGAGGTACGCCGTGTTGCACTTCCGGTCGACGAATTCGTT
Organism: Priocnemis perturbator; assembly: GCA_963942575.1. Classification (NCBI taxonomy): domain Eukaryota; kingdom Metazoa; phylum Arthropoda; class Insecta; order Hymenoptera; family Pompilidae; genus Priocnemis; species Priocnemis perturbator. The sequence goes on from CAWWDK010000092.1 coordinate 147,156, forward strand.
CAATTCGTTCAAGAACTCTCGTATCTCGGACATCCGCGAGTGTTTCGCGTCGAAAACGTGGTCCCCGTCTGTTTTAGACGCTAACAACGCGTATGACACTTGATTCGCACGAAACCGTTGAGAAATGGCCGAGACACGCCGTGTTGCACTTCCGGTCGACGAATTCGTTCAATTCGTTCAAGAACTATCGTATCTCGGCCATCCGCGAGTGTTTCGCGTCGAAAACGTGGTCCCCGTCTGTTTTAGACGCTAAAAACGCGTATGACACTTGATGCGCACGAATCCGTTGAGAAATGGCCGAGATGCGCCGGTTACACTTCCGGACGATGAAATCTTGCTAGTTCTCACGTTTTGCAAGCGACACGCACAATGCACCGCGTTTCGTTCAATTCGTTCAAGAACTCTCGTATCTCGGACATCCGCGAGTGTTTCGCGTCGAAAACGTGGTCCCCGTCTGTTCTAGACGCTAAAGACACGTATGACACTTGATTCGCACGAATCCGTTGAGAAATGGCCGAGATACGCCGTGTTACACTTCCGGACGATGAAATCTTGCTAGTTCTCACGTTTTGCAAGCGAAACGCACGATGCACGGCGTTTCGTTCAATTCGTTCAAGAACTCTCGAATCTCGGACATCCGCGAGTGTTTCGCGTCGAAAACGTGGTCCCCGTCTGTTTTAGACGCTAAAAACGCGTATGACACTTGATTCGCACGAATCCGTTGAGAAATGGCCGAGATACGCCGTGTTACACTTCCGGACGATGAAATCTTGCTAGTTCTCACGTTTTGCAAGCGAAACGCACGATGCACGGCGTTTCGTTCAATTCGTTCAAGAACTCTCGTATCTCGGACATCCGCGAGTGTTTCGCGTCGAAAACGTGGTCCCCGTCTGTTTTAGACTCTAGAAACGTGTATGACACTTGATAAACACGAATACGTTGAGAAATGGCAGAGATACGCCGTGTTACACTTCCGGACGATGAAATCTTGCTAGTTCTCACGTTTTGCAAGCAAAACGCACGATTCACCGCGTTTCGTTCAATTCGTTCAACAACTCTCGTATCTCGGACATCCGCGAGTGTTTCGCGTCGAAAACTTGGTCCCCGTCTGTTTTAGACGCTAAAAACGCGTATGACACTTGATCCGCACGAATCCGTTGACAAATGGCCGAGATACGCCGTGTTACACTTCCGGACGATGAATACGTTCAATTCGTTCAAGAACTCTCGTATCTCGGACATCCGCGAGTGTTTCGCGTCGAAAACGTGGTCCCCGTGTGTTTTAGACGCTAGAAACGCGTATGACACTTGATAAGCACGAATACGTTGAGAAATGGCCGAGATACGCCGTGTTACCCTTCCGGACGATGCACGGCGTTTCGTTCAATTCGTTCAAGAACTCTCGTATCTCGGACATCCGCGAGTGTTTCGCGTCGAAAACGTGGTCCCCGTCTGTTTTAGACGCTAGAAACGGTTATGACACTTGATTCGCACGAATCCGTTGAGAAATGGCCGAGATACGCCGTGTTACACTTCCGGACGATGAATTCATTCAATTCGTTCAAGAACTCTCGTATCTCGGACAACCGCGAGTGTTTCGCGTCGAAAACTTGGCCCCCATCTGTTTTAGACGCTAAAAACGCGTATGACACTTGATCCGCACGAATCCGTTGAGAAATGGCCGAGATACGCCGTGTTACACTTCCGGACGATGAATACGTTCAATTCGTTCAAGAACTCTCGTATCTCGGACATCCGCGAGTGTTTCGCGTCGAAAACGTGGTCCCCGTGCGTTTTAGACGCTAAACACGCGTATGAGACTTGTTTCGCACGAATCCGTTGAGAAATGGCCGAGATACGCCGTGTTACACTTCCGGACGATGAAGTCTTGCTAGTTCTCGCGTTTTGCAAGCGAAACACACGATGCACCGCGTTTCGTTCAATTCGTTCAAGAACTCTCGGATCTCGATCATCCGCGAGTGTTTCGCGTCGAAGACGCGGTCCCCGTGCGTTTTAGACGCTAAAAACGCGTATGACTCTTGTTTCGCACAAATCCGTTGAGAAATTGCCGAGATACGCCGTGTTACACTTCCGGACGATGAAATCTTGCCAGTTCTCGCGTTTTGCAAGTGAAACACATGATGCACCGCGTTTCGTTCAATTCGTTCAAGAAGTCTCGTATCTCGGACATCCGCGAGTGTTTCGCGTCGAAAACGTGGTCCCCGTGCGTTTTAGACGCTAAAAACGCGTATGCCACTTGTTTCGCACGAATCCGTTGAGAAATGGCCGAGATACGCCGTGTTACACTTCCTGACAATGAAATCTTGCTAGTTCTCGAGTTTTGCAAGCGAAACACATGATGCACCACGTTTCGTTCAATTCGTTCAAGAACTTTCGTATCTCGGACAACCGCGAATGTTTCGCGTCGAAAACGTGGTCCCCGTCTGTTTTAGACGCTAAAAACGCGTATGACACTTGATTCGCACGAATCCGTTGAGAAATAGCCGAGATACGCCGTGTTACACTTCCGGGCGATGAATACGTTCAATTCGTTCAAGAACTCTCGTATCTCGGACATCCGCGAGTGTTTCGCGTCGAAAACGTGGTCCCCGTCTGTTTTAGACGCTAGAAACGTGTATGACACTTGATAAACACGAATACGTTGAGAAATGGCAGAGATACGCCGTGTTACACTTCCGGACGATGAAATCTTGCTAGTTCTCACGTTTTGCAAGCAAAACGCACGATTCACCGCGTTTCGTTCAATTCGTTCAACAACTATCGTATCTCGGACATCCGCGAGTGTTTCGCGTCGAAAACTTGGTCCCCGTCTGTTTTAGACGCTAAAAACGCGTATGACACTTGATCCGCACGAATCCGTTGAGAAATGGCCGAGATACGCCGTGTTACACTTCCGGACGATGAATACGTTCAATTCGTTCAAGAACTCTCGTATCTCGGCCATCCGCGAGTGTTTCGCGTCGAAAACGTGGTCCCCGTCTGTTTTAGACGCTAAAAACGCGTATGACACTTGATTCGCACGAATCCGTTGAGAAATGGCCGAGATACGCCGTGTTACACTTCCAGACAATGAATTCGTTCAATTCGTTCAAGAACTTTCGTATCTCGGACATCCGCGAGTGTTTCGCGTCGAAAACGTTTTCCCCGTCTGTTTTAGACGCTAGAAACGCTTATGACACTTGATTCGCACGAATCCGTTTAGAAATGGCCGAGATACGCCGTGTTACACTTCCGGACGATGAAATCTTGCTAGTTCTCACGTTTTGCAAGCGAAACGCACGATGCACGGCGTTTCGTTCAATTCGTTCAAGAACTCTCGTATCTCGGACATCCGCGAGTGTTTCGCGTCGAAAACGTGTCCCCGTCTGTTTTAGACGCTAAAAACGCGTATGACACTTGATTCGCACGAATCCGTTGAGAAATGGCCGAGATACGCCGTGTTACACTTCCGGACGATGAATTCGTTCAATTCGTTCAAGAACTCTCGTATCTCGGACAACCGCGAGTGTTTCGCGTCGAAAACGTGGTCCCCGTCTGTTTTAGACGCTAAAAACGCGTATGACACTTGATTCGCACGAATCCGTTGAGAAATGGCCGAGATACGCCGTGTTACACTTCCGGACGATGAATTCGTTCAATTCGTTCAAGAACTCTCGTATCTCGGGACATCCGCGAGTGTTCCGCGTCGAAAACGTGGTCCCCGTCTGTTTTAGACGCTAAAAACGCGTATGACACTTGATTCGCACGAATCCGTTGAGAAATGGCCGAGATACGCCGTGTTACACTTCCGGACGATGAATTCGTTCAATTCATTCAAGAACTCTCGTATCTCGGACATCCGCGAGTGTTTCGCGTCGAAAACGTGGTCCCCGTCTGTTTTAGACGCTAGAAACGCGTATGACACTTGATAAGCACGAATACGTTGAGAAATGGCCGAGATACGCCGTGTTACCCTTCCGGAAGATGAAATCTTGCTAGTTCTCACGTTTTGCAAGCGAAAGGCACGATGCACCGGGTTTCGTTCAATTCGTTCAAGAACTCTCGTATCTCGGCCATCCGCGAGTGTTTCGCGTCGAAAACGTGGTCCCCGCCTGTTTTATACGCTAAAAAACGCGTATGACACTTGATTCGCACGAATCCGTGGAGAAATGGCCGAGATACGCCGTGTTACACTTCCGGACGATGAATTCGTTCAATTCGTTCAAGAACTCTCGTATCTCGGACATCCGCGAGTGTTTCGCGTCGAAAACGTGGTCCCCGTCTGTTTTAGACGCTAAAAACGCGTATGACACTTGATTCGCACGAATCCGTTGAGAAATGGCCGAGATACGCCGTGTTGCACTTCCGGACGATGAATTCGTTCAATTCGTTCAAGAACTCTCGTATCTCGGACATCCGCGAGTGTTTTCGCGTCGAAAACGTGGTCCCCGTCTGTTTTAGACGCTAAAAACGCGTTATGACACTTGATTCGCACGAATCCGTTGAGAAATGGCCGAGATACGCCGTGTTACATTTCCGGGACGATGAAATCTTGCTAGTTCTCACGTTTTCCAAGCGAAACGCACGATGCACCGCGTTTCGTTCAATTCGTTCAAGAACTCTCGTATCTCTGGACATCCGCGAGTATTTCGCGTCGAAAACGTGGTCCCCGTCTGTATTGGACGCTAAAAAACGCGTATGACACTTGATTCGCACGAATCCGTGGAGAAATGGCCGAGATACGCCGTGTTACATTTCCGGACGATGAAATCTTGCTAGTTCTCACGTTTTGCAAGCGAAACGCACGATGCACCGCGTTTCGTTCAATTCGTTCAAGAACTCTCGTATCTCGGACATCCGCGAGTGTTTCGCGTCGAAAACATGGTCCCCGTGCGTTTTTAGACGCTAAAAACGCGTGTGTCACTTGATTCGCACGAATCCGTTGAGAAAATGGGCCGAGATACGTCGTGTTACACTTCCGCACGATGAAATCTTGCTAGTTCTCACGTTTTGCAAGCGAAACACACGATGCTCCGCGTTTCGTTCAATTCGTTCAAGAACTCTCGTATCTCGGACATCCGCGAGTGTTTCGCGTCGAAAACGTGGTCTCCGTCTGTTTTAGACGCTAAAAACGCGTATGACACTTGATTCGCACCAATCCGTTGAGAAATGGCCGAGATACACCGTGTTACACTTCCGGACGATGAAATCTTGCTAGTTTCTCACGTTTTGCAAGCGAAACACACCATGCACCGCCCTTTCGTACAATTCGTTCAAGAACTCTCGTATCTCGGGACATCCGCGAGTGTTTCGCGTCGAAAACGTGGTCCCCGTGCGTTTTAGACGCTAAAAACGCGTATGACACTTGATTCGCACGAAACCTTTGAGAAATGGCCGAGATACGTCGTGTTACACTTCCGGACGATGAAATCTTGCTAGTTCTCACGTTTTGCAAGCGAAACACACGATGCACCGCGTTTCGTTCAATTCGTTGAAGAACTCTCGTATCTCGGACATCCGCGAGTATTTCGCGTCGAAAACGTGGTCCCCATCTGTTTTAGACGCTAAAAACGCGTATGACACTTGATTCGACGAATCCGTTGAGAAATGGCCGAGATAGGCTGTGTTACACTTCCGGACGATGAATTCGGTCAATTAGTTCAAGAACTCTCGTATCTCGGACATCCGCGAGTGTTTCGCGTCGAAAACGTGGTCCACGTGCGTTTTAGACGCTAAAAACGCGTGTGTCACTTGATTCGCAGGAATCCGTTGAGAAATGGCCGAGATACGTCGTGTTACACTTCCGCACGATGAAATCTTGCTAGTTCTCACGTTTTGACAGCGAAACACACGATGCACCGCGTTTCGTTCAATTCGTTCAAGAACTCTCGTATCTCGGACATCCGCGAGTGTTTCGCGTCGAAAACGTGGTCTCCGTCTGTTTTAGACGCTAAAAACGCGTATGACACTTGATTCGCACCAATCCGTTGAGAAATGGCCGAGATACACCGTGTTACACTTCCGGACGATGAAATCTTGCTAGTTCTCACGTTTTGCAAGCGAAACACACCATGCACCGCCTTTCGTACAATTCGTTCAAGAACTCTCGTATCTCGGACATCCGCGAGTGTTTCGCGTCGAAAACGTGGTCCCCGTGCGTTTTAGACGCTAAAAACGCGTATGACACTTGATTCGCACGAAACCGTTGAGAAATGGCCGAGATACGTCGTGTTACACTTCCGGACGATGAAATCTTGCTAGTTCTCACGTTTTGCAAGCGAAACACACGATGCACCGCGTTTCGTTCAATTCGTTGAAGAACTCTCGTATCTCGGACATCCGCGAGTATTTCGCGTCGAAAACGTGGTCCCCATCTGTTTTAGACGCTAAAAACGCGTATGACACTTGATTCACACGAATCCGTTGAGAAATGGCCGAGATAGGCTGTGTTACACTTCCGGACGATGAATTCGGTCAATTAGTTCAAGAACTCTCGTATCTCGGACATCCGCGAGTGTTTCGCGTCGAAAACGTGGTCCCCGTCTGTTTTCGACGCTAAAAACGCGTATGACACTTGATTCGCACGAATCCGTTGAGAAATGGCCGAGATACGCCGTGTTGCACTTCCGGACGATGAATTCGTTCAATTCGTTCAAGAACTCTCGAATTTCGGACATCCGCGAGTGTTTCGCGTCGAAAACGTGGTCCCCGTGCGTTTTAGACGCTAAAAACGCGTATGACACTTGATTCGCACGAAACCGTTGAGAAATGGCCGAGATACGTCGTGTTACACTTCCGGACGATGAAATCTTGCTAGTTCTCACGTTTTGCAAGCGAAACACACGATGCACCGCGTTTCGTTCAATTCTTTCAAGAACTCTCGTATCTCGGACATCCGCGAGTGTTTCGCGTCGAAAACGTGGTCCCCGTGCATTTTAGACGCTAAAAACGCGTATGACACTTGATTCGCACGAATCCGTTGAGAAATGGCCGAGATTCGTCGTGTTACACTTCCGGACGATGAAATCTTGCTAGTTCTCACGTTTTGCAAGGGAAACACACGATGCACCGCGTTTCGTTCAATTCTTTCAAGAACTCTCGTATCTCGGACATCCGCGAGTATTTTGCGTCGAAAACGTGGTCCCCGTCTGTATTGGACGCTAAAAACGCGTATGACACTTGATTCGCACGAATCCGTGGAGAAATGGCCGAGATACGCCGTGTTTACACTTCCGGACGATGAATTCGTTCAATTCGTTCAAGAACTCTCGTATCTCGGACATCCGCGAGTGTTTTCGCGTCGAAAAACGTGGTCCCCGTCTGTTTTAGACGCTAAAAACGCGTATGACACTTGATTCGCACGAATCCGTTGAGAAATGGCCGAGATACGCCGTGTTGCACTTCCGGACGATGAATTCGTTCAATTCGTTCAAGAACTCTCGTATCTCGGACATCCGCGAGTGTTTCGCGTCGAAAACGTGGTCCCCGTCTGTTTTTAGACGCTAAAAACGCGTATGACACTTGATTCGCACGAATCCCGTTGAGAAATGGCCGAGATACGCCGTGTTACATTTCCGGACGATGAAATCTTGCTAGTTCTCACGTTTTCCAAGCGAAACGCACGATGCACCGCGTTTCGATCAATTCGTTCAAGAACTCTCGTATCTCTGACATCCGTGAGTATTTCGCGTCGAAAACGTGGTCCCCGTCTGTATTGGGACGCTAAAAACGCGTATGACACTCGATTCGCACGAATCCGTTGAGAAATGGCCGAGATACGTCGTGAAATCTTGCTAGTTCTCACGTTTTGCAAGCGAAACACACGATGCACCGCGTTTCGTTCAATTCGTTCAAGAACTCTCGTATCTCGGACATCCGCGAGTGTTTCGCGTCGAAAACGTGGTCTCCGTCTGTTTTAGACGCTAAAAACGCGTATGACACTTGATTCGCACCAATCCGTTGAGAAATGGCCGAGATACGTCGTGTTACACTTCCGGACGATGAAATCTTGCTAGTTCTCACGTTTTGCAAGCGAAACACACGATGCACCGCGTTTCGTTCAATTCTTTCAAGAACTCTCGTATCTCGGACATCCGCGAGTGTTTCGCGTCGAAAACGTGGTCCCCGTGCATTTTAGACGCTGTAAACGCGTATGACACTTGATTCGCACGAATCCGTTGAGAAATGGCCAAGATTCGTCGTGTTACACTTCCGGACGATGAAATCTTGCTAGTTCTCACGTTTTGCAAGCGAAACACACGATGCACCGCGTTTCGTTCAATTCTTTCAAGAACTCTCGAATCTCGGACATCCGCGAGTGTTTCGCGTCGAAAACGTGGTCCCCGTCTGTTTTAGACGCTAAAAACGCGTATGACACTTGATTCGCACGAATCCGTTGAGAAATGGCCGAGATACGCCGTGTTGCACTTCCGGACGATGAATTCGTTCAATTCGTTCAAGAACTCTCGTATCTCGGACATCCGCGAGTGTTTCGCGTCGAAAACGTGGTCCCCCGTCTGTTTTAGACGCTAAAAACGCGTATGACACTTGATTCGCACGAATCCGTTGAGAAATGGCCGAGATACGCCGTGTTACACTTCCGGACGATGAAATCTTGCTAGTTCTCACGTTTTGCAAGCGAAACACACGATGCACCGCGTTTCGTTCAATTCGTTCAAGAACTCTCGAATCTCGACATCCGCGAGTGTTTCGCGTCGAAAACGTGGTCCCCGTCTGTTTTAGACGCTAAAAACGCGTATGACACTTGATTCGCACGAATCCGTTGAGAAATGGCCGAGATACGCCGTGTTGCACTTCCGGACGATGAATTCGTTCAATTCGTTCAAGAACTCTCGAATTTCGGACATCCGCGAGTGTTTCGCGTCGAAAACGTGGTCCCCGTGCGTTTTAGACGCTAAAAACGCGTAGGACACTTGATTCGCACGAAACCGTTGAGAAATGGCCGAGATACGTCGTGTTACACTTCCGGACGATGAAATCTTGCTAGTTCTCACGTTTTGCAAGCGAAACACACGATGCACCGCGTTTCGTTCAATTCTTTCAAGAACTCTCGTATCACGGACATCCGCGAGTGTTTCGCGTCGAAAACGTGGTCCCCGTGCATTTTAGACGCTAAAAACGCGTATGACACTTGATTCGCACGAATCCGTTGAGAAATGGCCGAGATTCGTCGTGTTACACTTCCGGACGATGAAATCTTGCTAGTTCTCACGTTTTGCAAACGAAACACACGATGCACCGCGTTTCGTTCAATTCTTTCAAGAACTCTCGTATCTCGGACATCCGCGAGTGTTTCGCGTCGAAAACGTGGTCCCGTCTGTTTTAGACGCTAAAAACGCGTATGATACTTGATTCGCATGAATCCATTGAGAAATGGCCGAGATACACCGTCTTACACTTCCAGAGGATGAAATCTTGCTAGTTCTCACGTTTTCCAAGCGAAACGCACGATGCACCGCGTTTCATTCATTTCGTTCAAGAACTCTCGTATCTCTGACATCCGCGAGTATTTCGCGTCGAAAACGTGGTCCCCGTCTGTATTGGACGCTAAAAACGCGTATGACACTTGATTCGCACGAATCCGTGGAGAAATGGCCGAGATACGCCGTGTTACACTTCCGGACGATGAATTCGTTCAATTCGTTCAAGAACTCTCGTATCTCGGACATCCGCGAGTGTTTCGCGTCGAAAACGTGGTCCCCGTCTGTTTTAGAGGCTAAAAACGCGTATGACACTTGATTCGCACGAATCCGTTGAGAATGGCCGAGATACGCCGTGTTGCACTTCCGGACGATGAATTCGTTCAATTCGTTCAAGAACTCTCGTATCTCGGACATCCGCGAGTGTTTCGCGTCGAAAACGTGGTCCCCGTCTGTTTTAGACGCTAAAAACGCGTATGACACTTGATTCGCACGAATCCGTTGAGAAATGGCCGAGATACGCCGTGTTGCACTTCCGGACGATGAATTCGTTCAATTCGTTCAAGAACTCTCGTATCTCGGACATCCGCGAGTGTTTCGCGTCGAAAACGTGGTCCCCGTCTGTTTTAGACGCTAAAAACGCGTATGACACTTGATCGCACGAATCCGTTGAGAAATGGCCGAGATACGCCGTGTTACATTTCCGGACGATGAAATCTTTCTAGTTCTCACGTTTTGCAAGCGAAACGCACGATGCACCGCGTTTCGTTCAATTCGTTCAAGAACTCTCGTATCTCGGACATCCGCGAGTGTTTCGCTTCGAAAACGTGGTCCCCGTCTGTTTTAGACACTAAAAACGCGTATGACACTTAATTCGCACGAATCCGTTGAGAAATGGCCGAGATACGCCGTGTTACACTTCCGGACGATGAAATCTTGCTAGTTCTCTCGTTTGCAAGCGAAACACACGATGCACCCGTTTCGTTCAATTCGTTCAAGAACTCTCCTATCTCGGACATCCGCGAGTGTTTCGCGTCGAAAACGTGGTCCCCGTCTGTTTTAGACGCTAAAAACGCGTATGACACTTGATTCGCACAAATCCGTTGAGAAATGCCGAGATACGCCGTGTTGCACTTCCGGACGATGAATTCGTTCAATTCGTTCAAGAACTCTCGTATCTCGGACATCCGCGAGTGTTTCGCGTCGAAAACGTGGTCCCCGTGCGTTTTAGACGCTAAAAACGCGTATGACACTTGATTCGCACGAAACCGTTGAGAAATGGCCGAGATACGTCGTGTTACACTTCCGGACGATGAAATCTTGCTAGTTCTCACGTTTTGCAAGCGAAACACACGATGCACCGCGTTTCGTTCAATTATTTCAAGAACTCTCGTATCTCGGACATCCGCGAGTGTTTCGCGTCGAAAACGTGGTCCCCGTGCATTTTAGACGCTAAAAACGCGTATGACACTTGATTCGCACGAATCCGTTGAGAAATGGCCGAGATTCGTCGTGTTACACTTCCGGACGATGAAATCTTGCTAGTTCTCACGTTTTGCAAGCGAAACACACGATGCACCGCGTTTCGTTCAATTCTTTCAAGAACTCTCGTATCTCGGACATCCGCGAGTGTTTCGCGTCGAAAACGTGTTCCCCGTCTGTTTTAGACGCTAAAAACGTGTATGACACTTGATTCGCACGAATCCGTTGAGAAATGGCCGAGATACGACGTGTTGCACTTCCGGACGATGAATTCGTTCAATTTGTTCAAGAACTCTCGTATCTCGGACATCCGCGAGTGTTTCGCGTCGAAAACGTGGTCCCCGTCTGTTTTAGACGCTAAAAACGCGTATGACACTTGATTCGCATGAATCCATTGAGAAATGGCCAAGATACACCGTGTTACACTTCCGGAGGATGAATCTTGCTAGTTTTCACGTTTTCCAAGCGAAACGCACGATGCACCGCCTTTCGTACAATTCGTTCAAGAAGTCTGGTATCTTGGACATCCGCGAGTGTTTTGCGTCGAAAACGTGGACCCCGTCTGTTTTAGACGCTAAAAAGGCGTATGACACTTGATGCGCATGAATCCGTTGAGAAATGGCCGAGATACGCCGTGTTGCACTTCCGGACGATGAATTCGTTCAATTCGTTCAAGAACTCTCATATCTCGGACATCCGCGAGTGTTTCGCGTCGAAAACGTGGTCCCGTGCGTTTTAGACGCTAAAAACGCGTGTGTCACTTGATTCGCACGAATCCGTTGAGAAATGGCCGAGATACGTCGTGTTACACTTCCGGACGATGAATTCGTTCAATTCGTTCAAGAACTCTCGTATCTCGGACATCCGCGAGTGTTTCGCGTCGAAAACGTGGTCCCCGTCTGTTTTAGACGCTAAAAACGCGTATGACACTTGATCGCACGAATCCGTTGAGAAATGGCCGAGATACGCCGTGTTACATTTCCGGACGATGAAATCTTGCTAGTTCTCACGTTTTGCAAGCGAAACGCACGATGCACCGCGTTTCGTTCAATTCGTTCAAGAACTCTCGTATCTCGGACATCCGCGAGTGTTTCGCGTCGAAAACGTGGTCCCCGTGCGTTTTAGACGCTAAAAACGCGTGTGTCACTTGATTCGCACGAATCCGTTGAGAAATGGCCGAGATACGTCGTGTTACACTTCCGGACGATGAAATCTTGCTAGTTCTCACGTTTTGCAATCGAAACACACGATGCACCGCCTTTCGTACAATTCGTTCAAGAAGTCTGGTATCTTGGACATCCGCGAGTGTTTTGCGTCGAAAACGTGGACCCCGTCTGTTTTAGACGCTAAAAGGCGTATGACACTTGATGCGCATGAATCCGTTGAGAAATGGCCGAGATACGCCGTGTTGCACTTCCGGACGATGAATTCGTTCAATTCGTTCAAGAACTCTCATATCTCGGACATCCGCGAGTGTTTCGCTTCGAAAACGTGGTCCCCGTGCGTTTTAGACGCTAAAAACGCGTGTGTCACTTGATTCGCACGAATCCGTTGAGAAATGGCCGAGATACGGCGTGTTACACTTCCGCACGATGAAATCTTGCTAGTTCTCACGTTTTGCAAGCGAAACACACGATGCACCGCGTTTCGTTCAATTCGTTCAAGAACTCTCGTATCTCGGACATCCGCGAGTGTTTCGCGTCGAAAACGTGGTCTCCGTCTGTTTTAGACGCTAAAAACGCGTATGACACTTGATTCGCACCAATCCGTTGAGAAATGGCCGAGATACACCGTGTTACACTTCCGGACGATGAAATCTTGCTAGTTCTCACGTTTTGCAAGCGAAACACACGATGCACCGCCTTTCGTACAATTCGTTCAGGAACTCTCGTATCTCGGACATCCGCGAGTGTTTCGCGTCGAAAACGTGGTCCCCGTGCGTTTTAGACGCTAAAAACGCGTATGACACTTGATTCGCACGAATCCGTTGAGAAATGGCCGAGATACGCCGTGTTACACTTCCGGACGATGAATTCGATCAATTCGTTCAAGAACTCTCGTATCTCGGACATCCACGAGTGTTTCGCGTCGAAAACGTGGTCCCCGTCTGTTTTAGACGCTAAAAACGCGTATGACACTTGACTGGCACGAATCCGTTGAGAAATGGCCGAGATAGACCGTGTTACACTTCCGGACGATGAAATCTTGCCAGTTCTCACGTTTTGCAAGCGAAACACACGATGCACCGCCTTTCGTACAATTCGTTCAAGAACTCTCGTATCTCGGACATCCGCGAGTGTTTCGCGTCGAAAACGTGGTCCCCGTCTGTTTTAGACGCTAAAAAGGCGTATGACACTTGATTCGCACATAATCCGTTGAGAAATAGCCGAGATACGTCGTGTTGCACTTCCGGACGATGAATTCGTTCAATTCGTCCAAGAACTCTCGTATCTCGGACATCCGCGAGTGTTTCGCGTCGAAAACGTGGTCCCCGTCTGTTTTAGACGCTAAAAACGCGTGTGACACTTGATTCGCACGAATCCGTTGAGAAGTGGCCGAGATACGCCGCGTTACACTTCCGGACGATGAAATCTTGCTAGTTCTCACGTTTTGGAAGCGAAACGCACGATGCACCGCGTTTCGTTCAATTCGTTCAAGAACTCTCATATCTCGGACATCCGCGAGTGTTTCGCGTCGAAAACGTGGTCCCGGTCTGTTTTAGACGCTAAAAACGCGTATGACACTTGATTCGCACGAATCCGTTGAGAAATGGCCGAGATACGCCGTGTTACACTTCCGGCCGATGAAATCTTGCTAGTTCTCACGCTTTTCAAGCGAAACGCACGATGCACCGCGTTTCGTTCAATTCGTTCAAGAACTCTCGTATCCCGGACACCAGCGAATGTTTCGCGTCGAAATCGTGGTCCCCGTCTGTTTTAGACGCTAAAAACGCGTGTGACACTTGATTCGCACGAATCCGATGAGAAATGGCCGAGATACGCCGTGTTGCACTTCCGGACGATGAATTCGTCCAATTCGTTCAAGAACTCACGTATCTCGGACATCCGCGAGTGTTTCGCGTCGAAAACGTGGTCCCCGTCTGTTTTAGACGCTAAAAACGCATATGACACTTGATTCGCACGAATCCGTTGAGAAATGGCCGAGATACCCGTGTTACACTTCCGGACGATGAGATCTTGCTAGTTCTCACGTTTGCAAGCGGCACGCACGATGCACCACATTTCGTTCAATTCGTTCAGGAACTCTCGTATCTCGGACATCCGCGAGTGATTCGCGTCGAAAACGTGGTCCCCGTCTGTTTTAGACGCTAAAAACGCATATGACACTTGATTCGCATGAATCCGTTGAGAAGTGGCCCAGATACGCCGTGTTACACTTCCGGAGGATGAAATCTTGCTAGTTCTCACGTTTTGCAAGCGAAACGCACGATGCACCGCGTTTCGTTCAAATCGTTCAAGAACTCTCCTATCTCGGACATCCGCGAGTATTTCGCGGGGAAAACGTGGTCCCCGTCTGTTTTAGACGCTAACAACGCGTATGACACTTGATTCGCACGAAGCTGTTGAGAAATGGCCGAGATACGCCGTGTTACACTTCCGGACGATGAATTCTTCCAATTCGTTCAAGAACTCTCGTATCTCGGACATCCGCGAGTGTTTCGCGTCGAAAACGTGGTCCCGGTCTGTTTTAGACGCTAAAAACGCGTATGACACATGATTCGCACGAATCCGTTGAGAAATGGCCGAGATACGCCGTGTTAAGCTTCCGGACGATGAAATCTTGCTAGTTCTCACGTTTTGCAAGCGAAACGCACGATGCATCGCGTTTCGTTCAATTCGTTCAACAACTCTCGTATCTCGGACATCCGCGAGTGTTTCGCGTCGAAATGTGGTCCCGTCTGTTTTAGACGCTAAAACGCGTATGACACTTGATTCGCACCAATCCGTTGAGAAATGGCCGAGATACGCCGTGTAACACTTCCGGACGATGAAATCTTGCTAGTTCTCACGTTTTGCAAGCGAAACGCAC
>CAWWDK010000093.1:0-18041 GCA_963942575.1 Priocnemis perturbator
GATTCGTGCGAATCAAGTGTCATACGCGTTTTTTAGCGTCTAAAACAGACGGGGACCACGTTTTCGACGCGAAACACTCGCGGATGTCCGAGATACGAGAGTTCTTGGACGAATTGAACAAATTAATCGTCCGCAAGTGTAACACGGCGTATCGCGGTCATTTCTCATCGGATTCGTGCGAATCATGTGTCATACGCATTTTTAGCGTCTACAACAGACGGGAACAACGTTTTCGACGCAAAACACTCGCGGATGTCCAAGATACGAGAGTTCTTGAACGAATTGAACAAATTCATCGTCCGGAAGTGTAACTTGGCGTATCTCGGTCATTTCTCATCGGATTCGTGCGAATCAAGTGTCATACGCGTTTTTAGCGTCTAAAACAGACGGGGACCAGGTTTTCGACGCGAAACACTCGCGCATGTCCGAAATACGAGAGTTTTTGAACGAATCGAACGAAACGCGGTGCATCGTGCATTTCGCTTGCAAAACGTGAGAACTAGCAAGATTTCATCGTCCGGACGTGTAACACGGCGTATCTCGGCCATTTCTCAACGGATTCGTGCGAATCAAATGTCATACGCGTTTTTAGCGTCTAAAACAGACGGGGACCATGTTTTCGACGCGAAACACTCGCGGATGTCAGAGATACGAGAGTTCTTGAACGATTTGAACGAAACGTGGTGCATCGTGCGTTTCGCTTGCAAAACGTGAGAACTAGCAAGATTTCATCGTCCGGAAGTGTAACACGGCGTATCTCGGCCATTTCTCAACGGATTCATTCGAATCAAGTGTCATACGCGTTTTTAGCGTCTAAAACAGACGGTGACCACGTTTTCGACGCGAAACACTCTCGGATGTCCGAGATACGAGAGTTCTTCAACGAATTGAACGAATTCATCGTCCGGAAGTGTAACACGGCGTATCTCGGCCATTTCTCAACGGACTCGTGGGAATCAAGTGTGATACGCGTTTTTAGCGTCTAAAACAGACGGGGACCACGTTTTCGACGCGAAACACTCGCGGATGTCCGAGATACGAGAGTTCTTGAACGAATTGAACGAAACGCGGTGCATCGTGCGTTTCGCTTGCAAAACGTGAGAACTAGCAAGATTTCATCGTCCGGAAGTGTAACACGGCGTATCTCGGCCATTTCTCAACGGATTCGTGCGAATCAAGTGTCATACGCGTTTTTAGCGTCTAAAACAGACGGGGACCACGTTTTCGACGCGAAACACTCGCGGATGTCCGAGATACGAGAGTTCTTGAACGAATCGAACGAAGCGCGGTGCATCGTGCATTTCGCTTGCAAAACGTGAGAACTAGCAAGATTTCATCGTCCGGACGTGTAACACGGCGTATCTCGGCCATTTCTCAACGGATTCGTGCGAATCAAGTGTCATACGCGTTTTTAGCGTCTAAAACAGACGGGGACCACGTTTTCGACGCGAAACACTCGCGGATGTCCGAGATACGAGAGTTCTTGAACGAATCGAACGAAACGCGGTGCATCGTGCATTTCGCTTGCAAAACGTGAGAACTAGCAAGATTTCATCGTCCGGACGTGTAACACGGCGTATCTCGGCCATTTCTCAACGGATTCGTGCGAATCAAGTGTCATAAGCGTTTTTAGCGTCTAAAACAGACGGGGACCATGTTTTCGACGCGAAACACTCGCGGATGTCAGAGATACGAGAGTTCTTGAACGATTTGAACGAAATGTGGTGCATCGTGCGTTTCGCTTGCAAAATGTGAGAACTAGCAAGATTTCATCGTCCGGAAGTGTAACACGGCGTATCTCGGCCAATTCTCAACGGATTCGTGCGAATCAAGTGTCATACGCGTTTTTAGCGTCTAAAACAGACGGGGACCACGTTTTCGACGCGAAACACTCGCGGATGTCCGAGATACGAGAGTTCTTGAACGAATTGAACGAAATGCGGTGCATCGTGCGTTTCGCTTGCAAAACGTGAGAACTAGCAAGATTTCATCGTCCGGAAGTGTAACACGGCGTATCTCGGCCATTT
Source organism: Priocnemis perturbator (assembly GCA_963942575.1). Taxonomy (NCBI): domain Eukaryota; kingdom Metazoa; phylum Arthropoda; class Insecta; order Hymenoptera; family Pompilidae; genus Priocnemis; species Priocnemis perturbator. The sequence goes on from CAWWDK010000093.1 coordinate 2,028, forward strand.
CTCATCGGATTCGTGCGAATCAAGTGTCATACGCGTTTTTAGATTCTAAAACAGACGGGGACCACGTTTTCGACGCGAAACACTCGCGGATGTCCGAGATACGAGAGTTCTTGAACGAATTGAACGAAACGCGGTGCATCGTGCGTTTCGCTTGCAAAACGTGAGAACTAGCAAGATTTCATCGTCCGGAAGTGTAACACGGCGTATCTCGGCCATTTCTCAACGGATTCGTACGAATCAAGTGTCATACGCGTTTTTAGCGTCTAAAACAGACGGGGACCACGTTTTCGACGCGAAACACTCGCGGATGTCCGAGATACGAGAGTTCTTGGACGAATTGAACAAATTAATCGTCCGCAAGTGTAACACGGCGTATCGCGGTCATTTCTCATCGGATTCGTGCGAATCATGTGTCATACGCATTTTTAGCGTCTACAACAGACGGGAACAACGTTTTCGACGCAAAACACTCGCGGATGTCCAAGATACGAGAGTTCTTGAACGAATTGAACAAATTCATCGTCCGGAAGTGTAACTTGGCGTATCTCGGTCATTTCTCATCGGATTCGTGCGAATCAAGTGTCATACGCGTTTTTAGCGTCTAAAACAGACGGGGACCAGGTTTTCGACGCGAAAAACTCGCGGATGTCCGAGATACGAGAGTTCTTGAACGATTTGAACGAAATGTGGTGCATCGTGCGTTTCGCTTGCAAAATGTGAGAACTAGCAAGATTTCATCGTCCGCAAGTGTAACACGGCGTATCTCGGCCATTTCTCAACGGATTCGTGCGAATCAAGTGTCATACGCGTTTTTAGCGTCTAAAACGCACGGGGAGCACGTTTACGACGCGAAAAACTCGCGGATGTCCGAGATACGAGAGTTCTTGAACGAATCGAACGAAACGCGGTGCATCGTGTGTTTCGCTTGCAAAACGCGAGAACTAGTAAGATTTCATCGTCCGCAAGTGTAACACGGCGTATCTCGGCCATTTCTCGACGGATTCGTGCGAATCAAGTGTCATACGCGTTTTTAGCGTCTAAAACGCACGGAGAGCACGTTTTCGACGCGAAAAACTCGGGCATGTCCGAGATACGAGAGTTCTTGAACGAATCGAACGAAACGCGGTGCATCGTATGTTTCGCTTGCAAAACGCGAGAACTAGCAAGATTTCATCGTCCGCAAGTGTAACACGGCGTATCTCCGCCATTTCTCAACGGATTCGTGCGAATCAAGTGTCATACGCGTTTTTAGCGTCTAAAACGCACAGGGAGCACGTTTTCGACGCGAAAAACTCGCGGATGTCCGAGATACGAGAGTTCTTGAACGAATCGAATGAAACGCGGTGCATCGTGTGTTTCGCTTGCAAAACGCGAGAACTAGCAAGATTTCATCGTCCGCAAGTGTAACACGGCGTATCTCGGTCATTTCTCAACGGATTCGTGCGAATCAAGTGTAATACGCGTTTTTAGCGTCTAAAACGCACGTGGAGCACGTTTTTGACGCGAAAAACTCGCGGATGTCCGAGATACGAGAGTTCTTGAACGAATCGAACGAAACGCGGTGCATCGTGTGTTTCGCTTGCAAAACGCGAGAACTAGCAAGATTTCATCGTCCGCAAGTGTAACACGGCGTATCTCGGCCATTTCTCAACGGATTCGTGCGAATCAAGTGTCATACGCCTTTTTAGCGTCTAAATCGCACGGGGAGCACGTTTTCGACGCGAAAAACTCGCGGATGTCCGAGATACGAGAGTTCTTGAACGAATCGAACGAAACGCGGTGCATCGTGTGTTTCGCTTGCAAAACGCGAGAACTAGCAAGATTTCATCGTCCGCAAGTGTAACACGTCGTATCTCGGCCATTTCTCAACGGATTCGTGCGAATCAAGTGTCATACGCGTTTTTAGCGTCTAAAACAGTCGGGGACCACGTTTTCGACGCGAAACACTCGCGGATGTCCGAGATACGAGAGTTCTTGAACGAATTGAACGAAACGCGGTCCATCGTGCGTTTCGCTTGCAAAACGTGAGAACTAGCAAGATTTCATCGTCCGGAAGTGTAACACGGCGTATCTCGGCCATTTCTCAACGGATTCGTACGAATCAAGTGTCATACGCGTTTTTAGCGTCTAAAACAGACGGGGACCACGTTTTCGACGCGAAACACTCGCGGATGTCCGAGATACGAGAGTTCTTGGACGAATTGAACAAATTAATCGTCCGCAAGTGTAACACGGCGTATCGCGGTCATTTCTCATCGGATTCGTGCGAATCATGTGTCATACGCATTTTTAGCGTCTACAACAGACGGGAACAACGTTTTCGACGCAAAACACTCGCGGATGTCCAAGATACGAGAGTTCTTGAACGAATTGAACAAATTCATCGTCCGGAAGTGTAACTTGGCGTATCTCGGTCATTTCTCATCGGATTCGTGCGAATCAAGTGTCATACGCGTTTTTAGCGTCTAAAACAGACGGGGACCAGGTTTTCGACGCGAAACACTCGCGGATGTCCGAGATACGAGAGTTTTTGAACGAATCGAACGAAACGCGGTGCATCGTGCATTTCGCTTGCAAAACGTGAGAACTAGCAAGATTTCATCGTCCGGACGTGTAACACGGCGTATCTCGGCCATTTCTCAACGGATTCGTGCGAATCAAGTGTTATACGCGTTTTTAGCGACTAAAACAGACGGGGACCATGTTTTCGACGCGAAACACTCGCGGATGTCAGAGATACGAGAGTTCTTGAACGATTTGAACGAAACGCGGTGCATCGTGTGTTTCGCTTGCAAAACGCGAGAACTAGTAAGATTTCATCGTCCGCAAGTGTAACACGGCGTATCTCGGCCATTTCTCGACGGATTCGTGCGAATCAAGTGTCATACGCGTTTTTAGCGTCTAAAACGCACGGAGAGCACGTTTTCGACGCGAAAAACTCGGGCATGTCCGAGATACGAGAGTTCTTGAACGAATCGAACGAAACGCGGTGCATCGTATGTTTCGCTTGCAAAACGCGAGAACTAGCAAGATTTCATCGTCCGCAAGTGTAACACGGCGTATCTCCGCCATTTCTCAACGGATTCGTGCGAATCAAGTGTCATACGCGTTTTTAGCGTCTAAAACGCACAGGGAGCACGTTTTCGACGCGAAAAACTCGCGGATGTCCGAGATACGAGAGTTCTTGAACGAATCGAATGAAACGCGGTGCATCGTGTGTTTCGCTTGCAAAACGCGAGAACTAGCAAGATTTCATCGTCCGCAAGTGTAACACGGCGTATCTCGGTCATTTCTCAACGGATTCGTGCGAATCAAGTGTAATACGCGTTTTTAGCGTCTAAAACGCACGTGGAGCACGTTTTTGACGCGAAAAACTCGCGGATGTCCGAGATACGAGAGTTCTTGAACGAATCGAACGAAACGCGGTGCATCGTGTGTTTCGCTTGCAAAACGCGAGAACTAGCAAGATTTCATCGTCCGCAAGTGTAACACGGCGTATCTCGGCCATTTCTCAACGGATTCGTGCGAATCAAGTGTCATACGCCTTTTTAGCGTCTAAATCGCACGGGGAGCACGTTTTCGACGCGAAAAACTCGCGGATGTCCGAGATACGAGAGTTCTTGAACGAATCGAACGAAACGCGGTGCATCGTGTGTTTCGCTTGCAAAACGCGAGAACTAGCAAGATTTCATCGTCCGCAAGTGTAACACGTCGTATCTCGGCCATTTCTCAACGGATTCGTGCGAATCAAGTGTCATACGCGTTTTTAGCGTCTAAAACAGTCGGGGACCACGTTTTCGACGCGAAACACTCGCGGATGTCCGAGATACGAGAGTTCTTGAACGAATTGAACGAAACGCGGTCCATCGTGCGTTTCGCTTGCAAAACGTGAGAACTAGCAAGATTTCATCGTCCGGAAGTGTAACACGGCGTATCTCGGCCATTTCTCAACGGATTCGTACGAATCAAGTGTCATACGCGTTTTTAGCGTCTAAAACAGACGGGGACCACGTTTTCGACGCGAAACACTCGCGGATGTCCGAGATACGAGAGTTCTTGGACGAATTGAACAAATTAATCGTCCGCAAGTGTAACACGGCGTATCGCGGTCATTTCTCATCGGATTCGTGCGAATCATGTGTCATACGCATTTTTAGCGTCTACAACAGACGGGAACAACGTTTTCGACGCAAAACACTCGCGGATTACCAAGATACGAGAGTTCTTGAACGAATTGAACAAATTCATCGTCCGGAAGTGTAACTTGGCGTATCTCGGTCATTCTCATCGGATTCGTGCGAATCAAGTGTCATACGCGTTTTTAGCGTCTAAAACAGACGGGGACCAGGTTTTCGACGCGAAACACTCGCGGATGTCCGAGATACGAGAGTTTTTGAACGAATCGAACGAAACGCGGTGCATCGTGTGTTTCGCTTGCAAAACGCGAGAACTAGCAAGATTTCATCGTCCGCAAGTGAAACACGGCGTATCTTGGCCATTTCTCAACGGATTCGTGCGAATCAAGTGTCATACGCATTTTTAGCGTCTAAAACGCAACGGGGAGCACGTTTTCGACGCGAAAAAGTCGCGGATGTCCGAGATACGAGAGTTCTTGAACGAATCGAACGAAACGCGGTGCATCGTGTGTTTCGCTTGCAAAACGCGAGAACTAGCAAGATTTCATCGTCCGCAAGTGTAACACGGCGTATCTCGGCCATTTCTCAACGGATTCGTGCGAATCAAGTGTCATACGCCTTTTTAGCGTCTAAATCGCACGGGGAGCACGTTTTCGACGCGAAAAACTCGCGGATATCCGAGATACGAGAGTTCTTGAACGAATCGAACGAAACGCGGTGCATCGTGTGTTTCGCTTGCAAAACGCGAGAACTAGCAAGATTTCATCGTCCGCAAGTGAAACACGGCGTATCTCGGCCATTTCTCAACGGATTCGTGCGAATCAAGTGTCATACGCCTTTTTAGCGTCTAAATCGCACGGGGAGCACGTTTTCGACGCGAAAAACTCGCGGATGTCCGAGATACGAGAGTTCTTGAACGAATCGAACGAAACGCGGTGCATCGTGTGTTTCGCTTGCAAAACGCGAGAACTAGCAAGATTTCATCGTCCGCAAGTGTAACACGGCGTATCTCGGCCATTTCTTTACGGATTCGTGCGAATCAAGTGTCATACGCCTTTTTAGCGTCTAAATCGCACGGGGAGCACGTTTTCGACGCGAAAAACTCGCGGATGTCCGAGATACGAGAGTTCTTGAACGAATCGAACGAAACGCGGTGCATCGTGTGTTTCGCTTGCAAAACACGAGAACTAGCAAGATTTCATCGTCCGCAAGTGAAACACGGCGTATCTTGGCCATTCCTCAACGGATTCGTGCGAATCAAGTGTCATAGGCGTTTTTAGCGTCTAAAACGCACGGGGAGCACGTTTTCGACGCGAAAAACTCGCGGATGTCCGAGATACGAGAGTTCTTGAACGAATCGAACGAAACGCGGTGCATCGTGTGTTTCGCTTGCATAACGCGAGAACTAGCAAGATTTCATCGTTCGCAAGTGTAACACGGCGTATCTCGGCCATTTCTCAACGGATTCGTGCGAATCAAGTGTCATACGCGTTTTTAGCGTCTAAAACGCACAGGGAGCACGTTTTCGACGCGAAAAACTGGCGGATGTCCGAGATACGAGAGTTCTTGAACGAATCGAACGAAACGCGGTGCATCGTGTGTTTCGCTTGCAAAACGCGAGAACCAGCAAGATTTCATCGTCCGCAAGTGTAACACGGCGTATCTCGGTCATTTCTCAACGGATTCGTGCGAATCAAGTGTCATACGCGTTTTTAGCGTCTAAAACGCACGGGGAGCACGTTTTCGACGCGAAAAACTCGCGGATGTCCGAGATACGAGAGTTCTTGAGCGAATCGAACGAAACGCGGTGCATCGTGTGTTTCGCTTGCAAAACGCGAGAACTAGCAAGATTTCATCGTCCGCAAGTGTAACACGGCGTATCTCGGCCATTTCTCAACGGATTCGTGCGAATCAAGTGTCTTACGCGTTTTTAGCGTCTAAAACGCACGGGGAGCACGTTTTCGACGCGAAAAACACGCGGATGTCCGAGATACCAGAGTTCTTGAACGAATCGAACGAAACGCGGTACATCGTGTGTTTCGCTTGCAAAACGCGAGATCCAGCAAGATTTCATCGTCCGCAAGTGTAACACGGCGTATCTCGGCCATTTCTCAACGGATTCGTGCGAATCAAGTGTCATACGCGTTTTTAGCGTCTAAAACGCACGGGGAGCACGTTTTCGACGCGAAAAACTCGCGGATGTCCGAGATACGAGAGTTCTTGAACGAATCGAACGAAACGCGGTGCATCGTGTGTTTCGCTTGCAAAACGCGAGAACTAGCAAGATTTCATCGTCCGCAAGTGAAACACGGCGTATCTCGGCCATTTCTCAACGGATTCGTGCGAATCAAGTGTCATACGCGTTTTTAGCGTCTAAAACGCACGGTGAGCACGTTTTCTACGCGAAAAACTCGCGGACGTCCGAGATACGAGAGTTCTTGAACTAATCGGACGAAACGCGGTGCATCGTGTGTTTCGCTTGCAAAACGCGAGAACTAGCAAGATTTCATCGTCCGCAAGTGTAGCACGGCGTATCTCGGCCATTTCTCAACGGATTCGTGCGAATCAAGTGTCATACGCGTTTTTAGCGTCTAAAACGCACGGGGAGCACGTTTTCGACGCGAAAAACTCGCGGATGTCCGAGATACGAGATTTCTTGAACGAATCGAACGAAACGCGGTGCATCGTGTGTTTCGCTTGCCAAACGCGAGAACTAGCAACATTTCATCGTCCGCAAGTGTAACACGGCGTATCTCGGCCATTTCTCGACGGATTCGTGCGAATCAAGTGTCATACGCGTTTTTAGCGTCTAAAACGCACGGGGAGCACGTTTTCGACGCGAAAAACTCGCGGATGTCCGAGATACGAGATTTCTTGAACGATTCGAAAGAAACGCGGTGCATCGTGTGTTTCGCTTGCAAAACGCGAGAACTAGCAAGATTTCATCGTCCGCAAGTGTAACACGGCGTATCTCGGCCATTTCTCAACGGATTCGTGCGAATCAAGTGTCATACGCGTTTTTAGCGTCTAAAACGCACGGGGAGCACGTTTTCGACGCGAAAAACTCGCGGATGTCCGAGATACGAGAGTTCTTGAACGAATCGAACGAAACGCGGTGCATCGTGTGTTTCGCTTGCCAAACGCGAGAACTAGCAACATTTCATCGTCCGCAAGTGTAACACGGCGTATCTCGGCCATTTCTCGACGGATTCGTGCGAATCAAGTGTCATACGCGTTTTTAGCGTCTAAAACGCACGGGGAGCACGTTTTCGACGGGAAAAACTCGCGGATGTCCGAGATACGAGAGTTCTTGAACGAATCGAACGAAACGCGGTGCATCGTGTGTTTCGCTTGCAAAACGCGAGAACTAGCAAGATTTCATCGTCCGCAAGTGTAACACGGCGTATCTCGGCCATTTCTCGACGGATTCGTGCGAATCAAGTGTCATACGCGTTTTTAGCGTCTAAAACGCACGGGGAGCACGTTTTCGACGCGAAAAACTCGCGGATGTCCGAGATACGAGAGTTCTTGAACGATTCGAACGAAACGCGGTGCATCGTGTGTTTCGCTTGCAAAACGCGAGAACTAGCAAGATTTCATCGCCCGCAAGTGTAACACGGCGTATCTCGGCCATTTCTCGACGGATTCGTGCGAATCAAGTGTCATACGCGTTTTTAGCGTCTAAAACGCACGGGGAGCACGTTTTCGACGCGAAAAACTGGCGGATGTCCGAGATACGAGAGTTCTTGAACGAATCGAACGAAACGCGGTGCATCGTGTGTTTCGCTTGCAAAACGCGAGAACTAGCATGATTTCATCGTCCGCAAGTGTGACACGGCGTATCTCGGCCATTTCTCAACGGATTCGTGCGAATCAAGTGTCATACGCGTTTTTAGCGTCTGAAACGCACGGGGAGCACGTTTTCGACGCGAAAAACTCGCGGATGTCCGAGATACGAGAGTTCTTGAACGAATCGAACGAAACGCGGTGGCTCGTGTGTTTCGCTTGCAAATCGCGAGAACTAGCAAGATTTCATCGTCCGCAAGTGTAACACGGCGTATCTCGGCCATTTCTCAACGGATTCGTGCGAATCAAGTGTCATACGCGTCTTTAGCGTCTAAAACGCACGGGGAGCACGTTTCCGACTCGAAAAACTCGCGGATGTCCGAGATACGAGAGTTCTTGAACGAATCGAACGAAACGCGGTGCATCGTGTGTTTCGCTTGCAAAACGCGAGAACTAGCAAGATTTCATCGCCCGCAAGTGTAACACGGCGTATTTCGGCCATTTCTCGACGGATTCGTGCGAATCAAGTGTCATACGCGTTTTTAGCGTCTAAAACGCACGGGGAGCACGTTTTCGACGCGAAAAACTGGCGGATGTCCGAGATACGAGAGTTCTTGAACGAATCGAACGAAACGCGGTGCATCGTGTGTTTCGCTTGCAAAACGCGATAACTAGCATGATTTCATCGTCCGCAAGTGTAACACGGCGTATCTCGACCATTTCTCGACGGATTCGTGCGAATCAAGTGTCATACGCGTTTTTAGCGTCTAAAACGCACGGGGAGCACGTTTTCGACGCGAAAAACTCGCGGATGTCCGAGATACGAGAGTTCTTGAACGAATCGAACGAAACGCGGTGCATCGTGTGTTTCGCTTGCAAAACGCGAGAACTAGCAAGATTTCATCGTCCGCAAGTGTAACACGGCGTATCTCGGCCATTTCTCAACGGATTCGTGCGAATCAAGTGTCATACGCGTTTTTAGCGTCTAAAACGCACGGGGAGCACGTTTTCGACGCGAAAAACTCGCGGATGTCCGAGATACGAGAGTTCTTGAACGAATCGAACGAAACGCGGTGCATCGTGTGTTTCGCTTGCAAAACGCGAGAACTAGCGAGATTTCATCGTCCGCAAGTGTAACACGGCGTATCTCGGCCATTTCTCAACGCATTCGTGCGAATCAAGTGTCATATGCGTTTTTAGCGTCTAAAACGCACAGGGAGCACGTTTTCGACGCGAAAAACTCGCGGACGTCCGAGATACGAGAGTTCATGAACTAATCGAACGAAACGCGGTGCATCGTGTGTTTCGCTTGCAAAACGCGAGAACTAGCAAGATTTCATCGTCCACAAGTGTAACACGGCGTATCTCGGCCATTTCTCAACGGATTCGTGCGAATCAAGTGTCATACGCGTTTTTAGCGTCTAAAACGCACGGGGAGCATGTTTTCGACGCGACAAACTCGCGGATGTCCGAGATACGAGAGTTCTTGAACGAATCGAACGAAACGCGGTGCATCGTGTGTTTCGCTTGCAAAACGCGAGAACTAGCAAGATTTCATCGTCCGCAAGTGTAACACTGCGTATCTCGGCCATTTCTCAACGGAATCGTGCGAATCAAGTGTCATACGCGTTTTTAGCGTCTAAAACGCACGGGGAGCACGTTTTCGACGCGAAAAACTGGCGGATGTCCGAGATACGAGAGTTCTTGAACGAATCGAACGAAACGCGGTGCATCGTGTGTTTCGCTTGCAAAACGCGAGAACTAGCATGATTTCATCGTCCGCAAGTGTGACACGGCGTATCTCGGCCATTTCTCAACGGATTCGTGCGAATCAAGTGTCATACGCGTTTTTAGCGTCTGAAACGCACGGGGAGCACGTTTTCGACGCGAAAAACTCGCGGATGTCCGAGATACGAGAGTTCTTGAACGAATCGAACGAAACGCGGTGCCTCGTGTGTTTCGCTTGCAAATCGCGAGAACTAGCAAGATTTCATCGTCCGCAAGTGTAACACGGCGTATCTCGGCCATTTCTCAACGGATTCGTGCGAATCAAGTGTCATACGCGTCTTTAGCGTCTAAAACGCACGGGGAGCACGTTTTCGACGCGAAAAACTCGCGGATGTCCGAGATACGAGAGTTCTTGAACGAATCGAACGAAACGCGGTGCATCGTGTGTTTCTCTTGCCAAACGCGAGAACTAGCAAGATTTCATCGTCCGCAAGTGTAACACGGCGTATCTCGGCCATTTCTCGACGGATTCGTGCGAATCAAGTGTCATACGCGTTTTTAGCGTCTAAAACGCACGGGGAGCACGTTTTCGACGGGAAAAACTCGCGGATGTCCGAGATATGAGAGTTCTTGAACGAATCGAACGAAACGCGGTGCATCGAGGGTTTCGCTTGCAAAACGCGAGAACTAGCAAGATTTCATCGTCCGCAAGTGTAACACGGCGTATCTCGGCCATTTCTCGACGGATTCGTGCGAATCAAGTGTCATACGCGTTTTTGGCGTCTAAAACGCACGGGGAGCACGTTTCCGACTCGAAAAACTCGCGGATGTCCGAGATACGAGAGTTCTTGAACGAATCGAACGAAACGCGGTGCATCGTGTGTTTCGCTTGCAAAACGCGAGAACTAGCAAGATTTCATCGCCCGCAAGTGTAACACGGCGTATTTCGGCCATTTCTCGACGGATTCGTGCGAATCAAGTGTCATACGCGTTTTTAGCGTCTAAAACGCACGGGGAGCACGTTTTCGACGCGAAAAACTGGCGGATGTCCGAGATACGAGAGTTCTTGAACGAATCGAACGAAACGCGGTGCATCGTGTGTTTCGCTTGCAAAACGCGATAACTAGCATGATTTCATCGTCCGCAAGTGTAACACGGCGTATCTCGACCATTTCTCGACGGATTCGTGCGAATCAAGTGTCATACGCGTTTTTAGCGTCTAAAACGCACGGGGAGCACGTTTTCGACGCGAAAAACTCGCGGATGTCCGAGATACGAGAGTTCTTGAACGAATCGAACGAAACGCGGTGCATCGTGTGTTTCGCTTGCAAAACGCGAGAACTAGCAAGATTTCATCGTCCGCAAGTGTAACACAGCGTATCTCGGCCATTTCTCAACGGATTCGTGCGAATCAAGTGTCATACGCGTTTTTAGCGTCTAAAACGCACGGGGAGCACGTTTTCGACGCGAAAAACTCGCGGATGTCCGAGATACGAGAGTTCTTGAACGAATCGAACGAAACGCGGTGCATCGTGTGTTTCGCTTGCAAAACGCGAGAACTAGCGAGATTTCATCGTCCGCAAGTGTAACACGGCGTATCTCGGCCATTTCTCAACGCATTCGTGCGAATCAAGTGTCATATGCGTTTTTAGCGTCTAAAACGCACAGGGAGCACGTTTTCGACGCGAAAAACTCGCGGACGTCCGAGATACGAGAGTTCATGAACTAATCGGACGAAACGCGGTGCATCGTGTGTTTCGCTTGCAAAACGCGAGAACTAGCAAGATTTCATCGTCCACAAGTGTAACACGGCGTATCTCGGCCATTTCTCAACGGATTCGTGCGAATCAAGTGTCATACGCGTTTTTAGCGTCTAAAACGCACGGGGAGCATGTTTTCGACGCGACAAACTCGCGGATGTCCGAGATACGAGAGTTCTTGAACGAATCGAACGAAACGCGGTGCATCGTGTGTTTCGCTTGCAAAACGCGAGAACTAGCAAGATTTCATCGTCCGCAAGTGTAACACTGCGTATCTCGGCCATTTCTCAACGGAATCGTGCGAATCAAGTGTCATACGCGTTTTTAGCGTCTAAAACGCACGGGGAGCACGTTTTCGACGCGAAAAACTCGCGGATGTCCGAGATACGAGAGTTCTTGAACGAATCGAACGAAACGCGGTGCATCGTGTGTTTCGCTTGCAAAACGCGAGAACTAGCAAGATTTCATCGTCCGCAAGTGTAACACGGCGTATCTCGGCCATTTCTCAACGGATTCGAGCGAATCAAGTGTCATACGCGTTTTTAGCGTCTAAAACGCACGGGGAGCACGTTTTCGACGCGAAAAACTCGCGGATGTCCGAGATACGAGAGTTCTTGAACGAATCGAACGAAACGCGGTGCATCGTGCGTTTCGCATGCAAAACGTGAGAACTAGCAAGATTTCATCGTCCGCAAGTGTAACACGGCGTATCTCGGCCATATCTCAACGGATTCGTGCGAATCAAGTGTCATACGCGTTTTTAGCGTCTAAAACGCACGGGGAGCACGTTTTCGACGCGAAAAACTCGCGGATGTCCGAGATACGAGAGTTCTTGAACGAATCGAACGAAACGCGGTGCATCGTGTGTTTTGCTTGCAAAACGCGAGAACTAGCAAGATTTCATCGTCCGCAAGTGTAACACGGCGTACCTCGGCCATTTCTCAACGGATTCGTGCGAATCAAGTGTCATACGCGTTTTTAGCGTCTAAAACGCACGGGGAGCACGTTTTCGACGCGAAAAACTCGCGCATGTCCGAGATACCAGAGTTCTTGAACGAATCGAACGAAACGCGGTGCATCGTGTGTTTCGCTTGCAAAACGCGAGATCTAGCAAGATTTCATCGTCCGCAAGTGTAACACGGCGTATCTCGGCCATTTCTCAACGGATTCGTGCGAATCAAGTGTCATACGCGTTTTTAGCGTCTAAAACGCACGGGGAGCACGTTTTCGACGCAAAAAACTCGCGGATGTCCGAGATACGAGAGTTCTTGAACGAATCGAACGAAACGCGGTGCATCGTATGTTGCGCTTGCAAAACGCGAGAACTAGCGAGATTTCATCGTCCGCAAGTGTAACACGGCGTATCTCGGCCATTTCTCAACGCATTCGTGTGAATCAAGTGTCATATGCGTTTTTAGCGTCTAAGATGCACGGGGAGCACGTTTTCGACGCGAAAAACTCGCGGACGTCCGAGATACGAGAGTTCTTGAACTAATCGAACGAAACGCGGTGCATCGTGTGTTTCGCTTGCAAAACGCGAGAACTAGCAAGATTTCATCGTCCGCAAGTGTAACACGGCGTATCTCGGCCATTTCTCAACGGATTCGTGCGAATCAAGTGTCATACGTGTTTTTAGCGTCTAAAACGCACGGGGAGCACGTTTTCGACGCGAAAAACTCGCGGATGTCCGAGATACGAGAGTTCTTGAACGAATCGAACGAAACGCGGTGCATCGTGTGTTTCGCTTGCAAAACGCGAGAACTAGCAAGATTTCATCGTCCGCAAGTGTAACACGGCGTATCTCGGCCATTTCTCAACGGATTCGTGCGAATCAAGTGTCATACGCGTTTTTAGCGTCTAAAACGCACGGGGGCACGTTTTCGACGCGAAAAACTCGCGGATGTCCGAGATACGAGGGTTCTTGAACGAATCGAACGAAACGCGGTGCATCGTGTGTTTCGCTTGCAAAACGCGAGAACTAGCAAGATTTCATCGTCCGCAAGTGTAACACGGCGTATCTCGGCCATTTCTCAACGGATTCGTGCGAATCAAGTGTCATACGCGTTTTTAGCGTCTAAAACGCACGGGGAGCACGTTTTCGACGCGAAAAACTCGCGGATGTCCGACATACGAGAGTTCTTGAACGAATCGAACGAAACGCGGTGCATCGTGTGTTTCGCTTGCAAACCGCGAGAACTAGCAAGATTTCATCGTCCGCAAGTGTAACACGGCGTATCTCGGCCATTTCTCAACGGATTCGTGCGAATCAAGTGTCATACGCGTTTTTAGCGTCTAAAACGCAAGGGGAGCACGTTTTCGACACGAAAAACTCGCGGATGTCCGAGATACGAGAGTTCTTGAACGAATCGAACGAAACGCGGTGCATCGTGTGTTTCGCTTGCAAAACGCGAGAACTAGCAAGATTTCATCGTCCGCATGTGTAACACGGCGTATCTCGGCCATTTCTCAACGGATTCGTGCGAATCAAGTGTCATACGCGTTTTTAGCGTCTAAAACGCACGGGGAGCATGTTTTCGACGCGACAAACTCGCGGATGTCCGAGATACGAGAGTTCTTGAACGAATCGAACGAAACGCGGTGCATCGTGTGTTTCGCTTGCAAAACGCGAGAACTAGCAAGATTTCATCGTCCGCAAGTGTAACACTGCGTATCTCGGCCATTTCTCAACGGAATCGTGCGAATCAAGTGTCATACGCGTTTTTAGCGTCTAAAACGCACGGGGAGCACGTTTTCGACGCGAAAAACTCGCGGATGTCCGAGATACGAGAGTTCTTGAACGAATCGAACGAAACGCGGTGCATCGTGTGTTTCGCTTGCAAAACGCGAGAACTAGCGAGATTTCATCGTCCGCAAGTGTAACACGGCGTATCTCGGCCATTTCTCAACGCATTCGTGTGAATCAAGTGTCATATGCGTTTTTAGCGTCTAAGATGCACGGGGAGCACGTTTTCGACGCGAAAAACTCGCGGACGTCCGAGATACGAGAGTTCTTGAACTAATCGAACGAAACGCGGTGCATCGTGTGTTTCGCTTGCAAAACGCGAGAACTAGCAAGATTTCATCGTCCGCAAGTGTAACACGGCGTATCTCGGCCATTTCTCAACGGATTCGTGCGAATCAAGTGTCATACGTGTTTTTAGCGTCTAAAACGCACGGGGAGCACGTTTTCGACGCGAAAAACTCGCGGATGTCCGAGATACGAGAGTTCTTGAACGAATCGAACGAAACGCGGTGCATCGTGTGTTTCGCTTGCAAAACGCGAGAACTAGCAAGATTTCATCGTCCGCAAGTGTAACACGGCGTATCTCGGCCATTTCTCAACGGATTCGTGCGAATCAAGTGTCATACGCGTTTTTAGCGTCTAAAACGCACGGGGGCACGTTTTCGACGCGAAAAACTCGCGGATGTCCGAGATACGAGGGTTCTTGAACGAATCGAACGAAACGCGGTGCATCGTGTGTTTCGCTTGCAAAACGCGAGAACTAGCAAGATTTCATCGTCCGCAAGTGTAACACGGCGTATCTCGGCCATTTCTCAACGGATTCGTGCGAATCAAGTGTCATACGCGTTTTTAGCGTCTAAAACGCACGGGGAGCACGTTTTCGACGCGAAAAACTCGCGGATGTCCGACATACGAGAGTTCTTGAACGAATCGAACGAAACGCGGTGCATCGTGTGTTTCGCTTGCAAACCGCGAGAACTAGCAAGATTTCATCGTCCGCAAGTGTAACACGGCGTATCTCGGCCATTTCTCAACGGATTCGTGCGAATCAAGTGTCATACGCGTTTTTAGCGTCTAAAACGCAAGGGGAGCACGTTTTCGACACGAAAAACTCGCGGATGTCCGAGATACGAGAGTTCTTGAACGAATCGAACGAAACGCGGTGCATCGTGTGTTTCGCTTGCAAAACGCGAGAACTAGCAAGATTTCATCGTCCGCATGTGTAACACGGCGTATCTCGGCCATTTCTCAACGGATTCGTGCGAATCAAGTGTCATACGCGTTTTTAGCGGCTAAAACGCACGGGGAGCACGTTTTCGACGCGAAAAACTCGCGGATGTCCGAGATACGAGAGTTCTTGATCGAATCGAACGAAACGCGGTGCATCGTGCGTTTCGCTTTCAAAACGCGCGAACTAGCAAGATTTCATCGTCCGCAAGTGTAATACGGCTTATCTCGGCCATTTCTCAACGGATTCGTGCGAATCAAGTGTCATACGCGTTTTTAGCGTCTAAAACGCACGGGGAGCACGTTATCGACGCGAAAAACTCGCGGATGTCCGAGATACGAGAGTTCTTGAACGAATCGAACGAAACGCGGTGCATCGTGTGTTTCGCTTGCAAAACGCGAGAACTAGCAAGATTTCATCGTCCGCAAGTGTAACACGGCGTATCTCGGCCATTTCTCAACGGATTCGTGCGAATCAAGTGTCATACGCGTTTTTAGCGTCTAAAACGCACGGGGAGCACGTTTTCGACGCGAAAAACTCGCGGATGTCCGAGATACGAGAGTTCTTGAACGAATCGAACGAAACGCGATGCATCGTGTGTTTCGCTTGCAAAACGCGAGAACTAGCAAGATT
>CAWWDK010000094.1:0-44408 GCA_963942575.1 Priocnemis perturbator
CAGCAAGCACAGGCAGCAAGCACAGGTAGCACAGCAAGCACAGGCAGCACAGCAAGCACAGGCAGCAAGCACAGGCAGCACAGCAAGCACAGGCAGCAAGCACAGGCAGCACAGCAAACACAGGCAGCACAGCAAGCACAGGCAGCAAGCACAGGCAGCACAGCAAGCACAGGCAGCACAGCAAACACAGGCAGCACAGCAAGCACAGGCAGCAAGCACAGGCAGCACAGCAAACACAGGCAGCACAGCAAACACAGGCAGCAGAGGCAGCAAGCACAGGCAGCAAGCACATGCAGCACAGCAAACACAGGCATCACAGCAAGCACAGGCAGCAAGCACAGGCAGCACAGCAAGCACAGGCACCAAGCACAGGCAGCACAGCAAACACAGGCAGCGCAGCAAGCACAGGCAGCAAGCACAGGCAGCACAGCAAGCACAGGCAGCAAGCACAGGCATCACAGCAAGCACAGGCAGCAAGCACAGGCAGCACAGCAAGCACAGGCAGCACGGCAAGCACAGGCAGCACAGCAAACACAGGCAGCACAGCAAGCACAGGCAGCAAGCACAGGCAGCACAGCAAGCACAGGCAGCAAGCACAGGCAGCACAGCAAACACAGGCAGCACAGCAAGCACAGGCAGCAAGCACAGGCAGCACAGCAAGCACAGGCAGCACAGCAAACACAGGCAGCACAGCAAGCACAGGCAGCAAGCACAGGCAGCACAGCAAACACAGGCAGCGCAGCAAGCACAGGCAGCAAGCACAGTCACACAGCAAGCACAGGCAGCAAGCACAGGCATGTTAGACACCCGCAAAATAGCTCGACGAGATGTGTTCGTTTTACCGATTCTGGGGGAAGTGCATATTGTTCAAGCTCCGTCCTCTTTCCAACAGGCAAAGCCTCCTCCGATCTTCGGCGAGATTCACTCTCGCATTTGTTTACAATGCTTACTCTTACTGAGACGCAGGTCAATGCACCGGCCGCCGAGGTAAACATATGATCCGCGACTCTCGGCGCCTCCAAAAACAGGTGACACAGCAACGCACTGTCGTATGCCACTGTCGAATTACCGCGTGTTATGGGCGAAATCAAATGCATCGCTAACAGGCAGCACAGCAAGCACAGGCAGCAAGCACAGGCAGCACAGCAAACACAGGCAGCACAGCAAGCACAGGCAGCACAGCACAGGCAGCACAGCAAGCACAGGCAGCAAACACAGGCAGCACAGCAAGCACAGGCAGCAAGCACAGGCAGCACGGCAAGCACAGGCAGGAAGCACAGGCAACACAGCAAGCACAGGCAGCACAGCAAACACAGGCAGCACAGGCAGCAAGCACAGGCAGCAAGCACATGCAGCACAGCAAACACAGGCAGCACAGCAAGCACAGGCAGCAAGCACAGGCAGCACAGCAAACACAGGCAGCACAGCAAGCACAGGCAGCAAGCACAGGCAGCACAGCAAACACAGGCAGCAAGCACAGGCAGCACAGCAAGCACAGGCAGCAAGCACAGGCAGCAAGTACAGGCAGCAAGCACAGGCAGCACAGGAAGCACAGGCAGCAAGCACAGGCAGCACAGCAAGCACAGGCAGCAAGCACAGGCAACACAGCAAGCACAGGCAGCAAGCACAGGCAGCACAGCAAGCACAGGCAGCAAGCACAGGCAGCACAGCAAGCACAGGCATGTTAGAAACCCGCAAAATAGCTCGACGAGATGAGTTCGTTTTAGCGATTCTGGGGGAAGTGCAGAGGGGTCAAGCTCCGTCCTCTTTCCAACAGGCAAAGCCTGCTCCGATCTTCGGCGAGATTCACTCTCGCATTTGTTTACAATGCTTACTCTTACTGAGACGCAGGTCAATGCACCGGCCGCCGAGGTAAACATATGATCCGCGACTCTCGGCGCCTCCAAAAACAGGTGACACAGCAACGCACTGTCGTATGCCACTGTCGAATTACCGCGTGTTATGGGCGAAATCAAATGCATCGCTAACAGGCAGCACAGCAAGCACAGGCAGCAAGCACAGGCAGCACAGCAAGCACAGGCAGCAAGCACAGGCAGCACAGCAAGCACAGGCAGCACAGCAAGCACAGGCAGCAAGCACAGGCAGCACAGCAAGCACAGGCAGCACAGCAAGCACAGGCAGCAAGCACAGGCAGCACAAGCCGCACAGCAAGCACAGGCAGCAAGCACAGGCAGCACAGCAAGCACAGGCAGCAAGCACAGGCAGCACAGCGAGCACAGGCAGCAAGCACAGGCAGCGCAGCAGGCACAGGCAGCGAGCACAGGCAGCACAGCAAACACAGGCAGCAAGCACCGGCAGCACAGCAAGCATAGGCAGCAAACACAGGCAGCACAGCAAGCACAGGCAGCACAGCAAGCACAGGCAGCACAGCAAGCACAGGCAGCAAGCACAGGCAGCACAGCAAGCACAGGCAGCAAACACAGGCAGCACAGCAAGCACAGGCAGCAAGCACAGGCAGCACAGCAAGCACAGGCAGCAAGCACAGGCAGCACAGCAAACACAGGCAGCACTGCAAGCACAGGCAGCACACCAAGCACAGGCATCAGAGCAAGCACAGGCAGCAAGCACAGGCAGCAAGCACAGGCAGCACAGCAAGCACAGGCAGCACAGCAAACACAGGCACCACAGCAAGCACAGGCAGCAAGCACAGGCAGCACAGCAAGCACAGGCAGCACAGCAAACACAGGCAGCACAGCAAGCACAGGCTGCAAGCACAGGTAGCACAGCAAGCACAGGCAGCACAGCAAGCACAGGCAGCAAGCACAGGCAGCAAACACAGGCAGCACAGCAAGCACAGGCAGCAAGCACAGGCAGCACAGCAAACACAGGCAGCACAGCAAGCACAGGCAGCAAGCACAGGCAGCACAGCAAACAGAGGCAGCACAGCAAGCACAGGCAGCAAGCACAGGCAGCACAGCAAGCACAGGCAGCAAGCACAGGCAGCACAGGCAGCACAACGAGCACTGGCAGCACAGCAAGCACAGGCAGCAAGCACAGGCAGCACAGCAAGCACAGGCAGCACAGCAAGCACAGGCAGCACAGCAAGCCAAGGCAGCAAGCACAGGCAGCACAGCAAGCACAGGCAGCAAGCACAGGTAGCACAGCAAGCACAGGCAGCACATCAAGCACAGGCAGCACAGCAAACACAGGCAGCACAGCAAGCACAGGCAGCACAGCAAACACAGGCAGCACAGCAAGCCCAGGCAGCAAGCACAGGCAGCAAGTACAGGCAGCACAGCAAGCACAGGCAGCAAGCACAGGCAGCACAGGAAGCACAGGCAGCAAGCACAGGCAGCACAGCAAGCACAGGCAGCACACCAAGTACAGGCAGCAAGCACAGGCAGCACAGCAAGCAGAGGCAGCACACCAAGCACAGGCAGCACAGCAAGCACAGGCAGCAAGCACAGGCATCACAGCAAGCACAGGCAGCAAGCACAGGCAGCACAGCAAGCACAGGCAGCAAGCACAGGTAGCACAGCAAGCACAGGCAGCACAGCAAGCACAGGCAGCAAGCACAGGCAGCACAGCAAGTACAGGCAGCAAGCACAGGCAGCACAGCAAGCACAGGCAGCAAGCACAGGCAGCACAGCAAGCACAGGCAGCAAGCACAGGCAGCAAGCACAGGCAGCACAGCAAGCACAGGCAGCAAGCAAGCACAGGCAGCACACCAAGCACAGGCAGCACACCAAGCACAGGCAGCACAGGCAGCACAGCAAACACAGGCAGCACAGCAAGCACAGGCAGCAAGCACAGGCAGCACAGCAAGCACAGGCAGCAAGCACAGGCAGCACAGCAATGTTACGTCCCAGTGTAACTTTTCGATTTTTCCTTTTCTTTTATTATAATTTTTCAAATTAAACTCTCTTTTCTTTCCTTTATTCCGGCCGCCGGATTACGAATTACTCATATAACGGCTTAGGCTCATCGCATCTGGTGCGCTGTTAGAGTATTAGTTGTAAAATCATGATTATTCTATTTTTCCTCCAGGCCACGTATGCGAATTATTCGTATCATGGCTTAGGCTCGTCGTATACGTGGTGCTGTCGAGCAGTAATATGTAGTGGAATTCCCTCACTGTGGAATCATATTCGTCCCATCGTATATATATAAGTAGATGTAAGTAGTTATAAGCGTGCGAGCGGGTATGAATGCGTGAATACAGTATGAGTGTGTGTGTGCGGTATGGACGTATGTGTGTGTAGGTTAAGGAATTCGCGATGAGGTTCCGCGTGTTAATTTTTGGTTTCTCTCTCTCTCAAAAGTAAATTATTATTTTCGTGGCAATAAGGCATTGCCCAGATATCAACCTGATTCTGTTCAAGCATATAAGTCAGGAGCGTGCACAACTAAAGTTTTGAATAGCTGAGTCAAGGCAATCATATTTTATTCGCAATAAAACTGAATAATTAAAAGAGGATAAATGAGCAAACGAAAGTCTCTCGCTGAACATCGAGCGAGCACGGTAACACAATATTTGTACACTGAATCGACCGCTGATCGACCGTTTCCATGGTTAGGGTATGAAAAACTGGCCTAGAGCGAGCCCAGGAGCCGTCTCACGACGGATTTCTCTGGGCAGTTGGCTGTAAAGTCGTGAGGTACGTGGTCGATTGTCCGAGGGTGTCTTAGTTTTCATTAATTTCTGAGTCTAAAAGTGCATATTCTTCTTGCAGTGTGCTACTAAACGAACTCAATTATCCTCGTAAAAGCTTTAGTTTATAAATTCAGTTTAAGTGAGACACAGACTCAGTTTTCTTTAATTTAGCGGAAGTGCGAAGGTGTGCGTGTTACGTTCTGCACGTGGCCGACAAATTGCGTCGGACACGTTAGCTTAAGTTTCCTTTTGATTTCATTTACATTACTCTTTCCTTTATTATTTAACTTGAACAGAACGCGGAAAGGTTGTTCCTCGCTCGTATGGCGATTAAAGTCGGAATTAATTATCGAGATATCTGAATAGAAGCACTATCTTCCTGACTTGCCGAACCTTGTAACGGACTAGTTCCCGGCTCAATTATCACCGAGCATAGGCAAATCGAGGAAGTTCACAGTACTAAAATTACGTTTCGATTCGAAGGTACTATCATCGTTTTTCCATCGAAAACCTTTGAGAAATTCCAACCGACCTACCGCAGAGGAGAGGGAGTGAGATAGAGCGAGAGAGAGAGAGAGAGAGAGAATCCGAGAAAGAGCGCGAAAGTAGCCGAAGCGACTCGAACGTAGCCGAAGACCAGCCACACGGTAGGAGCCTCCAGTCGCGAAACACGACGACAAATACCATCTTATTGTATGATCATACCCGAGCTTAGGCCACGGCGGGATCCCACGGGCACGGTCATTCGACCGTGCAAGATTCCTTGTTAACTTGTCGATTGTAAAGGCATAACCGTGAATTACCGAGAGCGCATCCGTTGTATTGTTAGACCGCTCATATTAAGGCGCATCATTGTCGCGCACTACTCATGAACTTTTCTCGATACTGCGATAACATCTACGCAGTAATTCTTTCATTGTTTATCGAATCCGAACACATCTGTTCTACTTTTCTCTATATATTTTATCTTTTCTTTATATGATTATTTTCAATTGAATATAACTACTTTTGTTTTCCCCTTATATTACTCTCTTTGATTTAATCTGTGTTGTGACGTCACACCTCATATACCATAGCACTGTACACCGGCCGAAAACATAACCTCGCGAGAACAATTGGGGACCTGTACGGGTCTTGAGCGGACACGCGAATCCTATTAGTCCTGCATACAACTAAACGCGATATTAGATTTTAAATTAACTTCTCCGTTTAGCTTGTACCGAATAACTAGAAAATCCCTCCTCTTCCAGGAAGGGATTAGAACCTTGCAATGTTGATCTTTAGTTAGATTCCGTTATCTATTGTAATTGGATAGCAAAAATATTCAAGCGTTACGACCGGTCGCACGGCAGGCCGCTCGCGGATTTCTCATCGACCATCTTGACAAACATCAAAGTCGTGATAAGCCTCGCCCGGACGTAACAGCTGAATTGGTGTCAGAAGTGGGATTCATTTTGTGTCTTCCACCAATTAGGTTTTTCATCATTCTTTTTATTTCAAATATATATATTATTATACTACATATTTCTATTACCATTATATCCACTTCTGAATTAGTGTCAGATCTTTGTGTTGCCACCAATTCTGTTCTTTATTTCTTCTTTATATATATATAATTAATTATAATTTTCAATGGATATTTTCTTTTATTTACTTAAATTTCTTTTCCACCTTTGAGGTTATATTTCTGATTAACGGTGTGACGAATCAAGACAGAGTAATAATTTTATTTTTAGGTTATGTGCATGTTGTTTTGAATTCGATAAACGCTTAGATTAGCCTTGTCCTTTACGGTCGATACAACACAGGAGCGCTGTACATAACTAGATATAGGCGCCCCGGTATCGACTAGCCAAAAATGAGTCAGCCAAACGAATCGACCGCGAACAACACCACGCGTAGATCGGGCGCAGATCCCGATGCATCGACCTCTATGATGGCGGAGATATATGCCCTCCAACAGGGGTTAGTCGGGATACCCAGTTATGACGGGTCAAATATACCATTGAGCGAATTCGTTAGGAGAGTACGCGGAGGCGCGGCTCTCGTACCACCGGCTTGGGAGGACGCGTTCGTGCGCGGAGTGATAAACAAACTTGAGGGTCGAGCGGGAGTAAGTACTTATGAAAAGGATTTTTCCACCGTCGACACGCTAATTAAACATCTAAAGACGCGTTTTGGGGGCCACAGAACTTTCGCGCAATACATGAAGGATATCGTTACTATCAGGATGCGACGCGATGAGGGGGTTTACGGGTTTTACGATAGATTATCGGCACTCGTCTCAGGGGCAAGGATAGCGCTGCAGGAAACGCATTCGACTGGGGCGGAAATAATGATGATTCCGGTTAGGGAAAGTGCCCTTGAGGGGTTCGTGCGGGGGTTACCGGACGAAATGATGCGAGAAATAGAAGCGCGTGCGCCGAAAGATCTAGATGCAGCCGTAGGAATTGCGGCACAAATAGAACACCGAATGAAGGCATCCAGAAACACGGGTTTGGAGTCCGCGAGACTGCTCGTATCGCGCAGAGAGGAGGAAGTGCCGTCGTGTACTCCCTCACCCCGACCGCTTAGCCCTTACGACCAGCGGGCAGCGGGACCGTCTCACGAACATCTGGGAGCGTCTGCTAGTATATTAAAATCGCCGCCTTTGAGTTCGCATCATTCGGGTTTACCACCGACGGGTTACTATCCGCCGCCGAACGCACTGTACCCGCCGACACCGTACGCTGCGCCGTGCACTTGCCAATGTGGCGGGCAACGCTTGACACCGCCCCGCGCCATGTCGCCAGAACGCCAATATCGCTACGGAACTAACCGCCCGGGAAATAACCGCGATTACGAACCAATGCGACGAAATGACTCTCCGCCACCTCCGCGATCACCACCGCGATGGCAACCACCGCCAAGGCGTGAACAAGCGTCACCTGAATTGACTAGGGAACCAGATTTAAACTCTCGAGGAGCTCGACGGTCGGACGCGCCGCCGAGCCCGCACAGCACGGAGCGTCGAGCAACCGTGAGGTTTCTGGAGGAAAACCCGCAGTGATACGCTTCGAGTCGAACCGCGATTCACCACAAGTTAAAATGCACGCGGTAGAATTGCGACGGGAATTTGCCTACTTTTTAATTGATACTGGAGCAGATGTAAATATAATAAAGTTAAAAGCTCTCGGGGAAGACGTATCCGTAGCCTTAGATGAATCAGTAATTATAACAGGGATTACTATGGAGCAAACCGAAACTCTAGGCACAACCACTTTAACCTTGCTCGGGCAAGTAGTAAAATTCCACGTAGTACGATCTAACTTTCCAATACGAAGCGACGGAATTCTCGGTAAAGAATACCTGCGACAAGAACGTGCAGAGATTTCATTTGCACACAACACTTTAGTAACACAAAGCGATCCGATAAGACCAATGCGATTCGTCGGAGAATCCGAACCGAACAGCGCGCGACGCAGCTCGCCAGCGACGCGAGTATACCATCTGCAGCCGCGCGCGCGACAAGTACTTAGGATCGACGTGGATGAAGGGAGAGATTTAACGGAGGGCTATTTGCCGCGAATGAGCATTGCAGACGGTATCTATATCGGTGAAGCAGCCGTCTCAGTCAGTCAGGGCGCGTGCCACGTGCTGGCGATTAACACCTTAGACAAGCGCGTGGAAATTGAGATTCCGCCATAAAACATAGTGCCGTTCGAGTTCCATAATTTTCCCGAAGAACAGGAATATTTCGATACAGACTCCGAACGCGCGGAAAAGCCGGTGACGACTGATCGGGTGAGTGAGGTGCTCTCTCGCTTGCGGCTCGAACACCTTAACGCCGAAGAACGCGAGCACGTAATCGATTTGATAGAGGAATACCCTAAAACCTTCAATCTACCGGGTGACAAACTACAATCGACACCGTGCATCACTCACACAATACCGACAACAGACGACCTACCGATTAATACACGTCAATACAGATTTCCACCGATACATAAAGACGAGATCGCGCGGCAAATCTCCTTGAAACTAACGGATAATATTATAACACCATCAAGCTCACCGTTCAATTCGCCACTCTGGATAGTACCGAAAAAACCAGATTCCCACGGGAATAAACGCTGGCGTATGGTGATAGATTTTAGGAAATTAAATGAGAAGACGATCGGGGACGCGTATCCATTGCCCAATATCACTGATATCATGGATCACCTAGGCGAGGCGCGTTATTTCTCAGTATTTGATTTGGCAAGCGGGTTTCAGCAAATCGGCATGGAACCGAAAGATCGCGCGAAAACTGCATTCACGACACCGAATGGTCATTACGAATATGTACGAATGCCGGAAGGGCTTAAGAACGCGCCGGCGACCTTCCAACGATTAATGGATCAGGTGTTGCGTGGATTGCAAGGAGTAGAAGTTTTCGTTTACTTAGATGACATAGTCGTATACGCCAAATCTCTGGAAGAACACCGGAGGAAAGTACAACGGTTATTTAATAGACTACGCGACGCGAAACTTACGCTGCAACCGGATAAGTGCGACTTTCTGCGTACGGAAGTAGCTTACCTAGGACACATAATAGGTCGAAACGGGGTACGCCCAGACCCAGGTAAAATAAGCGCTGTGAAGAATTTTCCGTATCCACAGACACAGCGCAATGTTCGGGAGTTCCTAGGCTTAGTAGGCTACTATCGTCGCTTTATAGAGAATTTCGCCGCGATCGCAAAACCGTTGACCGAATTATTGAAGAAAAACGCGAAGTTTGATTGGAACGCGGAACATACTAAGAGTTTTAAAATATTACGCGGAGCATTGTGCAAGTCTCCTATTTTACAGTTTCCTAATTTTAATGAGCCCTTTACTTTAACAACTGACGCCTCAGACGTTGCGATAGGCGCAGTACTCAGTCAGAATACTAACGGCAACGATCTGCCCGTTGCGTACTTGTCGCGAAACTTAACAAAACCAGAACAGAATTATACTACCACTGAAAAGGAGTGTTTAGCCGTTCTCTATGCAGTGCTACATTTCAGACCATACTTATACGGTAGAAAGTTTACGCTCTTTAGTGATCACGAACCATTAAAATGGATAGATTCTGTAAAAGATCCGGGACAACGACTTGTACGTTGGAGACTGAAACTGAGGGACTATGAATATGAGTTCGTGCACAAACCGGGAAAGCTCAACACTAACGCCGACGCATTGTCGCGTAATCCAGTCAAATCAAGCATACTAAATTCCGACGAGGAAAGTAAGGAGCGTTCAGAAATGAAGGTGTTACCGTTGAGACAAGGGACCGCGGAATCAGGCTCGGATAACCCACGCGTGTCAACAAGCGATTCTTCTCCACCGGAGGAAAGAACGGGTAGAGTTCGAGTAAATCCGAGGTTGCCAAATCCTTTAGATACAAGCGCGGTAGCATCAAGAACGCGTAATCGTGCTCCGGTTCTACCGTCGACACAAACAGAGGCGACAGTAGACAGCGACGACCCGTCATCAGACACTTCCGATACGCCAATATTCGTTGAACGTAGAAGTGTGTTGCCTAGTGTAAAACCGAGACAACCGAGTCGACCGCCGCCGGAGACAGACAAAATACCAGAAACAGAACCGGGCGCGAGCGAAGAGGTGGAGGCGCCGGGAAGCGCACTACCCACCATGGAGGTTCCCACCCGGCACCACTACGCGACCGATGAGGGCGAATCTTCTAGTGAGGAATCGGAAGGGCCGATTACGCTGGAGGAGTTGTCCGACTCGATCGTACGTTTTCACGACGCTCTATTCTGACATGACCAACGGACTGACGACGAGAGCGCGGACGAACTGCCGCATGACGACAGCAGCGCGAATAAACAAAATTCAACACTCTTTGACGACTTACATGAACGAGAACCGGTAGAGGAAGTGGGGGAAATCTTAGTGCCGGACAGGTCGGGAAATGCGTTAGACACAATGGAGTTCCCCACCCGTCCTGCCCGTGCCGGGACTATCGCGCGTCCCTCTACAGGGCCTTTAACACCTATCAAAGAAACCGAGGAAGCGCCGGGGAAAATTAACGATACTATAATTTCGAAACCGATACGACGATCGTTTATACCGACGCCTATTCCCGCGACGCGACCATTGGCACTTTCGACACCGATTCCTCCGACGAAAGTAACATTACCGAAAGACGTACCGTCACGACGACTATACGCTGACCGAGCACCGAACACAACTATCGTCGTGATTCCCGTGTGCGAGAGTGTGCCTCGCGAGCTTGATCAGCCTCGTCCACAGAGCCTACCACGAGATAACCTAAGGAGCGGAGTAAAGCCTGTACGATATTCGCGCGAGAATCTAACAGCGCGACGGGGGAACATAGCCCATTTCATAACAGCTGATTGCGAATTCGACAATACAGTATCGCGCTTGTTAACGGAACTGCGCGCAATTAACATCGAGGACATGAAGTCCGTTAATCCAAAAGAAGGAAAAATTTTAGTCACACGCTACAAGAAACATTTTATTTACAGCATAGTAGTAGCAAAGAGATTTTACGATACCCCCACCGTTGCTGAATTCAGGGACTGATTGACTAGATTACGGGACGTTTTAACCAACTATGGACAAACATCGTGCGGGCTATCACTGAAAGGAGATATCACGGAAAAACTGTCGTGCGGGATCTACCCGGACTTATTAAACGACATATTTGAAGACTCCGGAATAACTATTACCTTGTTCACCGGGAACGTCTCGATACCAGCTGAGGCGTTGCGACCGAAAATAATATCCGAATTGCACGCAGGGCGTATGGGTGGTCACAAAGGTGTGACAAAGACTTATCATCGTATTCGCGAACGATATTATTGGCCGGGTATGAAGAACGAGATTCAAAATTTTATTCGGACTTGCACGGGATGCTTAGAGAAAAAGTTAGTCCGCGCGAGAACGCGCGAACCAATGATCATAACGGATACGCCAATTGAACCTTTTGTTAAAATATCCTTAGACACTGTCGGGCCGCTTCCCACAACGCCGGAAGGGAACAAACACATATTGACGATGCAGGATAACCTCACTAAATATTGCATTGCAGTACCCGTGCCCGATATAAAGGCGGAAACAATAGCCCATGCGATGGTCACGAATCTTATCCTGCAATTCGGAGCGCCGCGAACGGTATTAACAGATAGAGGCACTAGCTTTATAAATAGAGTAATTAAAGAAATCGCGCGTCTGTTTGATATCGAACATGTAACAACGTCAGGCTACCGCCCTCAGACTAATGGTGCGTTAGAACGCAGCCACATCGTGCTTACAGAATACATAAAGCATTACTTAGACGAATATGACGACTGGGATAGGCTGGTACCGTTTGCAATGTTCTCGTATAACACCTCGGTACACGAAGCTACGAATTTTACACCGTACGAGCTCGTGTATGGTAGAACCGCGCGTTACCCAAGCTCGATCTGCGTGGACGAGAGGAGTGATACGTACTCCGCGTATCTACGGGAGCTTATTCCCCACCTTTCGGAAATGCAGATCGCGGCAGGGGAAAATCTATTGAAGGCGAAGCAGAAATCCAAGGTGCACTACGACGCGCGCGCGCGGCCGCTTGAGGCGAAAGAAGGCGACATGGTGCGGGTCCTTATCGAGCCCAAGAAGGGCAAATTTGGCAGTCGATATCGGGGTCCCTACCGCGTCGTGAAAAGGCTGGAGGGAAATACCGTGTTGCTGGAGACGGAGGAGGGTAAACGTCTCCTCAAGCACGCGGACAAAATCTTACCGATGACCTAAGTATCTCTCCCTCTGAGCGAGGAACAAGCCTCACACATTCGTCTCGGGCGTGTCTACCGATAGTAACCTTTACAGCCAGCTTCCCGCGAATGCCGATCTCCCCGTGGAAAAGCGACGGCATGAGATGATGTGTATATGCTCTACTATAATTATAATTATGTACTTTAACACAACAAGTTAAGGAAAATGAAGCCGGAGAATCTTGAGATAAACCGAGTATTCGTCGCCCGGTTGGCCACCAACACGAGGAAGGACCAGCTCCTGGAGGCGTTCCGGTCCATGGGAGCCACCCACGCGGTGGTGCGGCGCGGCCACACTGGCGCTACCGGGTTTGTGACCTTCCGCACGGCCGAGGAGGCGCGAGCCGCGGTGGAGGCAGCACAAGAAAACCCGATTACGCTACGCAAGAGGGTGTTGGGGGTCAGGATGGCCGACGCCTGGCATTATCGGGGGCCGTCAACATCCGCCGCCGAGGACGTCCCCGCTATGCATCCGTTCGACGGGCTCGGGTACTGGGAAGAGAGCGGGCCAGCGCTCCCGGTGGAGGTAGTGGCGCTGCTCGTGCCCTACCTCGCCTTTAAGGACCTAGCCCGAATGGAGCGGGTAAACCGGGTATGGCGGGAAGGAGTGAGGCGCGCGTTGACCAAGGAGAAGGTAATTAGCGCAGAGGATTGGCGGTGGCCGATATACCGTAGCGAGCCGGCGCTTACCAACGACTCCTACAATTGGCTAATTCAACGTTGCGCTCGTGGGCTCCGAGCAGTGCACCTGTCGGACCAATGTGCGTGCAGGGCACTGCGGCCTCAGATCTTAACAATAACAGCGGGGTGGGCTGAGGGCTTAGAGGACTTAGATGTATCCGGTCTTAGTATTCTCCCATCCGGCCTGCGCGCGGTGTCCTATGCGTGTAAAAACCTGAAGCGTCTCACCGTAGGGGTGTGCGAGGGTCCGGTGGATTATGAGCTAAAATGGGTGTTCGCGGGGCATAGCCTACAAACATTTACCGCGGTAGGAACAAGAATGACGGGGGCATCTATGGCAGCGTTAAGTTCGGGCCTCGAGAGCCTTAGTATCACAGACACCAGCATACGTCCGGAACACCTAGCAGCCTACTTGGGAAAAGCGGTGAAATTGAGGGCGATCGTGATCGACCGACCGAGATTTTTCCATGACAGCGTACTGGGCGCGCTGGGGCTCAATGCGGCACTGGGAGCGGTGACGGAAGCCATGATGTTCCGCTATTGCGACCCGCGGAACGAGGCCCTTGAGCGAGAATTAGATGAAGCGGCGGAGCTAGGAGACGTGGCCGACTTCATGGAATTGGGGTATGGATCAGTGACTGAGGCCTTGCGTATACCATCGCGCTACACCAGGGTAAAGGACCTAACCCTCGTGGGGAATGCCTGGGTGGAGGTGTCCTTTATCTACGAGCTAGGGAACCACATGGTTAACCTCGAGCGCCTGGACATCACTGGATGCACTAACATCCGTGGGCAATTTGCGCTGGAGCCGCTGGGTGACCTGCCAAGGCTGAAGTACCTCAACATGAGCCTAATGCATCCCAGCGTAGGCGCGCTGTTTTTATCGGAGTTGCGCACGCTCGAGATGCTGGAGTGCAGAGACAATCAGGGGGTAACGGATGAGGACATCTGCGGGCTGATTCGTCACTGTACGGTCATCGCGGAGGTGGACGTGGAGGGATGCCTGGAAGTGCGCAGGCCCGTCATAGACTGTGTATTAGAGGTGTTCAGGGGAGATACGAGGGGGGTGAGGTTCGAACTCAGGGTAGGGGGTACCAATGCCGTGCCTCACCGGCGTGACAGGCGTATGCTGCACGTTATCATACGATACCACCGGAGATCGCTTAACCCCTACGTGTGAGACTAGGGCGCGACACATCATCGGGGACGATGATGATTCCAAGGGGGGGAGGATGTTACGTCCCAGTGTAACTTTTCGATTTTATGACGCGCAACCTATTTTGGACGTCGTTGGGTAGTCCTGATACGAAGCTATCCATGGCGTCCCATTCGATCCTTTCCCTTGCTTCCGTGTCCAGCCACCCATGCAGCTGTTCTTCGCCGTCTGTGATCGCTGTTACTAGGTCCATGACCCTCCCGATGTAGTCCACCAGGTGTTCGTTGGGCTTCTGGCAGATCTCGTTTAGTTCTCCCTTATACCCGTTCACTGATTTCTTGGGGCTGAATACGCTCTTCAGCCTGTCCGTCAGGGCTTTGACGGTAGTGAAGGTGATGCCTCCTGTTAATCGGAGGGCGTGTCCCTTCAATTTGTTGGCGATCAGGCGCGTGAAGGCCACTTCGTGCCTGGGTGGTATAAGATCTCGTGCTTGTTCGCACGCTTTTGCAAATTGGAAGACGGACATTCCGTGTCCGTCGTATGCTGGAATCAGTTCCAGCGCGTCTTTTATGCTAATAGCCGGGGAAGGTGACATTTGTCTCCTTTGGCTTCCCCTTGCCGGTTCCGTGAGAGTGGGGCGCGAAGTCCTCCTCACTTGCTCTAGGTGCGCCTGCAGTCGCGTCCCCAGGTCGGTGGTCTGGAACGTCCATGGCGCGTCTCCGTCGTGCCACTCTGGTTGGCCCTCCGGGAGTTCGCCGACTTGCACGGTAGCAGTCGGTCGCTGTGGTTGCTCCGTTCCGGTTTTTCCACCTAATTCCTTGGCATGCGCTTGTATCGCAGCGGCTTTTTGCTCGAGTTCTCTCTCTTTTGCTTCGACCCTTTCTTGCAGGGCATTCATCTCATTTTGGGACAGGAGGCGTTGCGCTGATCCATTGGAGTCCTGTGCCATCTTGCCTTTATTTGATTTACGCGAGGGGGAGGAATATAGGGTGCGATCGGAGATTTCCGTCTTTTAAGATCCCACTTCTGACACCAGAAAATCGTACTCTGTTACGTCCTCGTTTTCGGCACCCTGCGTTCACCGGGTATACCAGGGATCGAGGACAGACGGAAAAGGGGTATCGCACCGTAAGAGGGGGCTTATCCGTCAGCGGAGCGGCGCGCCGACGTATCGCGTGGTGTAAGAGTCCTTTGTCTAGGCTCTAAATGCGTCCGAATGGTTACGGCTCTATTTTGTATTGGTCAGTGGAGCGGCTCACCGACGTATCGCGTGGTATAGGAGAAATGCGTCCGAATGGCTACGGCTCTATTTGTTTGTATTGGTCAGTGGGGCGGCTCACCGACGTACCGCGTGGTATAAGAGTCCTTCGTCTAGGCTCTAAATGCGTCCGAATGGTTACGGCTCTATTTTGTATTGGTCAGTGGAGCGGCGCACTGACGTATCGCGTGATTTAGGAGAAATGCGTCCGAATGGTTACGGCTCTAGTGTTCGTCGCTTCGGCGGGGGTTTAACCGGCCTACTGGTTACCTTAATGTTTACAAGTACGCGGGGGAAGGAATGGGAAATACGTCGACGCTGAGAGTCTTTGGTCGGGCTTTATTGTGGAATCGTCGTTACATTTAGTTTAGTATCTCGATATCCGAGTCCTCGTAGAGTTCCGTCACCGTAACCGTGGACGGGACTCCCTCAACTAGGTCTCGCAGGTATGCGGCGGATGGGTACAAGTAATGCCTACCGAGTTCGTCGTCAAATATGTAGGGGTCGGCGAAGGATTCCGTAGGGACAGGTTCAGGGGGAGGATTTGGTTCGGGGGAGTGAATAGGGGAATTGTGGGGATCGGGGGAGGAAACACGGGCCGCGCTGGGGCCGTAGGAGGGAGAGGGGTTGGTCAGGGGAACTGAGACCTCGGTTTCAGGCGGGGTGGTCAGGTACTCCCGGAGTCTGGCTTGTTCCCTTCGGGCCTGGATTCGCCGTCCGGCACGGGGGCTCTTCCGGCGAGAGTTCCGGCGAAGCTTCCGGCGGGGACCTACGCGGCGGTTGTCTCTTTAGTGGTGGTTCGTAAACGGCGAAACTACGGAGGTTTCGGCTGGTTCCAATTCACTTACCCAGAGGTTTTCCCATAACCGAGAGGGCGGTCGACCGGGGCAGTAAGCGCGGGGTGCAGAAAGCCAGAAGCTACCCAGTTACCTCGCTGCTAGTTGCCCCTATCAGAGCGCTCGCGTCTAGTGCGGTACGGGAGCTGCCGCAAGGGAGCCCGGGGGCATCAACTCTCGCTGGTGGCTCGCAGATCGCAGGGATCTCTGAGAAGGACTGGGAGTGTAGCCGAAGCTGCCGAGTAAAGAGTGTACTGATAGTTGACCGAATTATCGCGGAGATTTGGTGAAGTTACGCTGGTCGTTGGTTAGGAGGTTTCAGAGGAAGGTCGGACGTCTCTAAGGAGATAGTTGTGGGGGCGGATGATTAATAGCTGCGACGGTTACCTTGATCGAAATGGGGTTGTATTTCTGTCGTTACACTTGCTTGAGGTTCACAACTGTTTTACTCAACTAGCACTTAACTGTAGTGAGCTGGATAGCTTAGATGAACGCGTTTAACGGAAGTAAATGCCCGACTCGAACGTGACGTTAACTGTAGAACGGAGGATTGTAATTGATTGATCGCTCGCTTTTGTGGCTCTATTTAAGCGGTGGATTTTGCTGAGGGTCGCCAGGTCCTTCGCGGAACTGGCACCCTAGCTTCCGTTTGGAAGTTGGCGTTCTCGGAACTATGCATTCCCGCGGATCGCTAGTCGATCGTTGGGGTTAGCCTATGCTGACTCGGTGTCAGCATTCTTACATTTCTACTTACATTACTATTGTGCGCGGTCGTTATGTAATTCCTTCGCGTGGCGCGGATCACGTCCCGGATGGGCGTCAGCGTTACGTGAAGGAATTTCGGTGGCACGGTGCCGCGGCTCGCGTTTCAGTTCCTGTACGACTTACATCTAATTAATTAGATACGCGGTGCGATGAGCTCGTTGCGAGAATATAATCGTAAAAAAAGCGGGTGGAGGACGCAGGACGTAACACCTCCCCCCCTGGAAAAGAATTCACCTATTTATGGGTGAATTCGCTCAATTCTTGCAACGACCTCACGCACATCCTCGTTGCTCGCGGCGTCTGGTTGGCGTGGCGCGACGGCTGGGGGGTCTTGGTTGTGCACCTCGATGCTCCGGAGTTCGTCGTCCTTCGAGTCGTGGTGGGGTGCCCGTCCTTGGCTGAGGTGTAGCAGGAGGTTGGTAATGGAGCTCCATACGGCTCCAAGGAGGTGCAGGCTCCATCCATACACCGAGTGCAGTGCGTATCCCTGTATCAGGGTATCCACCACTAGTTTGATGAAACGTACGATCAGGAATATGCCGATGACCCCAGCTGTGGCTGATCCAAAGGTCGTAAGTCCGCCCCAGATTCTTTGGGCGGTGGATTTTGCAATTTGGGCCAGGGTTTCTTCGTCGAGTAGCCCCGTCATGGAGACGGAGCCTTGGGGGTTGCCCTGTCCCGCGATGCCTCGGGCCAGCATATTCAGGACGGCGGGTCTTTCGGCTGGAAACATAATATGATCGCGGAGCGCTTCGATATCGCTTTCGGTGTAGATTCCGCTGGTGGCTAGTCGTCCTGGTGTGAGGTATGTCCACGAGGGTCGTGTGAGAGGCTGAACGACCTCGGGGGCAACGTTCTCCATTGGGTATGGGGCGAACCGGAACCAAGTTCCCTCGATTCGGTACATTACCGGCAGTATGGTGTTGCATTCCCTTTGGGTTCCCGCCTTCATTAGAATTCTTGACTTGGGCGTCAAAAATAACGAGCGGTTCCGGTGGGTGACTGGTAGCTCTGTGTAGCAGTCTTGGGACTTCCGGATGGTGACCTCAACGGGCACGCATTTTACGATGTGGGCGACTTCGCCTGCGGAGACGGCCATGTATCCTGGTTGTTTCATTAGGACGTATGCGAATTCGTCCGGTAGTAGGGTTCCGAATGCCAGGGCGTTTTTTATCACTTGCTTCTCCAGGTTGCACTTCTGCCGCATGACGTCGTGGTAGAGAGTTGCCATCTGGTTGCGAATGTGTCTTTCCACGTAGACGAATTTGGAATTTACATATGTAAAGATATCTAGGTTCTCGACTGGGATTCGAGTTCTGGCCTTGAACATATCCCCTTTTGGGGACTCCAGTACGAACAGCTTGGGGTGTTCCGTCCTCAGCAGGGTGTAACCGCAAAGTTGTTGTTCCGTTGTCTTCGTGAGTGCAAAGGTGACGTCCTGTGTCGTCAGAGAGTAGAGGGTGGGCGTTCCCTCGCCGCTTTCCTGGATTTTTGTGGCGTGCCCTTCGTACAACACGTCATATTGGTCGAAGTTGCAAGTGGGAATGGGCATGGGCGACCAGAAGGTGTAGCCGTCATACAAGTCCACACAGCTTCCGTCGCTGAGGGCACAGGTCGTGCCTGATCTCAGGGTGATCTTTCCCGCAGCCAGTTTCACCGATGCTGTTCCGGTTTGCAGGGTGATCTTCGCAACTGCTTGCACGACTACGCCATCCCAGGTTCCGTAGGGGTCGGAAAACTGTGTCCCCGAACAGTCTCCTCCTTGGCCGATTTTTCCCGCCAAGGTGATGCTCCTGCTCTCGGTCTGGTTTCCCCGTAGTCCTGTTATGTACGCTCCTTGTCCTAGTGAGAGCGTTCCATCCTGGTGCATCTGTAGACAGGTCTTTCGGCTGACGTCCAGCAGGTATTCGTACTGGCCGTTGTGGACGACTGACACATGGGAGTGCATCCCGCAATAGTATATTGTCCGGGAGATTTCCACCTTGCATTGAAAGACATTGGCGTGCTGGTACTCTGCTAATTGCAGGAGCTGAATGTACGTTCTGGTTGAATTAGATGGCTTCGGATCGACGTTGCAGTCTCCGGTGTCCAGTAGGGAAATGGTGGTGGAATTCAGGTGACGACCCCCGCAATCGAATCCGATTAGTGCCTCCACGCCAACGTACAAGCTAGTTAAGACGAGAAAGGTGCGTGCGTTCATGCTCTGCAACCGAATGGGTAAACGTGGTTTGGTCTTGACAATAATCGCGGTGGTTGCAGAGGGGCGCGGGGCGCGGGACGCCGAGCGCGGGGCGCCGAGCGCGGGACGCCGAGCGCGGGGCGCCGAGCGCGGGACGCCGAGGCGGTGTGTGCGTGCGCGGGGCACCCCTTGGGTGCTTATTTCGTTTGTTTTAAGTGTTTTGTTTGATTTTTTTTTTTATCATTTTTCTTTTTTTTGCTTAGGGCGACTAGGTTACATGTGGAAACAGTAGGTACAAAAATATTAGTAATCTTAGCCTAGGGTTAGTGGGTGGTTATGACATTCAGCATGTGTTTTTCCCTTTTCTTATTTTGGTTTCTAATCCGCCAAGATTGCCCCCAGTATCTGGACGTACCCGCCCTGGCGCCCGTTGCTCGTGTCGGCTTGCCCCAGCTGATGCCAAGCCGCCACGCACTCCTGGCATTCCGCGGCTGGGCGCACCCGGAACGGGTGCCGGTAGCACCGGGCACACTCCGGGAGGGCCGTATTCGGTCCCACCAGCATGTGCAGTATTACCCCTTGTGCTGCGCGGGTTCCCGGCTCGGAGTGCGCCCTCGCGCAGTGGAGGCACAGTAGCTCCCACTGGTGCTCCTTATATGCTTCTATAGCGCAACGGGCTTGGTTTAGGCCCGTTTGGTCCGCCACGGCCTGAGCGAACGGGTGTATGGGGTGTGCGTACGCCATGGCAGGTGTTACTGGGTTGGATCTTGGGTGCGGAGTGGCCGCTCGAGCGTTCTCGCGTGGTGTCGCCGGCGCGGCTTCGGCTGCAAAGCGGCTGGCGCATCTTTCCGAGAGGAACGTTATCTGGGTTAGTACTAGGAATACTGACTACTAGGATCGGCGTTGTGCCTCGCGATTCCCACAACCTTCCGACTCCTTGTCTCCTTCCAATCCTTGCACACACAGCCTTTGCGATCATCTTGCCTTAATTCTACGGTAAGCGCGATAGCGGTGGTGTCTTGTGGCGAGTTAAGATTGTGTGCGCGTGGTTTCCGGGACAAAATGATTACGGTACGTTTTCATTTGTAAGGTCGAACATTTATTTTATTGGTCTATTATTTGGTGGATCAATTGGGCGTAGTTTGCCAACAGGCCCAGGGCCTCTAGGGGTGCTCCGGATTCCTCATATTCTTCTGTGCACAGTGCACAACTCGCGGCAGGTCGTGCGATCAGGGGTGGCCTACCACATCGGTCGCATGTGGGCTCGGGGGTATAGGGACCCAGCAGCAGGTGCACCATGATCAGGGGGTGGCGTCGTCTCTCTTCGCCCGTGATTCCTTGTGTGCACCTTCGGCATAAGAATTCTTCTCCGTAATCGCAGAGTTCCGTGATTACGCATGCCGATGCGGCGAGGCCGTTGGTGTGGGGCCTTTCCGGGATGACGCGTGGAAATATTTGTTCGCGGGGTGCCATGCTACCTATGGGTGTATATGGATCGCCAAATTGATCAGACTTTCACCGGTGGTTTACGCACACAATCTTTACAATAGCCCGGTTAAATTCTACTGAGTTTAAGCTTGTCTTGGTGGACTACCCGGGCCTTTCCGTTGATGTCGATGTTGACGTTATTGCGTGGCAGTATATCGAGTACCACATGAGGGCCCGTGTACTGATTGTCGAATTTGCCCTTCCGGGGCTCTTTTAATAGAAATACGTGTACGCCTGGCCTGAAATTTTTTGGATTTGCTCGTCGATTGTAGTAATCGGCCGACCTGATTTTACTTGCCATCAGGTGCTCTTGGGCGAGCTCCTGTACGTCGCGTATCCGGTGGAATAGGCCCTCGAGGTAGTCCTTATACGTTATGTCTAAACCGTCTTCAATACG
Source organism: Priocnemis perturbator (assembly GCA_963942575.1). Classification (NCBI taxonomy): domain Eukaryota; kingdom Metazoa; phylum Arthropoda; class Insecta; order Hymenoptera; family Pompilidae; genus Priocnemis; species Priocnemis perturbator. The sequence goes on from CAWWDK010000094.1 coordinate 21,178, forward strand.
CGGTATGCTGGACGGGACTCGCGCGAGTTTGCCGAACACTAGCTCGTGTGGCGTGTACTTCGTGCTCTCGTGCACGCTTGTGTTGTATAATAACATCGCGAGTTCCGTCCATTTGTCCCAGTCCTCGCTCGTCTCGATGTATTGTTTCAGGTATTCCGCGAGGACGTGGTGTGACCTTTCTAATGACCCGTTCGTTTGCGGGTGGTACGCGGTGGTTCGGAATTGCTTTATTCTAAATCGCCTCGCGATGTGGTTAAAAACTGTGGAGCAAAACGGGGTGCCTTGATCGGTCAAGATAGCCCGTGGTGCTCCGAACCGGCAGATGAGGTTTTTTGTGATGGCATCAGCGATCGGGATTGCTCCCCCGCTTGCCAGTGGGACGGCCACGCTATACTTAGTCAGCAGGTCTTGCATCGTAAGGATATAACGGTTACCTCGCGGGGTAACCGGAAGCGGCCCGACCATATCAAGGGCGACTTTATCAAACGCGGAACCCGGCGTGTCTGTTATGATCATTGGTTGTCTTGTCTTTACCCGAGTGAGTTTTTTCAACTGGCAGCTACGGCATTGCCTTATGTGTTCTGCGACCTCTTCCTTCATCCGTTCCCAGAAGTAACGTTCGCGAATTCGGCGGTATGTCTTGGTCACTCCTTTATGGCCTCCCAGGGCCGAAGAGTGGTATTCTCTTATAATTTCCGCTCGTCGCTCCTGGGGAGGGATCGAGATTCTCGCGGTGCAAATAAAGATTTCGGGAATGCGTCCCTTTAGTTTGTTGAGCATTATTGTTTCGATTATGGTCCACGTCCAATAGTCGTCTATGCTGACCGTATGCGCTATGCTAAAGCTACTTAGCCCGAGTTCCAAAACTACGTCCAATAATGAGGACGCGGCCTCATGCATGATCTTTTCGTCCGGTCGATCGCTGCTGTCCGCTTTGATTGGCAACGCTATTAATTTTTTAGATTTAAACGGGGTTACTTTGGCGCGCCCCAATGTTAAATCCGCAGTTTTGTATTCCGGAAGGAGTTTATTTTCTGCTAGGTTCCTACTCCCGTTATCGCAGGGATTCCCTTGCATATCGATGAAGATGACGAGGTGGTCTTTTCGTATCGAGACGGGGTCGTCAGTGTACCGGATTCGTGTTCTGTTTGCAGTCGGTTCGTAGCTTGGGTTTTCGTCGCCGGAAAGCTCTTCCTCGTCGGAGCTCATATTCGGGACCGAATCATCGTCAGTAGTGTATGTCGGCGGTGCAGGATCAAGGAGTCGCGGGGGATCAGGGAGGTGTGAGGGGCCAGGTGTCGGGAGCCACTCGGGGTCTGAGGCGCGAGTGTAATTTCTGAAGTCGCACGAGTGATCCGTGTCGTATGTGTCGTAGAAGTCTCTGTCTGCTGCGGTCGGGGGCAGGACTTCGTCATTTGATTCTATGTGCGGGGGAGTAGAGATTGCGGGAAGGAAATCCTCAATATCTGTCGAGGAGCTCGTTTCTTTGTCCTTTGATCGTTTTGGACGTGGTTTTGGTACGGTGTCGGAGGATGAGGTGTGCGGGTGAGGGCGTTTAGTTTGTGGAACGGTGCTGTGAGGTGGGGTTTTGGTTTTTGGGGGAAGGGTTTGGGCGCGAGTTTTTCGCCGCCGCGGAGGGGAATCCTCGGTTTCGGAATCGGAAGTCGTCCAGTCGCCGCGAGTTTGGTGAGTCGGCGCTCGTTTCCGAGGTTGGACAGGGAATGCCTGAGCTTGCATTTCTTGCGGTGTCTCTGGTGGGTTACGCGAGAGTGCGTCAGCATTTAAATTTAACGTCCCGCTTTTATATTCAATCTTGTAGTCGAATTCCGACAACTTCAGCCTCCATTTCCACAACCGGGAGGTGGGGTCTTGAATCGAATGTAACCATACCAACGGCTTGTGGTCGGTGATAATAGTGAATGTTTGTCCGTATAGGTACGGTCTGAAGTGCGACACACAGTATACTATGGCGAGACATTCCTTCTCGATAGTCGAGTACCGGGTTTCGGGATCATTAAGTAGTCTCGAGGCGTACCCGATGGGCAGATCTTTCCCTATCGGTCCCTGGCTAAGGACTCCTCCGATGGCGTAGCCAGAAGCGTCTGTAGTTAAATTGAAAGGGATTGCGAAGTCTGGGTACTGTAGAATGGGTTCGGAGATGAGTGCCTGTTTCAACGTTTCGAACGCCTTTGCTTGCAGTGGGCTCCATTGGAATTCTATATCTTTTCGTAGTAGGTCAGTCAGAGGTTTCGCGGTTTTCGAAAAATTTGGGATGAAGCGCCGGTAATAGCCGGCTAGGCCCAAGAATTGTTTTATATTCTTATCTTTTTTCGGCGTAGGGAAGTTCTGTACCGCGACGACCTTGCTAGGGTCGGGTTTCACTCCGTCCTCTCCTATTACATGTCCGAGGTAGTTCACCTCGTGTCGTAGGAACTCACACTTGTCCGGTTGTAGTTTCAGATTCGCCTTTCTTAATCTGTCAGCTAAATTTTTGAACTTGACCCCGTGCTCGTGAAGCGAGCTCGCATAGAGTACTATGTCATCGAGGTAGACGAATAACTCTTGTCCCTGTAATCCCGTCAATACATTATCCATTAGTCTTTGAAATGTAGCGGGTGCGTTCTTAAGCCCGAACGGCATTCTTTTGAATTGGTAGTGCCCGTATGGTGTGGAGAACGCCGTTTTTGCGGCGTCTTTCTCTGACATCGGTATTTGGTGAAAACCCGACGCTAGATCGAAGACCGAGAAGTACCTGGCGCCTCCCAACTGGTCCAGGATTTCGGTGATATTAGGCAGGGGGTATGCATCCCCGATTGTTTTTTCGTTTAACGCCCGATAGTCGATTACCATTCTCCATCTCTTTTTCCCATGCGAGTCGGCCTTTTTTGGTACGATCCACAAGGGGGAATTGTAAGGGGACAGCGAATTTTCGATAGTTCCGTTTGTGAGAAGCTCTTGCACTTGTTTATTAATTTCTTCCTTGTGGATCGGCGGGAATCTGTATTGTTTAGTACTAACGGGTACATCATCGGTTGTGTGTATGGAGTGGGCAGCGTAATTGGTGGCGCCCAACTGTTCGTTTGGCAAATGGAAAAGGTCGGCAGATTCCTGGATCAAGTCTTCGACGCTTTTCTTCTCCTTTTTGTCTAGATGGTCTAATCTAAGGAGTTCCTGGACGGCTACGGCGCGGGGTTTCTCTTCGGCAGTGTTTATTGGAAAGCATACGCTGTCGGGTTTTTGTTCTGTGTCCTCGGTCTCGAAGGGCCATAGCGTGACCGCGGGGATCACGAGATCGAAATCCTTTTCCGTGGTGTTGAAGAGAGGGAGGTAGGCCCTTCCTTTATCGTTAGTGACGACGGCATCGCCTAAGTACACGCCGTCGCATACTTTCATTCTGGCTACGTAGCCGATTTCCACCTCGGGATTTGCGATTCGCACGTGAAAAGGGATCTTGCTTCGGGGAAGGATTCTGATAGTTTCCCCTTCGTCGAAGGGCACGTACATCCCGTTACACTTTATTCGCCTCTTCCGGTAGTCGATCTTCACCGAGTTTTGGTTTAAGAAAGCAGAACCCATTATTCCGTGCTGCGAGATGGGGAAGTCGTGGGGCACCATGTGAAATTCCGTTGGTAATCCAAGTATGTCGATGGTTACCGTGCCTAACGTGGAAACTGTCCCGTCTGAGATTCCGCGCAAGTGGAACCTGGGTGTTTCACGTACCTCAGAGTTTTCGGCGAGTGCAGTTTGTTTGATGAGGTTCAGCTCGGAGCCCGAATCCACCATGAGGGGAGTGATTTCTTTAAGGTCCTTCGAGCTGATTTGGATGGCCGGTATGTGCTTGGATCGGCTCAGATTTACTGTGGCGACGGCGAACGTTCCTCCGTCGTCGTTGTGGCTTCGGCCACCATTACCTGACGTCCCGTATTCGGGGCGCTCCGCTGGACGTCGCGGTGGTTCAGGGCGCCCGAACCGTTTCCCGGGCGGCTAGGCTGGTTGTCTCGCCGTCCTTCCTGTTCCCTTTTGTATGCCAAGCGACGACATTCTTGGATGTCGTGTCCCGGCGTCTTGCAATAGTTGCAGACGGGCTCATAGGTAGTTGCACGGGGTGGAGCGTAGTTGTTTCTTGGTCCCTCGTATCGTCGCGGGGGCGGATTCCGCTGCCTTTCTAGATCGTTGGGCCTCGGAGGGTAGGCATCTCGCTGACCGCGTTGCACGGGCGGGTTCGGCGGGTAGTAGTTCCTGGGCTCGTTGGCCCCTCGATCGTAGGTCCTCGGATAGTAGGCCCCTTGATTGTAGGCCCTCGGTTCATAGGCTCTTTGGTCGTAGCCTCTTGGTTCGTAGCCTCCTTGGTCGTAGCCCCGCGGCTCGTACCCTCTTTGATCGTAGCCCCTTGGCTCGTAGCTTCCTCGATCGTAGCCTCTTGGTTCGCGGAAGTGTCGTGGCGGCGCGGGGGGCGGATTTCTATCGTCAAATAACGGCGGTCGATTTTCTCGTCGCGGGTATTCGCGGGGGTTTTGTTTCCTACGACGGCTTGCCTCGGCTTCTAAGGCGTCCACTACCTGATTGCTCTTGATGAAAGCGTCGTCTAGGCTCTCGTATCCTATGACGCGCAACCTATTTTGGACGTCGTTGGGTAGTCCTGATACGAAGCTATCCATGGCGTCCCATTCGATCCTTTCCCTTGCTTCCGTGTCCAGCCACCCATGCAGCTGTTCTTCGCCGTCTGTGATCGCTGTTACTAGGTCCATGACCCTCCCGATGTAGTCCACCAGGTGTTCGTTGGGCTTCTGGCAGATCTCGTTTAGTTCTCCCTTATACCCGTTCACTGATTTCTTGGGGCTGAATACGCTCTTCAGCCTGCCCGTCAGGGCTTTGACGGTAGTGAAGGTGATGCCTCCTGTTAATCGGAGGGCGTGTCCCTTCAATTTGTTGGCGATCAGGCGCGTGAAGGCCACTTCGTGCCTGGGTGGTATAAGATCTCGTGCTTGTTCGCACGCTTTTGCAAATTGGAAGACGGACATTCCGTGTCCGTCGTATGCTGGAATCAGTTCCAGCGCGTCTTTTATGCTAATAGCCGGGGAAGGTGACATTTGTCTCCTTTGGCTTCCCCTTGCCGGTTCCGTGAGAGTGGGGCGCGAAGTCCTCCTCACTTGCTCTAGGTGCGCCTGCAGTCGCGTCCCCAGGTCGGTGGTCTGGAACGTCCATGGCGCGTCTCCGTCGTGCCACTCTGGTTGGCCCTCCGGGAGTTCGCCGACTTGCACGGTAGCAGTCGGTCGCTGTGGTTGCTCCGTTCCGGTTTTTCCACCTAATTCCTTGGCATGCGCTTGTATCGCAGCGGCTTTTTGCTCGAGTTCTCTCTCTTTTGCTTCGACCCTTTCTTGCAGGGCATTCATCTCATTTTGGGACAGGAGGCGTTGCGCTGATCCATTGGAGTCCTGTGCCATCTTGCCTTTATTTGATTTACGCGAGGGGGAGGAATATAGGGTGCGATCGGAGATTTCCGTCTTTTAAGATCCCACTTCTGACACCAGAAAATCGTACTCTGTTACGTCCTCGTTTTCGGCACCCTGCGTTCACCGGGTATACCAGGGATCGAGGACAGACGGAAAAGGGGTATCGCACCGTAAGAGGGGGCTTATCCGTCAGCGGAGCGGCGCGCCGACGTATCGCGTGGTGTAAGAGTCCTTTGTCTAGGCTCTAAATGCGTCCGAATGGTTACGGCTCTATTTTGTATTGGTCAGTGGAGCGGCTCACCGACGTATCGCGTGGTATAGGAGAAATGCGTCCGAATGGCTACGGCTCTATTTGTTTGTATTGGTCAGTGGGGCGGCTCACCGACGTACCGCGTGGTATAAGAGTCCTTCGTCTAGGCTCTAAATGCGTCCGAATGGTTACGGCTCTATTTTGTATTGGTCAGTGGAGCGGCGCACTGACGTATCGCGTGATTTAGGAGAAATGCGTCCGAATGGTTACGGCTCTAGTGTTCGTCGCTTCGGCGGGGGTTTAACCGGCCTACTGGTTACCTTAATGTTTACAAGTACGCGGGGGAAGGAATGGGAAATACGTCGACGCTGAGAGTCTTTGGTCGGGCTTTATTGTGGAATCGTCGTTACATTTAGTTTAGTATCTCGATATCCGAGTCCTCGTAGAGTTCCGTCACCGTAACCGTGGACGGGACTCCCTCAACTAGGTCTCGCAGGTATGCGGCGGATGGGTACAAGTAATGCCTACCGAGTTCGTCGTCAAATATGTAGGGGTCGGCGAAGGATTCCGTAGGGACAGGTTCAGGGGGAGGATTTGGTTCGGGGGAGTGAATAGGGGAATTGTGGGGATCGGGGGAGGAAACACGGGCCGCGCTGGGGCCGTAGGAGGGAGAGGGGTTGGTCAGGGGAACTGAGACCTCGGTTTCAGGCGGGGTGGTCAGGTACTCCCGGAGTCTGGCTTGTTCCCTTCGGGCCTGGATTCGCCGTCCGGCACGGGGGCTCTTCCGGCGAGAGTTCCGGCGAAGCTTCCGGCGGGGACCTACGCGGCGGTTGTCTCTTTAGTGGTGGTTCGTAAACGGCGAAACTACGGAGGTTTCGGCTGGTTCCAATTCACTTACCCAGAGGTTTTCCCATAACCGAGAGGGCGGTCGACCGGGGCAGTAAGCGCGGGGTGCAGGAAGCCAGAAGCTACCCAGTTACCTCGCTGCTAGTTGCCCCTATCAGAGCGCTCGCGTCTAGTGCGGTACGGGAGCTGCCGCAAGGGAGCCCGGGGGCATCAACTCTCGCTGGTGGCTCGCAGATCGCAGGGATCTCTGAGAAGGACTGGGAGTGTAGCCGAAGCTGCCGAGTAAAGAGTGTACTGATAGTTGACCGAATTATCGCGGAGATTTGGTGAAGTTACGCTGGTCGTTGGTTAGGAGGTTTCAGAGGAAGGTCGGACGTCTCTAAGGAGATAGTTGTGGGGGCGGATGATTAATAGCTGCGACGGTTACCTTGATCGAAATGGGGTTGTATTTCTGTCGTTACACTTGCTTGAGGTTCACAACTGTTTTACTGAACTAGCACTTAACTGTAGTGAGCTGGATAGCTTAGATGAACGCGTTTAACGGAAGTAAATGCCCGACTCGAACGTGACGTTAACTGTAGAACGGAGGATTGTAATTGATTGATCGCTCGCTTTTGTGGCTCTATTTAAGCGGTGGATTTTGCTGAGGGTCGCCAGGTCCTTCGCGGAACTGGCACCCTAGCTTCCGTTTGGAAGTTGGCGTTCTCGGAACTATGCATTCCCGCGGATCGCTAGTCGATCGTTGGGGTTAGCCTATGCTGACTCGGTGTCAGCATTCTTACATTTCTACTTATATTACTATTGTGCGCGGTCGTTATGTAATTCCTTCGCGTGGCGCGGATCACGTCCCGGATGGGCGTCAGCGTTACGTGAAGGAATTTCGGTGGCACGGTGCCGCGGCTCGCGTTTCAGTTCCTGTACGACTTACATCTAATTAATTAGATACGCGGTGCGATGAGCTCGTTGCGAGAATATAATCGTAAAAAAAGCGGGTGGAGGACGCAGGACGTAACACTTTATATGATTATTTTCAATTGAATATAACTACTTTTGTTTTCCCCTTATATTACTCTCTTTGATTTAATCTGTGTTGTGACGTCACACCTCATATACCATAGCACTGTACACCGGCCGAAAACATAACCTCGCGAGAACAATTGGGGACCTGTACGGGTCTTGAGCGGACACGCGAGTCCTATTAGTCCTGCATAAAACTAAACGCGATATTAGATTTTAAATTAACTTCTCCGTTTAGCTTGTACCGAATAACTAGAAAATCCCTCCTCTTCCAGGAAGGGATTAGAACCTTGCAATGTTGATCTTTAGTTAGATTCCGTTATCTATTGTAAATGGATAGCAAAAATATTCAAGCGTTACGACCGGTCGCACGGCAGGCCGCTCGCGGATTTCTCATCGACCATCTTGACAAACATCAAAGTCGTGATAAGCCTCGCCCGGACGTAACAGCAAGCACAGGCAGCAAGCACAGGCAGCACAGCAAGCACAGGCAGCACAGCAAGCACAGGCAGCACAGGAAGCACAGGCAGCAAGCACAGGCAGCACAGCAAGCACAGGCAGCACACCAAGTACAGGCAGCAAGCACAGGCAGCACAGCAAGCAGAGGCAGCACACCAAGCACAGGCAGCACACCAAGCACAGGCAGCACAGCAAGCACAGGCAGCAAGCACAGGCATCACAGCAAGCACAGGCAGCAAGCACAGGCAGCACAGCAAGCACAGGCAGCAAGCACAGGTAGCACAGCAAGCACAGGCAGCACAGCAAGCACAGGCAGCAAGCACAGGCAGCACAGCAAGTACAGGCAGCAAGCACAGGCAGCACAGCAAGCACAGGCAGCAAGCACAGGCAGCACAGCAAGCACAGGCAGCAAACACAGGCAGCAAGCACAGGCAGCAAGCACAGGCAGCACAGCAAGCACAGGCAGCAAGCACAGGCAGCACAGCCAGCACAGGCAGCACACCAAGCACAGGCAGCAAGCACAGGCAGCACAGCAAGCAGAGGCAGCACACCAAGCACAGGCAGCACACCAAGCACAGGCAGCACAGCAAGCACAGCAAGCACTGGCAGCAAGCACAGGCAGCACAGCAAGCTCAGGCAGCAAGCACAGGCAGCACAGCAAACACAGGCAGCACAGCGAGCACAGGCAGCAAGCACGGGCAGCACAGCAAGCATAGGCAGCAAACACAGGCAGCACAGCAAGCACAGGCAGCAAGCACAGGCAGCACAGCAAGCACAGGCAGCAAGCACAGGCTGCACAGCAAACACAGGCAACACAGCAAGCACAGGCAGCACAGCAAACACAGGCAGCACAGCAAGCACAGGCAGCACAGCAAACACAGGCAGCACAGCAAGCACAGGCAGCAAGCACAGGCAGCACAGCAAGCACAGGCAGCAAGCACAGGCAGCACAGCAAGCACAGGCAGCAAGCACAGGCAGCAAGCACAGGCAGCACAGCAAGCACAGGCAGCAAGCAAGCACAGGCAGCACACCAACCACAGGCAGCACAGGCAGCACAGCAAGCACAGACAGCACAGCAAGCACATGCAGCACAGGCAGCACAGCAAGCACAGGCAGCAAGCACAGGCAGCACAGCAAGCACAGGCAGCAAGCACAGGACAGGCAGCAAGCACAGGCAGCACAGCAAGCACAGGCAGCAAGCAAGCACAAGCAGCAAGCAAGCACAAGCAGCACACCAAGCACAGGCAGCACAGGCAGCACAGCAAACACAGGCAGCACACCAAGCACAGGCAGCAAGCACAGGCAGCACAGCAAGCACAGGCAGCAAGCACAGGCATGTTAGAAACCCGCAAAATAGCTCGACGAGATGTGTTCGTTTTAGCGATTCTGGGGGAAGTGCAGAGGGGTCAAGCTCCGTCCTCTTTCCAACAGGCAAAGCCTGCTCCGATCGTCGGCGAGATTCACTCTCGCATTTGTATACAATGCTTACTCTTACTGAGACGCAGGTCAATGCACCGGCCGCCGAGGTAAACATATGATCCGCGACTCTCGGCGCCTCCAAAAACAGGTGACACAGCAACGCACTGTCGTATGCCACTGTCGAATTACCGCGTGTTATGGGCGAAATCAAATGCATCGCTAACAGGCAGCACAGCAAGCACAGGCAGCAAGCACAGGCAGCACAGCAAGCACAGGCAGCAAGCACAGGCAGCACAGCAAGCACAGGCAGCAAGCACAGGCAGCACAGCAAGCACAGGCAGCACACCAAGCACAGGCAGCAAGCACAGGCAGCACAGCAAGCAGAGGCAGCACACCAAGCACAGGCAGCACACCAAGCACAGGCAGCACAGCAAGCACAGCAAGCACTGGCAGCAAGCACAGGCAGCACAGCAAGCTCAGGCAGCAAGCACAGGCAGCACAGCAAACACAGGCAGCACAGCAAGCACAGGCAGCAAGCACAGGCAGCACAGCAAGCACAGGCAGCACAGCAAACACAGGCAGCACAGCAAGCACAGGCTGCAAGCACAGGTAGCACAGCAAGCACAGGCAGCACAGGCAGCAAGCACAGGCAACAAACACAGGCAGCACAGCAAGCACAGGCAGCAAGCACAGGCAGCACAGCAAGCACAGGCAGCACAGCAAACACAGGCAGCACAGCAAGCACAGGCAGCAAGCACAGGCAGCACAGGCAGCACAGCAAGCACAGGCAGCAAGCACAGGCAGCACACCAAGCACAGGCAGCAAGCACAGGCAGCACAGCAAGCAGAGGCAGCACACCAAGCACAGGCAGCACAGCAAGCACAGCAGGCACAGGCAGCAAGCACAGGCAGCAAGCACAGGCAGCACAGCAAGCAGAGGCAGCACACCAAGCACAGGCAGCACACCAAGCACAGGCAGCACAGCAAGCACAGCAAGCACAGGCAGCAAGCACAGGCAGCACAGGCAGCAAGCAAGCACAGGCAGCACACCAAGCACAGGCAGCACAGGCAGCACAGCAAGCACAGGCAGCACAGGCAGCACAGCAAGCACAGGCAGCAAGCACAGGCAGCACAGCAAGCACAGGCAGCACAGCAAGCACAGGCAGCAAGCACAGGCAGCACAGCAAGCACAGGCAGCACAGCAAGCACAGGCAGCAAGCAAGCACAGGCAGCACACCAAGCACAGCAAGCACAGGCAGCACAGGCAGCACAGCAAGCACAGGCAGCAAGCACAGGCAGCACAGCAAGCACAGGCAGCAAGCACAGGCAGCACAGCAAGCACAGGCAGCAAGCACAGGCAGCAAGCACAGGCAGCACAGCAAGCACAGGCAGCAAGCACAGGCAGCACAGGCAGCACAGCGAGCACAAGCAGCACAGCAAGCACAGGCAGCAAGCACAGGCAGCGCAGCAAGCACAGGCAGCAAGCACAGGCAGCACAGCGAGCACAGGCAGCAAGCACGGGCAGCACAGCGAGCATAGGCAGCAAACACAGGCAGCACAGCAAGCACAGGCAGCAAGCACAGGCAGCAAGCACAGGCAGCACAGCAAGCACAGGCAGCAAGCACAGGTTGCACAGCAAACACAGGCAACACAGCAAGCACAGGCAGCACAGCAAACACAGGCAGCACAGCAAGCACAGGCAGCACAGCAAGCACAGGCAGCACACCAAGTACAGGCAGCAAGCACAGGCAGCACAGCAAGCAGAGGCAGCACACCAAGCACAGGCAGCACACCAAGCACAGGCAGCACAGCAAGCACAGGCAGCAAGCACAGGCATCACAGCAAGCACAGGCAGCAAGCACAGGCAGCACAGCAAGCACCGGCAGCAAGCACAGGTAGCACAGCAAGCACAGGCAGCACAGCAAGCACAGGCAGCAAGCACAGGCAGCACAGCAAGTACAGGCAGCAAGCACAGGCAGCACAGCAAGCACAGGCAGCAAGCACAGGCAGCACAGCAAGCACAGGCAGCAAACACAGGCAGCAAGCACAGGCAGCAAGCACAGGCAGCACAGCAAGCACAGGCAGCAAGCAAGCACAGGCAGCACAGGCAGCACAGCAAGCACAGGCAGCACAGGCAGCACAGCAAGCACAGGCAGCAAGCACAGGCAGCACAGCAAGCACAGGCAGCACAGCAAGCACAGGCAGCAAGCACAGGCAGCACAGGCAGCACAGCAAGCACAGACAGCAAGCAAGCACAGGCAGCACAGCAAGCACAGGCAGCAAGCACAGGCAGCACAGCAAGTACAGGCAGCAAGCACAGGCAGCACAGCAAGCACAGGCAGCAAGCACAGGCAGCACAGCAAGCACAGGCAGCAAACACAGGCAGCAAGCACAGGCAGCAAGCACAGGCAGCACAGCAAGCACAGGCAGCAAGCAAGCACAGGCAGCACACCAAGCACAGGCAGCACAGGCAGCACAGCAAGCACAGGCAGCACAGGCAGCACAGCAAGCACAGGCAGCAAGCACAGGCAGCACAGCAAGCACAGGCAGCACAGCAAGCACAGGCAGCAAGCACAGGCAGCACAGGCAGCACAGCAAGCACAGACAGCAACAAGCACAGGCAGCACAGCAAGCACAGGCAGCAAGCACAGGCAGCACAGCAAGCACAGGCAGCAAGCACAGGCAGCACAGCAAGCACAGGCAGCACACCAAGCACAGGCAGCAAGCACAGGCAGCACAGCAAGCAGAGGCAGCACACCAAGCACAGGCAGCACACCAAGCACAGGCAGCACAGCAAGCACAGCAAGCACTGGCAGCAAGCACAGGCAGCACAGCAAGCTCAGGCAGCAAGCACAGGCAGCACAGCAAACACAGGCAGCACAGCGAGCACAGGCAGCACACCAAGCACAGGCAGCACAGGCAGCACAGCAAGCACAGGCAGCACAGGCAGCACAGCAAGCACAGGCAGCAAGCACAGGCAGCACAGCAAGCACAGGCAGCACAGCAAGCACAGGCAGCAAGCACAGGCAGCACAGGCAGCACAGCAAGCACAGACAGCAAGCAAGCACAGGCAGCACAGCAAGCACAGGCAGCAAGCACAGGCAGCACAGCAAGCACAGGCAGCAAGCACAGGCAGCACAGCAAGCACAGGCAGCACACCAAGCACAGGCAGCAAGCACAGGCAGCACAGCAAGCAGAGGCAGCACACCAAGCACAGGCAGCACACCAAGCACAGGCAGCACAGCAAGCACTGGCAGCAAGCACAGGCAGCACAGCAAGCTCAGGCAGCAAGCACAGGCAGCACAGCAAACACAGGCAGCACAGCGAGCACAGGCAGCAAGCACGGGCAGCACAGCAAGCATAGGCAGCAAACACAGGCAGCACAGCAAGCACAGGCAGCAAGCACAGGCAGCAAGCACAGGCAGCACAGCAAGCACAGGCAGCAAGCACAGGCTGCACAGCAAACACAGGCAACACAGCAAGCACAGGCAGCACAGCAAACACAGGCAGCACAGCAAGCACAGGCAGCACAGCAAACACAGGCAGCACAGCAAGCACAGGCAGCAAGCACAGGCAGCACAGCAAGTACAGGCAGCAAGCACAGGCAGCACAGCAAGCACAGGCAGCAAGCACAGGCAGCACAGCAAGCACAGGCAGCAAGCACAGGCAGCAAGCACAGGCAGCACAGCAAGCACAGGCAGCAAGCAAGCACAGGCAGCACACCAAGCACAGGCAGCACAGGCAGCACAGCAAGCACAGGCAGCACAGGCAGCACAGCAAGCACAGGCAGCAAGCACAGGCAGCACAGCAAGCACAGGCAGCAAGCACAGGCAGCACAGCAAGCACAGGCAGCAAGCACAGGCAGCAAGCACAGGCAGCACAGCAAGCACAGGCAGCAAGCACAGGCAGCACAGGCAGCACAGCGAGCACAAGCAGCACAGCAAGCACAGGCAGCAAGCACAGGCAGCGCAGCAAGCACAGGCAGCAAGCACAGGCAGCACAGCGAGCACAGGCAGCAAGCACGGGCAGCACAGCGAGCATAGGCAGCAAGCACAGGCAGCACAGCAAGCAGAGGCAGCACACCAAGCACAGGCAGCACACCAAGCACAGGCAGCACACCAAGCACAGGCAGCAAGCACAGGCATCACAGCAAGCACAGGCAGCAAGCACAGGCAGCACAGCAAGCACAGGCAGCAAGCACAGGTAGCACAGCAAGCACAGGCAGCACAGCAAGCACAGGCAGCAAGCACAGGCAGCACAGCAAGTACAGGCAGCAAGCACAGGCAGCACAGCAAGCACAGGCAGCAAGCACAGGCAGCAAACACAGGCAGCAAGCACAGGCAGCAAGCACAGGCAGCACAGCAAGCACAGGCAGCAAGCAAGCACAGGCAGCACACCAAGCACAGGCAGCACAGGCAGCACAGCAAGCACAGGCAGCACAGGCAGCACAGCAACCACAGGCAGCAAGCACAGGCAGCACAGCAAGCACAGGCAGCACAGCAAGCACAGGCAGCAAGCACAGGCAGCACAGCAAGCACAGGCAGCACAGCAAGCACAGGCAGCAAGCAAGCACAGGCAGCACACCAAGCACAGGCAGCACAGGCAGCACAGCAAGCACAGGCAGCACAGGCAGCACAGCAAGCACAGGCAGCACAGCAAGCACAGGCAGCAAGCACAGGCAGCACAGCAAGCACAGGCAGCAAGCACAGGCAGCAAGCACAGGCAGCACAGGCAGCAAGCACAGGCAGCACAGCAAGCACAGGCAGCAAGCACAGGCAGCAAGCACAGGCAGCACAGCAAGCACAGGCAGCAAGCAAGCACAGGCAGCACACCAAGCACAGGCAGCACAGGCAGCACAGCAAGCACAGGCAGCACAGCAAGCACATGCAGCACAGGCAGCACAGCAAGCACAGGCAGCAAGCACAGGCAGCACAGCAAGCACAGGCAGCAAGCACAGGACAGGCAGCAAGCACAGGCAGCACAGCAAGCACAGGCAGCACAGCAAGCACAGGCAGCAAGCAAGCACAAGCAGCACACCAAGCACAGGCAGCACAGGCAGCACAGCAAGCACAGGCAGCAAGCACAGGCAGCACAGCAAGCACAGGCAGCACAGCAAGCACAGGCAGCAAGCACAGGCAGCAAGCACAGGCAGCAAGCACAGGCAGCGAGCACAGGCATGTTAGAAACCCGCAAAATAGCTCGACGAGATGTGTTCGTTTTAGCGATTCTGGGGGAAGTGCAGAGGGGTCAAGCTCCGTCCTCTTTCCAACAGGCAAAGCCTGCTCCGATCGTCGGCGAGATTCACACTCGCATTTGTATACAATGCTTACTCTTACTGAGACGCAGGTCAATGCACCGGCCGCCGAGGTAAACATATGATCCGCGACTCTCGGCGCCTCCAAAAACAGGTGACACAGCAACGCACTGTCGTATGCCACTGTCGAATTACCGCGTGTTATGGGCGAAATCAAATGCATCGCTAACAGGCAGCACAGCAAGCACAGGCAGCAAGCACAGGCAGCACAGCAAGCACAGGCAGCAAGCACAGGCAGCACAGCAAGCACAGGCAGCACAGCAAGCACAGGCAGCACAGCAAGCACAGGCAGCAAGCACAGGCATGTTAGAAACCCGCAAAATAGCTCGACGAGATGTGTTCGTTTTAGCGATTCGGGGGGAAGTGCAGAGGGGTAAAGCTCCGTCCTCTTTCCAACAGGCAAAGCCTGCTCCGATCTTCTGCGAGATTCACTCTCGCATTTGTTTACAATGCTTACTCTTACTGAGACGCAGGTCAATGCACCGGCCGCCGAGGTAAACATATGATCCGCGATTCTCGGCGCCTCCAAAAACCGGTGACACAGCAACGCACTGTCGTGTGCCACCTTCGAATTACCGCGTGTTATGGGCGAAATCAAATGCATCGCTAACAGGCAGCACAGCAAGCACCGCAAAGCATAGGCAGCACAGCACAGGCAGCACAGCAAGCGCAGGCAGCACAGCAAGCACAGGCAGCAAGGACAGGCAGCAAGCACAGGCAGCATAGCAAGTACAGCAAGCACAGGCAGCAAGCACAGGCAGCACAGCAATCACAGGCAGCAAGCACAGGCAGCACAGCAAGCACAGGCAGCAAGCACAGGCAGCACAGCAAGCACAGGCAGCAAGCACAGGCAGCACAGCAAGCACAGGCATGTTAGAAACCCGCAAAATAGCTCGACGAGTTCGTTTTAGCGATTCTGGGGGAAGTGCAGAGGGCTCAAGCCCCGTCCTCTTTCCAACAGGCAAAGCCTGCTCCGATCTTCTGCGAGATTCACTCTCGCATTTGTTTTCAATGCTTACTCTTACTGAGACGCAGGTCAATGCACCGGCCGCCGAGGTAAACATACGATCCGCGACTCTCGGCGCCTCCAAAATCAGGTGACACAGCAACGCATTGTCGCGTGCCACTGTCGAATTACCGCGTGTTATGGGCGAAATCAAATGCATCGCTAACAGGCAGCACAGCAAGCAGAGGCAGCAAGCACAGGCAGCACAGCAAACACAGGCAGCAAGCACAGGCATGTTAGAAACCCGCAAAATAGCTCAACGAGATGTGTTCGTTTTAGCGATTCTGGGGGAAGTGCAGAGGGGTAAAGCTCCGTCCTCTTTCCAACAGGCAAAGCCTGCTCCGATCTTCTGCGAGATTCACTCTCGCATTTGTTTTCAATGCTTACTCTTACTGAGACGCAGGTCAATGCACCGGCCGCCGAGGTAAACATACGATCCGCGACTCTCGGCGCCTCCAAAATCAGATGACACAGCAACGCATTGTCGCGTGCCACTGTCGAATTACCGCGTGTTATGGGCGAAATCAAATGCATCGCTAACAGGCAGCACAGCAAACACAGGCAACACAGGAAGCACAGGCAGCAAGCACAGGCAGCACAGCAAACACAGGCAGCACAGCACAGGCAGCACAGCAAGCACAGGCAGCAAGCACAGGCAGCACAGCAAACACAGGCAGCACAGCACAGGCAGCACAGCAAGCACAGGCAGCAAGCACAGGCAGCACAGCAAGCACAGGCAGCAAGCACAGGCAGCACAGCAAGCACAGGCAGTACAGCAAGCACAGGCAGCACAGCAAGCACAGGCAGCACAGCAAACACAGGCAGCACAGCAAGCACAGGCAGCAAGCACAGGCAGCAAGCACAGGCAGCACAGGCAGCACAGCAAGCACAGGCAGCAAGCACAGGCAGCAAGCACAGGCAGCAAGCACAGGCAGCAAGCACAGGCAGCACAGCAAGCACAGGCAGCACAGCAAACACAGGCAACACAGGAAGCAGACGCAGCAAGCACAGGCAGCACAGCAAGCACAGGCAGCAAGCACAGGCAGCACAGCAAGCACAGGCAGCAAGCACAGGCAGCACAGCAAGCACAGGCAGCAAGCACAGGCAGCAAGCACAGGCAGCACAGCAAGCACAGGCAGCAAGCACAGGCAGCAAGCACAGGCAGCACAGCAAGCACAGGCAGCAAGCACAGGCAGCACAGCAAGCACAGGCATGTTAGAAACCCGCAAAATAGCTCGACGAGTTCGTTTTAGCGATTCTGGGGGAAGTGCAGAGGGGTCAATCTCCGTCCTCTTTCCAACAGGCAAAGCCTGCTCCGATCTTCTGCGAGATTCACTCTCGCATTTGTTTACAATGCTTACTCTTACTGAGACGCAGGTCAATGCACCTGCCGCCGAGGTAAACATATGATCCGCGACTCTCGGCGCCTCCAAAAACAGGTGACACAGCAACGCACTGTCGTGTGCCACTGTCGAATTACCGCGTGTTATGGGCGAAATCAAATGCATCGCTAACAGGCAGCACAGCAAGCACAGGCAGCAAGCACAGGCAGCACAGAAAGCACAGGCAGCACAGCAAACACAGGCAGCACAGCAAGCACAGGCAGCAAACACAGGCAGCACAGCAAGCACAGGCAGCAAGCACAGACAGCACAGCAAGCACAGGCAGCACAGCAAACACAGGCAGCACAGCAAACACAGGCAGCAAGCACAGGCAGCACAGCAAGCACAGGCAGCAAACACAGGCAGCACAGCAAGCACAGGCAGCAAGCACAGGCAACACAGCAAGCACAGGCAGCAAGCACAGGCAGCACAGCAAGCACAGGCAGCAAGCATAGGCATGTTAGAGACCCGCAAAATAGCTCGACGAGATGTGTTCGTTTTAGCGATTCTGGGGGAAGTGCAGAGGGGTAAAGCTCCGTCCTCTTTCCAACAGGCAAAGCCTGCTCCGATCTTCTGCGAGATTCACTTTCGCATTTGTTTACAATGCTTACTCTTACTGAGACGCAGGTCAATGCACCGGCCGCCGAGGTAAACATATGATCCGCGACCCTCGGCGCCTCCAAAAACAGGTGACACAGCAACGCACTGTCGTGTGCCACTGTCGAATTACCGTGTGTTATGGGCGAAATCAAATGCATCGCTAACAGACAGCACAGCAAGCACAGCAAGCACAGGCAGCACAGCAAGCACAGGCAGCAAGCACAGGCAGCAGAGCAAGCACAGGCAGCACAGGCAGCAAGCACTGGCAGCACAGCAAGCACAGGCAGCACAGCCAGCACAGGCAGCACAGCAAACACAGGCAGCACAGGCAGCACAGCAAGCAGAGGCAGCACAGCAAGAACAGGCAGCAAGCACAGGCAGCACAGCAAGCACAGGCAGCAAGCACAGGCAGCAAGCACAGGCAGCACAGCAAGCACAGGCAGCAAACACAGGCAGCACAGCAAGCACAGACAGCAAGCACAGGCAGCACAGCAAACACAGGCAGCACAGCAAGCACAGGCAGCAAGCACAGGCAGCACAGCAAGCACAGGCAGCACAGCAAGTACAGCAAGCACAGGCAGCAAGCACAGGCAGCACAGGCAGCAAGCACAGGCAGCACACCAAGCACAGGCAGCACAGCAAGCACAGGCAGCACAGGCAGCAAGCACAGGCAGCAAGCACAGGCAGCACAGCAAGCACAGGCAGCAAGTACAGGCAACACAGCAAGCACAGGCAGCAAGCACAGGCAGCACAGCAAGCACAGGCAGCAAACACAGGCAGCACAGGCAGCAAACACAGGCAGCACAGCAAGCACAGACAGCAAGCAAGCCAGCACAGGCAGCAAACACAGGCAGCACAGCAAGCACAGACAGCAAGCACAGGCAGCACAGCAAACACAGGCAGCACAGCAAACACAGGCAGCACAGCAAGCACAGGCAGCAAGCACAGGCAGCACAGCAAGTACAGCAAGCACAGGCAGCAAGCACAGGCAGCACAGCAAGCACAGGCAGCAAGCACAGGCAGCACAGCAAGCACAGGCAGCAAGCACAGGCAGCACAGCAAGCACAGGCAGCACAGCAAGCACAGGCAGCAAGCACAGGCAGCACAGCAAGCACAGGCAGCAAGCACAGGCAGCACAGCAAGCACAGGCAGCAAGCACAGGCAGCACAGCAAGCACAGGCAGCAAGTACAGGCAGCAAGCACAGGCAGCACAGCAAGCACAGGCAGCATAGGCAGCACAGCGAGCACAGGCAGCACAGCAAGCACAGGCAGCACAACACAGGCAGCACAGCAAGCACAGGCAGCAAGCACAGGCAGCAAGCACAGGCAGCACAGCAAGCACAGGCAGCACAGCAAGTACAGCAAGCACAGGCAGCAAGCACAGGCAGCACAGCAAGCACAGGCAGCAAGCACAGGCAGCAAGCACAGGCAGCAAAGCAAGCACAGGCAGTGTTACGTCCGGGCGTCGCGATAGGTCGGTTTAAAGGATTTGTCTAGGATGGAACCGTGTGTGTGTTCGAGCGGTCGACCGTTGTCGCCCGGGAGTAACGCGTGAATACTTAACCTAAAGGATATAAATCAAAAAGATGATTCTATCAATGACCGAATAAAATGATGACGCGAAAGAACGAAATCAATCTACTCGATCTGCAGGACTTATAGGATTCTCTCTCTTATCAACCCGTACAGGTTGCTGAGTTATTGCGTGTTACATTCCAGTACAGTTAATGTTAATTATAGCGCATGCAAAGAAAATAAAAGAAGGATAAAGCAGATATAGTGTGGAAAAACAATAGTGTATATTCTGTGATGATTATTCAGGTGCAGATACAAAGACGACTTGAGTTGAAAAAGCAGATTTCTGACACCAGTTCCACGGTTAGAAGTGGGTATAAAGAAGTAATATAACTGTAAGAGATATATATATGCAGAAAGAAAGTGTATCCCGCTTCTAACGCCAATTCCACGTTTTAACAATGGTTACGAGGTTTTGTTTGTATCGGAGTATTGATATAATAAGGAACGGAATAGACTAACTATTGCGCAATGTTCGGTAGTACAATTCGCTGGTATGCAAGGCGCGGTATAATCGTGGGTTGAACGAAGCAGCTCGTATTGCGCGTGATATTCGTTATATGAATGATACAGAGATTCCTTATAGAATTAAACAGTTCCGATCGCCCAGCGCTCAGAGCACACGGCTACGGGATCGCCTCTACAACTATTGCCCTAGGTTTCCCGTAATACATGTACTGGGGGCAAGAGTCGGGCCAGAAATCATGACCTAGCTGGTAATTGGAATATTCTTACCGTGCTGCTGGAAACGCTCAGACAATCTTTGATATTCTCTCCCTCTCTCTCTCTCTCACGCTCACGCTCGCTCGATGGTATGTCGCTCGCTGTGTTACTCTCGCTCTTAGTTCGGTGGTATGTCGGTGGAAATTCGTATGGTTTATTACGATGAGTACCTTCGAATCGTAAAATGGTATTAATATACGATCAGGCTTGAGGTGGCCTAAGCTCTCGTGTTATCGGAGCTGTAGATGTTACTCGCGAAGAGACTCCTCAGACCGGTCTAGATGTTTAAATCAGTCTAAATACAATACCAATTCCTCACCGAGAGAAGACTTATGTGGAAGTGTTACTTATAATAATAATAATATAATGATCTTTATAAATGAAACTTATATGCTAACGGGCTCGGCGCGATTCGCCGACCACGTGCTGGAAATAACGCGGATCGCACTATTCGCACTCTAGATTAAAATTCGAAACCAAAAAGAAAACCAAAAGAAATATGAGTCCTTGCTCTTTTTAATAGCTAGATTTTAACACTACGATTTAACGAGGAGTAATGAGTCTCTGATTAGACTGCAAGAATTTGCACAGATTAGCTCACAAAGAATAAACTAAGATATTCCTCGGACAGAGGACTACGCACCTCGCGACTATACAGCCAACTGCGACGACGGTCGCGTCTCGAGATGGTTCCTAGGCCGGCTCAGAGATAGTTTTTAGGCCCCTCTCACAGAATCGGGTACATAGCGGTCGACGGTATATACAAACATTCGGCTGGCTATGTAAAACGAGACGCTGGTTTTGTTCGTTAGTTTCTCTCTCTGATTAACAGATTTTATTATGAGTGCAAGTCGATCTCGGCACGTAGGAACTTAGTAACTCTTAAGCGCACGCTTCGGTGGGATTGATGATAACGAAAAATAGTCTTGTCCTGTAGCGATGCCTAACAGTGGCGCAATTAATAAATGAAAAGAAAGAGAAAAGGATAAACAATATTCTTAAGCGGAAACTCGTCGCTAACCTTAAGTCTATACACTCACACTTGCATACCGCGTACACGCATTCGTTCCTTATACTATAAATATATTGTCATGAGTCGGTGTATTGGGTGGGGACGACGGTGATTCCAAGGCGAGGAATATTCTACTTGAAGTTACCGCTCGACGGTACCACGCATGCGCTAGGCATAGGCCGTAATATACAAGTATAGGCGCATACGAAGCCCGGAGTAGAAGGAAAATGACATGATTTTAACTCTAATACTCTAACGGTACGCCGGCTGCGATAGGCACAGGCCGTAATATACAAGTATAGGCGCAACCGGAGATCGGAGTAGCAAGAACAAGAAAAATACTAGGCTAATAAGTTAAAAGTTACGCTGGGACGTAACAGCAGCAAGCACAGGCAGCACAGCAAGCACAGGCATGTTAGAAACCCGCAAAATAGCTCGACGAGTTCGTTTTAGCGATTCTGGGGGAAGTGCAGAGGGGTCAAGTACCGTCCTCTTTCCAACAGGCAAAGCCTGCTCCGATCTTCTGCGAGATTCACTCTCGCATTTGTTTACAATGCTTACTCTTACTGAGACGCAGGTCAATGCACCTGCCGCCGAGGTAAACATATGATCCGCGACTCTCGGCGCCTCCAAAAACAGGTGACACAGCAACGCACTGTCGTGTGCCACTGTCGCATTACCGCGTGTTATGGGCGAAATCAAATGCATCGCTAACAGGCAGCACAGCAAGCACAGGCAGCAAGCACAGGCAGCACAGCAAGCACAGGCAGCACACCAAGCACAGGCAGCACAGCAAGCACAGGCAGCATGCACTGGCAGCACAGCAAGCACAGGCAGCAAGCACAGGCAGCAAGCACAGGCAGCACAGCAAGCACAGGCAGCACAGCAAGTACAGCAAGCACAGGCAGCAAGCACAGGCAGCACAGCAAGGACAGGCAGCACAGCAAGCACAGGCAGCACACCAAGCACAGGTGAGCACAGCAAGCACAGGCAGCAAGCACTGGCAGCACAGCAAGCACAGGCAGCAAGCACAGGCAGCACAGCAAGCACAGGCAGCACAGCAAGCACAGGCAGCAAACACAGGCAACACAGCAAGCACAGGCAGCAAGCACAGGTAGCACAGCAAGCACAGGCAGCACAGCAAACACAAGCAGCACAGCAAGCACAGGCAGCACAGCAAGGACAGGCAGCAAGCACAGGCAGCACAGCAAGCACAGGCAGCACAGCAAGCACAGGCAGCAAGCACAGGCAGCACAGCAAGCAGAGGCAGCAAGCACAGGCAGCACACCAAGCACAGGTGAGCACAGCAAGCACAGGCAGCAAGCACTGGCAGCACAGCAAACACAGGCAGCACAGCAAGCACAGGCAGCAAGCACAGGCAGGAAGCACAGGCAGCACAGCAAGCACAGGCAGCACAGCAAACACAGGCAGCACAGCAAGCACAGGCAGCAAGCACAGGCAGCACAGCAAGCACAGGCAGCAAACACAGGCAGCACTGCAAGCACAGGCAGCACAGCAAACACAGGCAGCACAGCAAGCACAGGCAGCAAGCACAGGCAGCACAGGCAGCACAGCAAGCACAGGCAGCAAGCACAGGCAGGACAGCAAGCACAGGCAGCACAGGCAGCAAGCACAGGCAGCAAGCACAGGCAGCACAGCAAGCACAGGCAGCAAGTACAGGCAACACAGCAGGCACAGGCAGCAAGCACAGGCAGCACAGCAAGCACAGGCAGCAAACACAGGCAGCACAGCAAGCACAGGCAGCAAACACAGGCAGCAAACACAGGCAGCACAGCAAGCACAGGCAGCAAGCACAGGCAGCACAGCAAGCACAGGCAGCAAGTACAGGCAGCAAGCACAGGCAGCACAGCAAGCACAGGCAGCAAGCACAGGCAGCATAGGCAGCACAGCGCGCACAGGCAGCACAGCAAGCACAGGCAGCACAGCACAGGCAGCACAGCAAGCACAGGCAGCAAGCACAGGCAGCAAGCACAGGCAGCACAGCAAGCACAGGCAGCACAGCAAGCACAGGCAGCAAGCACTGGCAGCACAGCAAGCACAGGCAGCAAGCACAGGCAGCACAGCAAGCACAGGCAGCACAGCAAGCACAGGCAGCAAACACAGGCAACACAGCAAGCACAGGCAGCAAGCACAGGTAGCACAGCAAGCACAGGCA
>CAWWDK010000095.1:0-68830 GCA_963942575.1 Priocnemis perturbator
CGGACATACGCGAGTGTTTCGCGTCGAAAACGTGGTCCCCGTCTGTTTTAGACGCTATAAACGCGTATGACATTTGATTCGCACGAATCCGTTGAGAAATGGCCGAGATACGCCGTGTTACACTTTCGGACGATGAAATCTTGCTAGT
Source organism: Priocnemis perturbator (assembly GCA_963942575.1). Taxonomy (NCBI): domain Eukaryota; kingdom Metazoa; phylum Arthropoda; class Insecta; order Hymenoptera; family Pompilidae; genus Priocnemis; species Priocnemis perturbator. The sequence goes on from CAWWDK010000095.1 coordinate 149, forward strand.
TCTCACGTTTTGCAAGCGACACGCACGATGCACCGCGTTTCGTTCAATTCGTTTAAGAACTCTCGTATCTCGGACATCCGCGAGTGTTTCGCGTCGAAAACGTGGTCCCCGTCTGTTTTAGACGCTAAAAACGTGTATGACACTTGATTCGAGCGAATCCGTTGAGAAATGGCCGAGATACGCCGTGTTGCACTTCCGGACGATGAATTCGTTCAATTCGCTCAAGAACTCTCGTATATCGGACATCCGCGAGTGTTTCGCGTCAAAAACGTGGTCCCCGTCTGTTTTAGACGCTAAAAGCGCGTATGAAACTTAATTCGCACCAATCCGTTGAGAAATGGCCGAGATACGCCGTGTTACACTTCCGGACGATGAATTCGTTCAATTCGTTCAAGAACTCTCGTATCTCGGACATCCGCGAGTGTTTCACGTCCAAAACATGGTCCCTGTGCGTTTTAGACGCTAAAAACGCGTATGACACTTGATTCGCACGAATCCGTTGAGAAATGGCCGAGATACGTCGTGTTACACTTCCGGATGATGAAATGTTGCTAGTTCTCACGTTTTGCAAGCGAAACACACGATGCACCGTGTTTCGTTCAATTCGTTCAAGAATTCTCGTATCTCGGACATCCGCGAGTGTTTCGCGTCGAAAACGTGGTCCCCGTCTGTTTTAGACGCTAAAAACGCGTATGACACTTGATTCGCACAAATCCGTTGAGAAATGGCCGAGATACGCCGTGTTACACTTCCGGACAATGAATTCGTTCAATTCGTTCAAGAACTCTCGTATCTCGGACATCCGCGAGTGTTTCGCGTCGAAAACGTGGTCCCCGTCTGTTTTAGACGCTAAAAACGCGTATGACACTTGATTCGCACGAATCCGATGAGAAATGGCCGAGATACGCCGTGTTACACTTCCGGACGATGAAATCTTGCTAGTTCTCACGTTTTGCAAGCGACACGCACGATGCACCGCGTTTTGTTCAATTCGTTCAAGAACTCTCGTATCTCGGACATCCAAGAGTGTTTCGCGTCGAAAACGTGGTCCCCGTCTGTTTTAGACGCTAAAAACGCGTATGACACTTGATTCGCACGAATCCGTTGAGAAATGGCCGAGATACGCCGTGTTACACTTCCGGACGATGAAAACTTGCTAGTTCTCACGTTTTGCAAGCGACACGCACGATGCACCGCGTTTTGTTCAATTCGTTTAAGATGTCTCGTATCTCGGAAATCCGCGAGTGTTTCGCATCGAAAACGTGGTCCCCGTCTGTTTTAGACGCTAAAAACGTGTATGACACTTGATTCGCACGAATCCGTTGAGAAATGGCCGACATACGCCGTGTTGCACTTCCGGACGATGAATTCGTGCAAGAACTGTCGTATCTCGGACATCCGCGAGTGTTTCGCGTCGAAAACGTGGTCCCCTTCTGTTTTAGACGCTAAAATCGCGTATGACACTTGATTCGCACGAATCCGTTGAGAAATGGCCGAGATACGCCGTGTTACACTTCCGGACGATGAAATTTTGCTAGTTCTCACGTTTTGCAAGCAAAAGGCACGATGCACCGCGTTTCGTTCAATTCGTTCAAGAACTCTCGTATCTCGGACATCCAAGAGTGTTTCGCGTCGAAAACGTGGTCCCCGTCTGTTTTAGACGCTATAAACGCGTATGACACTTGATTCGCACGAATCCGTTGAGAAATGGCCGAGATACGCCGTGTTACACTTTCGGACGATGAAATCTTGCTAGTTCTCACGTTTTGCAAGCGACACGCACGATGCACCGCGTTTCGTTCAATTTGTTCAAGAACTCTCGTAACTCGGACATCCGCGAGTATTTCGAGTCGAAAACGTGGTCCCCGTCTGATTTAGACGCTAAAAACGCGTATGACACTTGATTCGCACGAATCCGTTGAGAAATGGCCGAGATACGCCGTGTTACACTTCCGGACAATGAATTCGTTCAATTCGTTCAAGAACTCTCGTATCTCGGACATGCGCGAGTGTTTCGCGTCGAAAACGTCGTCCCCGTCTGTTTTAGACGCTAAAAACGCGTATGACACTTGATTCGTTCGAATCCGTTGTGAAATGGCCGAGATACGCCGGGTTACACTTCCGGAAGATGAATTCGTTCAATTCGTTCAACAACTCTCGTATTTCGGACATCCGAGAGTGTTTCGCGTCGAAAACGTGGTCCCCGTCTGTTTTAGACGCTAAAAACGCGTATGACACTTGATTCCCACGAATCCGATGAGAAATGGCCGAGATAAACCGTGTTACACTTCCGGACGATGAAATCTTGCTAGTTCTCACGTTTTGCAAGCGAAACGCACAATGCACCGCGTTTCGTTCAATTCGTTCAAGAACTCTCGTATCTCGGACATCCGCGAGTATTTCGCGTCGAAAACGTGGTCCCCGTCTGTTTTAGACGCTAAAAACGCTTATGACACTTGATTCGCACGAATCCGTTGAGAAATGGCCGAGATACGCCGTGTTACACTTCCGGACAATGAATTCGTTCAATTCGTCCAAGAACTCTCGTATCTCGGACATCCGCGAGGGTTTCGCGTCGAAAACGTGGTCCCCGTCTGTTTTAGACGCTAAAAACGCGTATGACACTTGATACGCACGAATCCGTTGAGAAATGGCCGAGATACGCCGTGTTGCACTTCCGGACGATGAATTCGTTCAATTCGTTCAAGAACTCTCGTATCTCGGACATCCGCGAGTGTTTCGCGTCGAAAACGTGGTCCCCGTCTGTTTTAGACGCTAAAAACGCGTATGACCCTTGATTCGCACGAATCGGTTGAGAAATGGCCGAGATGCGCCGTGTTACACTTCCGGACGATGAAATCTTGCTAGTTCTCACGTTTTGCAAGCAAAAGGAACGATGCACCGCGTTTCGTTCAATTCGTTCAAGAACTCTCGTATCTCGGGACATCCGCGAGTGTTTCGCGTCGAAAACGTGGTCCCCGCCTGTTTTAGACACTAAAAACGCGTATGACACTTGATTCGCACGAATCCGTTGAGAAATGGCTGAGATACGCCGTGTTACACTTCCGGACGATGAAATCTTGCTAGTTCTCACGTTTTGCAAGCGACACGCACGATGCACCGCGTTTTGTTCAATTCGTTTAAGAAGTCTCGTATCTCGGAAATCCGCGAGTGTTTCGCATCGAAAACATGGTCCCCGTCTGTTTTAGACGCTAAAAACGTGTATGACACTTGATTCGCACGAATCCGTTGAGAAATGGCCGACAAACGCCGTGTTGCACTTCCGGACGATGAATTCGTGCAAGAACTCTCGTATCTCGGACATCCGCGAGTGTTTCGCGTCGAAAACGTGGTCCCCTTCTGTTTTAGACGCTAAAATCGCGTATGACACTTGATTCGCACGAATCCGTTGAGAAATGGCCGAGATACGCCGTGTTACACTTCCGGACCATGAAATCTTGCTAGTTCTCACGTTTTGCAAGCAAAAGGCACGATGCACCGCGTTTCGTTCAATTCGTTCAAGAACTCTCGTATCTCGGACATCCAAGAGTGTTTCGCGTCGAAAACGTGGTCCCCGTCTGTTTTAGACGCTATAAACGCGTATGACACTTGATTCGCACGAATCCGTTGAGAAATGGCCGAGATACGCCGTGTTACACTTTCGGACGATGAAATCTTGCTAGTTCTCACGTTTTGCAAGCGACACGCACGATGCACCGCGTTTCGTTCAATTTGTTCAAGAACTCTCGTAACTCGGACATCCGCGAGTATTTCGAGTCGAAAACGTGGTCCCCGTCTGTTTTAGACGCTAAAAACGCGTATGACACTTGATTCGCACGAATCCGTTGAGAAATGGCCGAGATACGCCGTGTTACACTTCCGGACAATGAATTCGTTCAATTCGTTCAAGAACTCTCGTATCTCGGACATGCGCGAGTGTTTCGCATCGAAAACGTCGTCCCCGTCTGTTTTAGACGCTAAAAACGCGTATGACACTTGATTCGTTCGAATCCGTTGTGAAATGGCCGAGATACGCCGGGTTACACTTCCGGAAGATGAATTCGTTCAATTCGTTCAACAACTCTCGTATTTCGGACATCCGAGAGTGTTTCGCGTCGAAAACGTGGTCCCCGTCTGTTTTAGACGCTAAAAACCCGTATGACACTTGATTCGCACGAATCCGATGAGAAATGGCCGAGATAAACCGTGTTACACTTCCGGACGATGAAATCTTGCTAGTTCTCACGTTTTGCAAGCGAAACGCACAATGCACCGCGTTTCGTTCAATTCGTTCAAGAACTCTCGTATCTCGGACATACGCGAGTGTTTGGCGTCGAAAACGTGGTCCCCGTCTGTTTTAGACGCTATAAACGCGTATGACACTTGATTCGCACGAATCCGTTGAGAAATGGCCGAGATACGCCGTGTTACACTTTCGGACGATGAAATCTTGCTAGTTCTCACGTTTTGCAAGCGACACGCACGATGCACCGCGTTTCGTTCAATTCGTTTAAGAACTCTCGTATCTCGGACATCCGCGAGTGTTTCGCGTCGAAAACGTGGTCCCCGTCTGTTTTAGACGCTAAAAACGTGTATGACACTTGATTCGAGCGAATCCGTTGAGAAATGGCCGAGATACGCCGTGTTGCACTTCCGGACGATGAATTCGTTCAATTCGCTCAAGAACTCTCGTATATCGGACATCCGCGAGTGTTTCGCGTCAAAAACGTGGTCCCCGTCTGTTTTAGACGCTAAAAACGCGTATGAAACTTAATTCGCACGAATCCGTTGAGAAATGGCCGAGATACGCCGTGTTACACTTCCGGACGATGAATTCGTTCAATTCGTTCAAGAACTATCGTATCTCGGACATCCGCGAGTGTTTCACGTCCAAAACATGGTCCCTGTGCGTTTTAGACGCTAAAAACGCGTATGACACTTGATTCGTGCGAATCCGTTCAGAAATGGCCGAGATACGTCGTGTTACACTTCCGGACGATGAAATGTTGCTAGTTCTCACGTTTTGCAAGCGAAACACACGATGCACCGTGTTTCGTTCAATTCGTTCAAGAATTCTCGTATCTCGGACATCCGCGAGTATTTCGCGTCGAAAACGAGGTCCCCGTCTGTTTTAGGCGCTAAAAACGCGTATGACACTTGATTCGCACGAATCCGTTGAGAAATGGCCGAGATACGCCGTGTTACACTTCCGGACAATGAATTCGTTCAATTCGTCCAAGAACTCTCGTATCTCTGACATCCGCGAGGGTTTCGCGTCGAAAACGTGGTCCCCGTCTGTTTTAGACGCTAAAAACGCGTATGACACTTGATACGCACGTATCCGTTGAGAAATGGCCGAGATACGCCGTGTTGCACTTCCGGACGATGAATTCGTTCAATTCGTTCAAGAACTCTCGTATCTCAGACATCCGCGAGTGTTTCGCGTCGAAAACGTGGTCCCCGTCTGTTTTAGACGCTAAAAACGCGTGTGACACTTGATTCGCACGAATCCGTTGAGAAATGGCCGAGATGCGCCGTGTTACACTTCCGGACGATGAAATCTTGCTAGTTCTCACGTTTTGCAAGCAAAAGGCACGATGCACCGCGTTTCGTTCAATTCGTTCAAGAACTCTCGTATCTCGGACATCCGCGAGTGTTTCGCGTCGAAAACGTGGTCCCCGTCTGTTTTAGACGCTAAAAACGCGTATGACACTTGATTCGCCCGAATCCGTTGAGAAATGGCCGAGATACGCCGTGTTACACTTCCGGACGATGAAATCTTGCTAGTTCTCACGTTTTGCAAGCGACACGCACGATGCACCGCGTTTTGTTCAATTCGTTTAAGAAGTCTCGTATCTCGGAAATCCGCGAGTGTTTCGTATCGAAAACGTGGTCCCCGTCTGTTTTAGACGCTAAAAACGCGTATGACACTTGATTCGCACAAATCCGTTGAGAAATGGCCGAGATACGCCGTGTTACACTTCCGGATGATGAATTCGTTCAATTCGTTCAAGAACTCTCGTATCTCGGAAATCCGCGAGTGTTTCGCTTCGAAGACGTGGTCCCCGTCTGTTTTAGACGCTAAAAACGCGTATGACACTTGATTCGCACGAATGTGTTGTGAAACGGCCGAAATACGCCGGGTTACACTTCCGGAAGATGAATTCGTTCAATTCGTTCAAGAACTCTCGTATCTCGGACATCCGCGAGTGTTTCGCGTCGAAAACGTCGTCCCCGTCTGTTTTAGACGCTAAAAACGCGTATGACACTTGATTAGCACGAATCCGTTGAGAAATGGCCGAGATACGCCGTGTTACACTTCCGGACGATGAAATCTTGCTAGTTCTCACGTTTTGCAAGCGACACGCACGATGCACCGCGTTTCGTTCAATTCGTTTAAGAACTCTCGTATCTCGGACATCCGCGAGTGTTTCGCGTCGAAAACGTGGTTCTCGTCTGTTTTAGACGCTAAAAACGTGTATGACACTTGATTCGCACGAATCCGTTGAGAAATGGGCGAGATACGCCGTGTTGCACTTCCGGACGATGAATTCGTTCAAGAACTCTCGTATCTCGGACATCCGCGAGTGTTTCGCGTCGAAAACGTGGTCCCCGTCTGTTTTAGACGCTAAAAACGCGTATGACACTTGATTCGCACGAATCCGTTGAGAAATGGCCGAGATACGCCGTGTTACACTTCCGGACAATGAATTCGTTCAATTCGTTCAAGAACTCTCGTATTGCGGACATGCGCGAGTTTTTCGCGTCGAAAACGTCGTCCCCGTCTGTTTTAGACGCTAAAAACGCGTATGACACTTGATTCGCACGAATCCGATGAGAAATGGCCGAGATAAACCGTGTTACACTTCCGGACAATGAATTCGTTCAATTCGTCCAAGAACTCTCGTATCTCGGACATCGGCGAGGGTTTCGCGTCGAAAACGTGGTCCCCGTCTGTTTTAGACGCTAAAAACGCGTATGACACTTGATACGCACGAATCCGTTGAGAAATGGCCGAGATACGCCGCGTTGCACTTCCGGACGATGAATTCGTTCAATTCGTTCAAGAACTCTCGTATCTCGGACATCCGCGAGTGTTTCGCGTCGAAAACGTGGTCCCCGTCTGTTCGAAGAGTACCCGGACTCCTCGCTGTGAGCAGCTCGAACTGTTCTTTGCGGATCGCGGGAAAAGGAGGGGTTGCACGAACACTGTTCTCCTTTAACACCGACACTTTATTATAACGCACCTGAGGAATTCGTCACCGACTCGAACGGGACTCTAAACCTTTTGAACAATGATGCACCGATTCGAACGGGCTAAGACACTTTAAGACAACGCACCGACTTTAACGGGCTCGAACACCTCGCTAAAACGAACCTGTTAAAAGTGTTCTCCGACTCGAACGGGAATTGCCACACCGAATAAAGTTTCTCACCGAATTTAACGGGAATCGCACCTAAACTCTTTTCTTTCTCGCCTTTTGTCTCTCTCTCTCTTTGCTCGCCTAACGCACGTCTTTTCGGCTCGGAGGTCCTTACACGAAGGAGGAAGCAACGGTCGCCTCCTCCTTCGGTCCCATGCCCGCCGACCTCCAGGAGCCGCCCGGTCGAGCTATTCGAAAACTCAACGGCTCAAAAGCCAAAACATTGGCGGCTCCGGGAAGCCGGTGGGCCCCCGAGCTGGCGGGGTGTTGGCGGGTGAGACGGCCGCAAGCGCGTATTTCGCGCGCGCATCGCCATTAGGCGCGTGCTTTGCAGCACGTAGCCGGCAGGGCGATCGGCGCTGTGCGCAGCCGCGGCGTGTGCTCCTCTCTACCACGAACCGGCGCGAAAGCGGGGTTTTCGAACATCCCGCCTGCCTTGTCGTAAGGTACGACAAATTGACGTCACGAATGACCACCCGGAGCACACGTCGCGGCGACACAGCCATTGAGGGATTCGCACTTCAATGGCATCGGTGTTTATGTCAAGGCGGTGAATGGCGTCGAGTGTAGCGGTAGTGAATGGCACGGCGCAATCGTCAATCGATGCCGCAGGTCGTTGAGCTCCATTTTTAGTGACGAGTACGACGCGTACGGGCCAAGGTGCTCCGAAATATGATGTTGTGGGAAGTGAATTCTTGGAATTCCCGTCTTGACGCTGCGACACCAATCGAGACTGCGCCGGCAGGTAAGTGGACTGTATAATAGTAGAAAAGTGTGTATGAGTGTAGTGTTCGGTATTACAAAATTAAAGATGAGGAATGAAACGCGAAGAAATATGAGGTTAATAATACGAGTGTGTTACTGTAGGTGCTCAGAAGGAGCGAACGTCGGCGCAACGTTTTTTTCGGACGATAGTTTTAGGTTATTGTACACGTGGCTAGAAAATTTGAGGCGAGAGCTATTGTGGGCGCTCAGAAGGAGCTAAACGTTGACGAAACGTTCACACGATACAACGAACAAGGACGAAAGTAATGAAGAACGTAAGTAGCTATTTAATGATAGAAAATTGTTTCGCGTGAATGAAATATTAAACAGTAGAAGTACGGGACGCACGTACAATTAAATCGGTTTTGCTCAGAAGGAGACTTCGTATCGCGGAGAGAGAGCGGACAATACAAAAGGCATACGCAACGCAGTGAACCGAACAGGAAAGAACGCGACAAGAAAAGTAAACGCAAATAGGACGAGAAAATAGATCGATACAGGACAAACGAAAAAACAGGTACATAAACGCTTCACTCGCCCCCTTAATCTGCCGCTTGCGGCAACGGAACGATCTTAACGACGGGGCGAGTGAGCTCTCCTTTGGCCGTCCTGACGTCGACGACTCGAATGACGCCGTCTTTCCCCGGATGCAGTCGCAGTACCCGGGCGAGGGGCCATCTTGTAGGCGGCAGGTTTTCTGCCTTTATTAGGCAGAGCTGTCCCTCCTTCAGTCCACCGGTCGTGCGCCACCACTTCGGTCTTGGAGTGAGAGACTGGAGGTACTCCTGGGACCATCGACGCCAGAGGTGGTCCCGCATGCTCTGCAGCAGCTGCCACCGCGAGAGGCGGCTCGAGGAGATGTCCAGCAGCGTTGGTTCCGGGATGGCGTTTAGCGGTGCGCCCGTGAGGAAGTGCCCTGGGGTGAGTACCTCTAAATCCTCAGGGTCGTCGGAGAGTGCCTGCAACGGTCTCGAATTAAGACAGGCCTCGACCTCGGCGAGAAGTGTGCTCATCTCCTCGTAAGTGAGCGTGTTCTCCCCGATGACCCGTCGAAGGTGGTGCTTCACGCTCTTAACAGCGGCTTCCCACAGGCCGCCAAAATGAGGCGCCGACGGTGGATTGAAGCGCCACTGGACGCCGTCGTTCGCCAAACGCCCTATGATGTCTTCGGCCTGCGGGCTGGAAGCTCGGAATAGCGCCCGCATTTCCGCGTCGGCACCAACGAAATTTGTGCCGCAGTCGGAGTAGATGACCTGACAGAGTCCTCGACGAGCGACGAAGCGGCGAAAGGCGGCGAGGAAGGCGGCGGAGGTGTAGTCGCTCACCACTTCCAGATGTACGGCTCGGGAGCTGAAACAAATAAAAACAGCCAGGAAGCCCTTGTAGGACTTCTGGCCGCGACCCTTGGACGTGCGGATGAAGTAGGGTCCTGCGAAGTCCACACCGGTATGCAGGAATGGGCGACCTGGCGTGACTCGGTGCGCCGGTAGATCACCCATGAGCGGCTGAGGGTTCGCCGCCCGCCATCGAGCGCAGGTGGTGCATTGCCGGACGACCCTCTTGATCAGCTGTCGGGCACGAGGAATCCAGTACCGCTGTCGAAGGGTGGCCATCGTGGCCTGGACGCCTCCGTGCAGCGTCTTCCGGTGCCCATCCTGGATGATCAGCTGGGTAAGATACGACGGCGGTGGAAGAATGACCGGGTGACGTTGGTCGTGACCCAGCCTGGCATGTTCCAGGCGCCCTCCCACACGCAGCAGCCCGGCCTCGTCCAGGAACGGCGTTAGCTGGCGCAGGGGACTACTCGCCGTAACCGCTCGACCTGAAAGCAAGTCCTCTCGCTCGCGGGAGTATGCGGTGACCTGAGCAACGGCGAGCCACTGGTGGAGAGCCTCGTCCAGCTCCGACGTCGATAGGGCTCGAGGGTTAGCTGTGGTCGGTGTAGGGAGGCCCCTGTGCCTCCACCGGAGCATCCACGCCGTGACCCTCAGAAGTCGCGTGTAGGAGGAAAAACGCAGCAGCTCCTCGGGTTCTCGGGCGTCGTGCCCGAGCGTAGCGGAACAGACTGAGCGCTGCTCCGGGATCTCACCTTCTCCGAGCGAGACTCCAGCCCGTGGCCATCGCGACTCATCCTCGCGAAGGAAGGCGGGACCCTGCCACCAAAGAGGATGGTCTCGTAGCTCCTTCGGGAATACGCCTCGCGAAGCGCAGTCGGCCGGATTCTCCTTCCCCGCGATGTGCCGCCACTGCGCCAGAGGTGAGCCACGGTGAATTTCGGCCACTCGGTTGGCCACGAAGGTAGTCCACCGCGTCGAGTGGCCCTGAACCCAAGCCAAGACGACGGTGGAATCAGACCAGTGTATGGTGCGGGCAGTCTCCAAGCTCAACACCCTCTTGACGTGTGCCGAGAGCTTAGAAAGGAGGGCGGCGGCGCACAACTCGAGTCGGGGTAAGGAGATACGCTGTAACGGCGCTACCTTGGTTTTGGCGAGGGCTAGCGATATCATCACCCCGCCTTTCTGTACACAGCGAACGTAAACCACCGCGGCGAAAGCTCGCTCCGATGCGTCCGCGAAGCCGTGGACTTCCACCCCGGTATCGGGGCCGGCGCCCGCAATCCAGCGAGGGACTCGCACCTCCTCGAGCAGTGGTAGGTCCTCCTGGATACTGCGCCACGCTATGGCCTCTTCGTCGGCCACGGGATCGTCCCACTCCAATCGTTGAAGCCACGTAGTCTGAATGATCAACTTCGCCTTGACCACGATGGGAGCCAACCATCCCAGGGGATCGAACAAGCGGGCCACCTGCGAAGCGATCTCGCGCTTGGTGATGACCCCTGAGGTCGGCACGCGCACGACCACGGAGAGGTCGTCGCGCGTGGGATTCCAGCGGAGCCCCAGAACCGAATGTTCTGCCAACGGGAGCTCCGCCTCACTTGTCGGCTGCAGGCGATCGTCGTCCGGCAGCCCGGTCAGTAAGGACGCATGACTGGCCGCCCATTTGCGCAGGCGGAAGCCGCCCGCCGTGCACAACGCAGCCAGCTCCTGCTGCAGCTGCAATCCCGACGCGGGGTCACTGGCGCCAGCAAGAACATCATCCATGTAGGTATTATTACGCAGGGCCTCGGCCCCGAGGGGGTACGAACCCCCCTCCGTCTCTGCAAGCCGCCGAAGCACCCTTATGGCAAGGAAGGGTGCGCAGCTCAGACCGTACGTCACGGTGTTGAGGCGGTATTCCGCAGGAGCCTCACCGCCATCCTTGCTCCACAGTATCCGCTGCCAGTCCCGGTCGTCAGGGTGGAGAAGGATCTGTCGGTACATTTTTTCCACATCGGCCACGAACGCGTATCTATAATACCGCCATCGCAACACGACGTCGGGAAGCGCGGGCAGCAAGTTCGGGCCCGTATGAAGCGCGGAGTTTAAGGAATCCCCGGCGGACGTAAGGGACGAGCCATTAAACACGACGCGAAGTTTCCCGTGCGGATCGGATTGTTTTCGCACGCCGTGGTGAGGTAAGTAGCATTCGCAGCCCGCCGTCACTCTTATCCCGGGGGTAACGAGTGACATGTGGCCAAGGGCCTCGTACTCGGCCATAAATTTACGGTATTGGTCAGCCAGCGTGTCATCTCGTCCGAATCTTCTCAGCAGCACGGCGAACATCCGCTCGGCGGCGCGACGAGTGGTGGACAAGTCCGGGGTGCTCGGACGGAAGGGGAGGCGAACCTGAAAGCGACCGTCAGCAAGTCTCGCGCACGTGAGCAAGAATTGCCGCTCGCACTCCTCATCGTCAAGCGTGAGGGGCAATGGGATTGGTTGTGGCTCCTCCCACTCCCAGAATCGGCGAAGCGCGCCTGACAGGTCCGCGGCGCACGAACACTGCAGGGCCGTAGCGACCGACAACGGCTCCGCGCCCCCCACGGCTCCCAGCAGAATCCAGCCCAGCTTTGTCTGTTGCGCGACGGGTTCCTGAGGCCCACCCCCGGCGCAAGCCTTGCTCGACCAACGATGCCCAAATCTCAGCGCCGAGGAGGAGTTCGACGGGATCCTTGGCGGCAAACTCGGGGTCGGCCAGATGGAGGCCCTGAACGTGCGACCACAAGGCGGAGGAGCTCCGGACGGAACCGCCGTAGGAAGCGAGACGCGGGAGCACCAACGGCGACACGGTAGCGGTGTACTGCTTATTCCGTGCGACGAACGTGAGAGAGACGCGGCCTCGCGCGCGTCCCGCATCTTGGCCTCCGACTCCGAAGATCGAGACGGAAGTAGGTGTACGCGGAAGTCGTAACCGCTGCGCGAGGGACTCGGAAATCAGCGACGTTTCCGACCCGGAGTCGAGGAGCGCCCGAACTGAGTATTTCGTACCGGCAGAGTCAACGACGAAGACACGAGCAGTGGCGAGAAGAACGGAAGAACACTCCGAGGAAACTTGTTTCGCAACACATACCGAGGGCGCGGGGAATGAGGGCGCATTCGGGCGCAGAGCGGGTACGTAGGCCTCGTGCAAAGAGGTATGATGTTGACCACGGCACTTAAAGCAGGTTTTCTCCGAACTGCAGGAGCTTACCTCGTGTCTGCCCAGGCAGTTGCAACAGCGCCCATGGTCCTCGACTGCCTTGCGACGGGCCTGAGGAGTCTTGCGCATGTAAGTGTCGCACGCCGCGAGGTAATGCCCCCCCTTGCAGAGCGGGCATGCGCGGTTCGAAGCGGACTTGGGAGCCTGCAAGATGGCGGCTCGTGCGGTGCGGGACGAAGATCGCGCTCCTGCCGAGGTAGCTGTCGCCTCCGACGTCGCTGCCTCACTCCCCTGCATCGCCACCTGAGTTCCCAACTGCTCCTTGAGGAAAATCCGCAGGGCCTCGAAGGACGGAGGCACAGAGGTCCCTCTGAGGGAGTTCTCCCACTCGCGCCGCGTTTGTTGGTCGAATCGGTCGACCACGAGGAAAACAAAGAGGTCCTCGCTGCTCGTAATCGGGCGCCCGACACTTTCCAGCGAACCCGCTGTGGCAAGCATGCCATGGAAGAGAGAGAGGAGATCGGCCGCACACCCGGACTTCATTTTCGGTAGCGCGGTAAAGGCGGTGAGATAAGTTCGCACGAGATGTCGTGTGTTCTCGTAATGCTCCTTAAGGGTCGACCAAGCCCGAGCGTAGCTTGCGTCGACCTGAGGCAAGTTGCGGATAAGCAAGGCGGCGTCTCCTTTCAGGCAGGACTGTAAATAATGGAACCGTTCCACAGCTGGCAGGGACTTCTCCTGATCAACCAGGGAGGTGAACAAGTCCCGGAATCCAGGCCAATCTTCGAATTGACCACTGAACGTAGGCAATTGGATCCGGGGCAAGGCAGCTCGCTGCATAGCTGGTTCTTCCTTCGGGCGGGGGGTGGACGACGCGCTCGTCATTTTGCTCTCCATCTGAAGGAGCCACGACCGTTGCTCCGTGTAAGTCATCTCCACGACACCGAGAAAGTCTTTCGTAACGTAATCGTGCTTTTCCAGCTGCGCGCGGTATTCCCTCATCAGCTCCTCGTGCTTGAATTCAAACTTCGTCCACTTGGCCTCAAGCAGAAGCAAGGTCGTTCGGAGGGTTTCGACCGTTATCTTGGAGCTGCCGAGTTTCCTCACGTTGTCGACCGTGCGGGCAATGCGCCCGTGTAATTCCCTTTGATCGGAGACTAAGTCTTCCATTGTTCTTTCAGGTGCACTTACTGCCGCGGTTGCAGTCACTAAGAAGGCGTCGATTCGCGGATCCGACTCGAAGGACCAAAAATGTTCGAAGAGTACCCGGACTCCTCGCTGTGAGCAGCTCGAACTGTTCTTTGCGGATCGCGGGAAAAGGAGGGGTTGCACGAACACTGTTCTCCTTTAACACCGACACTTTATTATAACGCACCTGAGGAATTCGTCACCGACTCGAACGGGACTCTAAACCTTTTGAACAATGATGCACCGATTCGAACGGGCTAAGACACTTTAAGACAACGCACCGACTTTAACGGGCTCGAACACCTCGCTAAAACGAACCTGTTAAAAGTGTTCTCCGACTCGAACGGGAATTGCCACACCGAATAAAGTTTCTCACCGAATTTAACGGGAATCGCACCTAAACTCTTTTCTTTCTCGCCTTTTGTCTCTCTCTCTCTTTGCTCGCCTAACGCACGTCTTTTCGGCTCGGAGGTCCTTACACGAAGGAGGAAGCAACGGTCGCCTCCTCCTTCGGTCGCATGCCCGCCGACCTCCAGGAGCCGCCCGGTCGAACTATTCGAAAACTCAACGGCTCAAAAGCCAAAACATTGGCGGCTCCGGGAAGCCGGTGGGCCCCCGAGCTGGCGGGGTGTTGGCGGGTGAGACGGCCGCAAGCGCGTATTTCGCGCGCGCATCGCCATTAGGCGCGTGCTTTGCAGCACGTAGCCGGCAGGGCGATCGGCGCTGTGCGCAGCCGCGGCGTGTGCTCCTCTCTACCACGAACCGGCGCGAAAGCGGGGTTTTCGAACACCGTCTGTTTTAGACGCTAAAAACGCGTATGACACTTGATTCGCACGAATCCGTTGAGAAATGGCCGAGATGCGCCGTGTTACACTTCCGGACGATGAAATCTTGCTAGTTCTCACGTTTTGCAAGCAAAAGGCACGATGCACCGCGTTTCGTTCAATTCGTTCAAGAACTCTCGTATCTCGGACATCCGCGAGTGTTTCGCGTCGAAAACGTGGTCCCCGTCTGTTTTAGACGCTAAAAACGCGTATGACACTTGATTCGCACGAATCCGTTGAGAAATGGCCGAGATACGACGTGTTACACTACCGGACGATGAAATCTTGCTAGTTCTCACGTTTTGCAAGCGATACGCACGCTGCACCGCGTTTTGTTCAATTCGTTTAAGAAGTCTCGTATCTCGGAAATCCGCGAGTGTTTCGCATCGAAAACATGGTCCCCGTCTGTTTTAGACGCTAAAAACGTGTATGACACTTGATTCGCACGAATCCGTTGAGAAATGGCCGACATACGCCGTGTTGCACTTCCGGACGATGAATTCGTGCAAGAACTCTCGTATCTCGGACATACGCGAGTGTTTCGCGTCGAAAACGTGGTCCCCGTCTGTTTTAGACGCAATAAACGCGTATGACACTTGATTCGCACGAATCCGTTGAGAAATGGCCGAGATACGCCGTGTTACACTTTCGGACGATGAAATCTTGCTAGTTCTCACGTTTTGCAAGCGACACGCACGATGCACCGCGTTTCGTTCAATTCGTTCAAGAACTCTCGTATCTCGGACATCCGCGAGTGTTTCGCGTCGAAAACGTGGTCCCCGTCTGTTTTAGACGCTAAAAACGCGTATGACACTTGATTCGCACGAATCCGTTGAGAAATGGCCGAGATACGACGTGTTACACTACCGGACGATGAAATCTTGCTAGTTCTCACGTTTTGCAAGCGATACGCACGCTGCACCGCGTTTTGTTCAATTCGTTTAAGAAGTCTCGTATCTCGGAAATCCGCGAGTGTTTCGCATCGAAAACATGGTCCCCGTCTGTTTTAGACGCTAAAAACGTGTATGACACTTGATTCGCACGAATCCGTTGAGAAATGGCCGACATACGCCGTGTTGCACTTCCGGACGATGAATTCGTGCAAGAACTCTCGTATCTCGGACATACGCGAGTGTTTCGCGTCGAAAACGTGGTCCCCGTCTGTTTTAGACGCAATAAACGCGTATGACACTTGATTCGCACGAATCCGTTGAGAAATGGCCGAGATACGCCGTGTTACACTTTCGGACGATGAAATCTTGCTAGTTCTCACGTTTTGCAAGCGACACGCACGATGCACCGCGTTTCGTTCAATTCGTTCAAGAACTCTCGTATCTCGGACATCCAAGAGTGTTTCGCGTCGAAAACGTGGTCCCCGTCTGTTTTAGACGCTAAAAACGCTTATGACACTTGATTCGCACGAATCCGTTGAGAAATGGCCGAGATACGCCGTGTTAAACTTCCGGACAATGAATTCGTTCAATTCGTCCAAGAACTCTCGTATCTCGGACATCCGCGAGGGTTTCGCGTCGAAAACGTGGTCCCCGTCTGTTTTAGACGCTAAAAACGCGTATGACACTTGATACGCACGAATCCGTTGAGAAATGGCCGAGATACGCCGTGTTGCACTTCCGGACGATGAATTCGTTCAATTCGTTCAAGAACTCTCGTATCTCGGACATCCGCGAGTGTTTCGCGTCGAAAACGTGGTCCCCGTCTGTTTTAGACGCTAAAAACGCGTATGACACTTGATTCGCACGAATCGGTTGAGAAATGGCCGAGATGCGCCGTGTTACACTTCCGGACGATGAAATCTTGCTAGTTCTCACGTTTTGCAAGCGACACGCACGATGCACCGCGTTTTGTTCAATTCGTTTAAGAAGTCTCGTATCTCGGAAATCCGCGAGTGTTTCGCATCGAAAACATGGTCCCCGTCTGTTTTAGACGCTAAAAACGTGTATGACACTTGATTCGCACGAATCCGTTGAGAAATGGCCGACATACGCCGTGTTGCACTTCCGGACGATGAATTCGTGCAAGAACTCTCGTATCTCGGACATCCGCGAGTGTTTCGCGTCGAAAACGTGGTCCCCTTCTGTTTTAGACGCTAAAATCGCGTATGACACTTGATTCGCACGAATCCGTTGAGAAATGGCCGAGATACGCCGTGTTACACTTCCGGACGATGAAATCTTGCTAGTTCTCACGTTTTGCAAGCAAAAGGCACGATGCACCGCGTTTCGTTCAATTCGTTCAAGAACTCTCGTATCTCGGACATCCAAGAGTGTTTCGCGTCGAAAACGTGGTCCCCGTCTGTTTTAGACGCTATAAACGCGTATGACACTTGATTCGCACGAATCCGTTGAGAAATGGCCGAGATACGCCGTGTTACACTTTCGGACGATGAAATCTTGCTAGTTCTCACGTTTTGCAAGCGACACGCACGATGCACCGCGTTTCGTTCAATTTGTTCAAGAACTCTCGTAACTCGGACATCCGCGAGTATTTCGAGTCGAAAGCGTGGTCCCCGTCTGTTTTAGACGCTAAAAACGCGTATGACACTTGATTCGCATGAATCCGTTGAGAAATGGCCGAGATACGCCGTGTTACACTTCCGGACAATGAATTCGTTCAATTCGTTCAAGAACTCTCGTATCTCGGACATGCGCGAGTGTTTCGCGTCGAAAACGTCGTCCCCGTCTGTTTTAGACGCTAAAAACGCGTATGACACTTGATTCGTTCGAATCCGTTGTGAAATGGCCGAGATACGCCGGGTTACACTTCCGGAAGATGAATTCGTTCAATTCGTTCAACAACTCTCGTATTTCGGACATCCGAGAGTGTTTCGCGTCGAAAACGTGGTCCCCGTCTGTTTTAGACGCTAAAAACGCGTATGACACTTGATTCGCACGAATCCGATGAGAAATGGCCGAGATAAACCGTGTTACACTTCCGGACGATGAAATCTTGCTAGTTCTCACGTTTTGCAAGCGAAACGCACAATGCACCGCGTTTCGTTCAATTCGTTCAAGAACTCTCGTATCTCGGACATCCGCGAGTATTTCGCGTCGAAAACGTGGTCCCCGTCTGTTTTAGACGCTAAAAACGCGTATGACACTTGATTCGCACGAATCCGTTGAGAAATGGCCGAGATACGCCGTGTTACACTTGCGGACAATGAATTCGTTCAATTCGTCCAAGAACTCTCGTATCTCGGACATCCGCGAGGGTTTCGCGTCGAAAACGTGGTCCCCGTCTGTTTTAGACGCTAAAAACGCGTATGACACTTGATTCGCACGAATCCGATTAGAAATGGCCGAGATAAACCGTGTTACACTTCCGGACGATGAAATCTTGCTAGTTCTCACGTTTTGCAAGCGAAACGCACAATGCACCGCGTTTCGTTCAATTCGTTCAAGAACTCTCGTATCTCGGACATCCGCGAGTATTTCGCGTCGAAAACGTGGTCCCCGTCTGTTTTAGACGCTAAAAACGCGTATGACACTTGATTCGCACGAATCCGTTGTGAAATGGCCGAGATACGCCGGGTTACACTTCCGGAAGATGAATTCGTTCAATTCGTTCAACAACTCTCGTATTTCGGACATCCGCGAGTATTTCGAGTCGAAAACGTGGTCCCCTTCTGTTTCAGACGCTAAAATCGCGTATGACACTTGATTCGCACGAATCCGTTGAGAAATGGCCGAGATACGCCGTGTTACACTTCCGGACGATGAAATCTTGCTAGTTCTCACGTTTTGCAAGCAAAAGGCACGATGCACCGCGTTTCGTTCAATTCGTTTAAGAACTCTCGTATCTCGGACATCCAAGAGTGTTTCGCGTCGAAAACGTGGTCCCCGTCTGTTTTAGACGCTATAAACGCGTATGACACTTGATTCGCACGAATCCGTTGAGAAATGGCCGAGATACGCCGTGTTACACTTTCGGACGATGAAATCTTGCTAGTTCTCACGTTTTGCAAGCGACACGCACGATGCACCGCGTTTCGTTCAATTTGTTCAAGAACTCTCGTAACTCGGACATCCGCGAGTATTTCGAGTCGAAAACGTGGTCCCCGTCTGTTTTAGACGCTAAAAACGCGTATGACACTTGATTCGCACGAATCCGTTGAGAAATGGCCGAGATACGCCGTGTTACACTTCCGGACGATGAATTCGTTCAATTCGTTCAAGAACTATCGTATCTCGGACATCCGCGAGTGTTTCACGTCCAAAACATGGTCCCTGTGCGTTTTAGACGCTAAAAACGCGTATGACACTTGATTCGCACGAATCCGTTCAGAAATGGCCGAGATACGTCGTGTTACACTTCCGGACGATGAAATGTTGCTAGTTCTCACGTTTTGCAAGCGAAACACACGATGCACCGTGTTTCGTTCAATTCGTTCAAGAATTCTCGTATCTCGGACATCCGCGAGTATTTCGAGTCGAAAACGTGGTCCCCGTCTGTTTTAGACGCTAAAAACGCGTATGACACTTGATTCGCACGAATCCGTTGAGAAATGGCCGAGATACGCCGTGTTACACTTCCGGACAATGAATTCGTTCAATTCGTTCAAGAACTCTCGTATCTCGGACATGCGCGAGTGTTTCGCGTCGAAAACGTCGTCCCCGTCTGTTTTAGACGCTAAAAACGCGTATGACACTTGATTCGTTCGAATCCGTTGTGAAATGGCCGAGATACGCCGGGTTACACTTCCGGAAGATGAATTCGTTCAATTCGTTCAACAACTATCGTATTTTGGACATCCGAGAGTGTTTCGCGTCGAAAACGTGGTCCCCGTCTGTTTTAGACGCTAAAAACGCGTATGACACTTGATTCGCACGAATCCGATGAGAAATGGCCGAGATAAACCGTGTTACACTTCCGGACGATGAAATCTTGCTAGTTCTCACGTTTTGCAAGCGAAACGCACAATGCACCGCGTTTCGTTCAATTCGTTCAAGAACTCTCGTATCTCTGACATCCGCGAGGGTTTCGCGTCGAAAACGTGGTCCCCGTCTGTTTTAGACGCTAAAAACGCGTATGACACTTGATACGCACGAATCCGTTGAGAAATGGCCGAGATACGCCGTGTTGCACTTCCGGACGATGAATTCGTTCAATTCGTTCAAGAACTCTCGTATCTCGGACATCCGCGAGTGTTTCGCGTCGAAAACGTGGTCCCCGTCTGTTTTAGACGCTAAAAACGCGTATGACACTTGATTCGCACGAATCCGTTCAGAAATGGCCGAGATACGTCGTGTTACACTTCCGGACGATGAAATGTTGCTAGTTCTCACGTTTTGCAAGCGAAACACACGATGCACCGTGTTTCGTTCAATTCGTTCAAGAATTCTCGTATCTCGGACATCCGCGAGTATTTCGAGTCGAAAACGTGGTCCCCGTCTGTTTTAGACGCTAAAAACGCGTATGACACTTGATTCGCACGAATCCGTTGAGAAATGGCCGAGATACGCCGTGTTACACTTCCGGACAATGAATTCGTTCAATTCGTTCAAGAACTCTCGTATCTCGGACATGCGCGAGTGTTTCGCGTCGAAAACGTCGTCCCCGTCTGTTTTAGACGCTAAAAACGCGTATGACACTTGATTCGTTCGAATCCGTTGTGAAATGGCCGAGATACGCCGGGTTACACTTCCGGAAGATGAATTCGTTCAATTCGTTCAACAACTATCGTATTTTGGACATCCGAGAGTGTTTCGCGTGGAAAACGTGGTCCCCGTCTGTTTTAGACGCTAAAAACGCGTATGACACTTGATTCGCACTGTTAGGTTGTAGCCACCACTAGATTTAAGCATTTCTGTGTTAGGTCTAAGCCACCACTATTTTTATAGCTATCCGTTAGGGCAAGCCCTTCATCTTGCGTAAATAACTTAAGTTTCAAGACAACGAAGCTTTGTGCCAATGGTGATGTCACCATATGCACCGCGTGCCTACGTGACCGACGCTAAGGGTTTTTCCCCCACTAGACAGCACCTAGAAAACGCCCAAATCTGGGCCCGACACTCTAAGAAATACCATCGAGCAAGCAACATCGTAACGCTGCTCGATACTCCGCTCAATCACTTAGTTCATTTTGCAAACTGTACGCTATTTCTAATAAACCTTAAGTTGTGCTTGTGAGAAGAGGAGTGAATACCGAGACTATCACCCCACACCTTCCCAACGCGGCATAACAGAGGACATTTTTATGGTGGCAGCGGCGGGATAGCTGCAAGTTGGCAAAAGGAAATCCGAGGAAATCCACGAAACTAAGAGAGATGCAGTTCGCAACTCGGTGAGTAAATGTCTTTTACTACCTACCGAACTTGCGAAGATAGAGTCGACATTACAACAGATACTAGTGAAGAAAAGTCTATTGAAGATTCAGAAATATTAGAAATTTCGCAAAGAAAATACAACTTAAAAATGAGTAATTTGAAAACTGAGTCAAAACCGAGCACTTCAGTCGAGGCTGAAAACGTTCCAGTAGAAGCCAGTGTAGCAGATCAAATAAATAAGCTTGAAACAGAACTAGCAAAATTACGCTTAAAAAGGCAGCGCGCTAGTGCACCTCCGAGAGATAGCGGCGACGAAACGCATTCGGAAGGTGATACAGAAGCATCTTCTTCGAGGAAAACTCTCATGCGGTATACCAAGGAAGCGCGAGAAGCCGTAGATATGATTCGCGACTTCGACGGTTACAACAGACCAGTAGAAAAGTTTATTCGCGAAATCAAGGAAATGAAACAGCTCATTTTAGACGAGCGCATCTATTTAAATATGATATGTAGTCATAAACTAAAGGGAGACGCAGGAGTATTAGTGGATCAAAGGGATTTAATTAGTTTGGAAGATTTATATGAGGCATTATTGACAGAATATTCATTAACAAAAAGCTACGATCTCCTGATACAAGAAAGGAACAATTTGAAACAGGGCAGGCGAGACGTGCGTGAATATACTAGACGATTTAATCTTCTACACCGGGATATTAAGAGAGCCATAAGTACAAATACAAAACTATCGGTATCTGAGCGAAATGCAGTTGCAAGAGCAGAAGAGTTAAATACGATCCCGATATATATAAGAAATCTGAACGATGCACTTTATAAGGATATTTTACATCAAAGTCCTCACACGTTACTAGAAGCACAACGATTAGCTTACGAACAGCAACGCAACGACGAGCTGAGAACAAGATCAAATTATTATAATGCACCAAGACGCGTAGAAACGCATAGTAGAAACGCGACTCTACCGACGAAGCTTCCTATCACGTCAACATTCTCCAAGCCTGTTATTAGAAGCGAAAATTCATCACCGTTTGTTCCAACGTGTTTTAAATGTAATAAGCAAGGACATTACGCAAAAGATTGTAGATCGGAAAATTTTCCCTTGCGACCGATAAGCAAACCTCCAAACATAAAATTCTTAAACTCGGACGAGATTCCAGTAGACAGCTCGCAATTGCAATCCGATTGGGAAGAAACGGAGAACCAAGACGCTTCCTCCTCGATACTGGAGCAAGTTTAAATTTAATCAAACAATCAAAGTCTGCCGGATTACCAACGCGAGCGCGAAATAATAAATTCTATGGCATCACGAGTGAGCCGTTAATTAGTCATCGCGAAGCTCGCATGGATATCGGAGACAGGCAACATGTGCTAGTTATCGTGCCAGACGATTTTCCAATAGAAGAAGACGGTCTTCTCGGAATGCCGTTCCTGCATGCCGAAGGAGCGATAATAGATACAAGTAAGCAAACGATCGAGCTAACGAAAACCCTGCATCGGATACTTAAAGTAAACTCGAAACCCTTAAGGACCGAGGTTCTAAAGGAAAACTCGAGGCTTAGCCATTTGCTCGATGCGAACGAAAAAGATAAATTGTCGAGTGTAATAGAAGATTTCGAGGATATTTACACATTGCCCGGCGACAATCTGCCAAGTACCACGTTGGTAAAACATAGCATACCTGTGACTGACTCAGTACCGGTGTACGTGAAGCAATTCAGGTATCCCCCAGGACATCTGGATGTAATTACCGAACAGGTAAGGGATATGAAGGAAAAAGGAATCGTGAGTGATTCTACTTCCCCCTACAATTCACCGTTATGGGTTGTGCCGAAAAAGGCGGATGCAAGCGGTAAGAAAAAATGGAGAGTTGTTGTTGACTTCCGAGGATTAAACAACAAAACTTTGCACGATGCTTATCCACTGCCAAATATAGAGGAAATTTTAGACCAGTTAGGGCGAGCTCGATGGTTTAGTGCTTTCGACTTGGCAAGTGGTTTCCATCAAATAGAGATGAAAGAAGAGGACAAACAGAAAACGGCGTTTTCTACACCCGCAGGACACTTCGAGTATAACCGAATGCCATTTGGACTCAAGAATGCGCCTGCAACGTTTCAGAGAATGATGGATCAAGCATTGAAAGGATTAATAGGAAAAATATGTTTTGTCTACTTAGATGATATAGTTGTGTTTGCGGAAACTCTCGATGAACACCGCGATAAACTAAGGATATTATTTCAACGACTTCGAGAAGTAGGTTTGAAATTGCAACCAGATAAATGTGAGTATTTAAAACCAGAGTTACAATATTTAGGTCACTTAATTACCAAAGACGGCGTGAAACCAAATCCGGAAAAGTTAAAAGCTGTTAAAGAATTTCCAGTTCCTAAAGACAAAAAGAATATAAAGCAATTCTTAGGGTTGGCCGGATATTATAGAAGATTTATTAAGGACTTTTCAAAGATATCTAAACCAATGAACAATTTATTGAAAAAGGAAGCAAAATTTGAATGGAACACATCGCAACAGCAAGCATTTGAAAAACTCAAGAACGAACTTCTCAGCGATAATGTTTTGGCTTATCCCAATTTTTCTAAGGAATTTATTCTAGCAACAGACGCATCTGGCGAAGCGTTGGGGGCTGTCTTGGCTCAGAAAGACGAGAAGGGTCACGAGAGGCCGGTTAGTTTCGCAAGCAGGACACTTAACGCAGCGGAACAAAATTACTCGACGACTGATCGAGAAACACTGGCGATCGTATGGAGCTTGAAACATTTTCGACCTTATCTGTACGGACGAAAATTTAAGATTTTAACAGATCATCAACCATTGCGGTGGTTAGCGAATTGTAAGAAGCCTAGTGCCATGCAAATGCGGTGGCGAATTGTATTGGAAGAATACGATTATGAAATAATTTACAAGAAAGGGTGTTTAAATGCGAATGCCGACGCGCTTAGTAGAAATCCGGTAATGATTGCAAGAACTAATAGGGTACCATGGAGGAAAACGGTAGTTTTCGCAAGTCAACCAGCAGTTGACAGTACCTTAATTAATTTCAATTTGGGCGAACGAAATTCTTTAGAGTTCTCCGAGGACAACACTATCGAAATCACTCGCGAAAGTTTCTCCCACGATAAGATTCGCGAATCTTTGGAAGAAACTCGAGATTTAGTTTTAGCAGAAGAGATTAATTCGATTACTATGGATTATTCAACGTTAACGAATTTAGCGCTGGTCGATAAGCGCACCTTAAAAGAAATCATACTGAGTACACTGTATGATCCTTCTATACATTTGACGCTATTAGAAAGAGAGGTTAGAACGCCTGAGACAGAGACGGAAAAATTAGAAATTATGAGACAAGCGCATGACACTCTTCTAGGTGGACACGCAGGAATAAAAAGCACTATTGAGAAGATACTTCGGTCTTACACATGGAACGGTTTATATAAAGACGTAACACAATACGTGAACACGTGCACCATTTGTCAAGAGAACAAAATCGTTAGAAGGCCGACAAGAAGCCCTTTAGTCATTACAGACACTCCGAGGAGTTTCAATGACAAAGTTGCAATCGACGTAGTCGGACCGTTACCTGAGGATAAGCATGGCAATAAATATATTTTGACTATGCAGGATCAGCTGACGAAATATTTAGAAGGAAAACCGATGGCCGATCAAAAGGCAGAAACAATAGCACAAGGTCTGCTCGATACTTGGATACTGCGGTATGGAGCGCCGAAGACCATTCTTACGGACCAGGGGGCAAATTTTATGAGTAAAACTATGGAACACCTTACGGAAATGATGCAAATAGACTTGATCCATACTACTGCATTTAGACCCGAATCAAACGGATCATTGGAGCGAGCTCATGCAGTTCTTAAGGATTTTTTGAAGAGTCAACTTGCCATCACGGAAGAAAAAGGAGATTGGAGCCGATTACTGCAAGCAGCAATATATACGTACAATTCCACCATTCATTCGGCAACACATGTAACTCCATTCGAATTGGCGTTTGGAAGAGAACCGCCAGAATTAGAGCAGCTACAGAATGAAAACGGACTTACGTATACAGATTTCGTAGAGGGTTTTAAGTCCCATCTGGACAGACTTTGGAGTCGGGCTTCAATTGCATTACAAGAAGCGAAAACAAAAACTAAATTACATTTTGATAAAACTATTAAACCATTAGTATTAGAACCAGGCGATTGGGTATGGTTAAAAAATCAAGGTAGAGATAGACTTAGCGGATTAAGTATTCCATGGTTAGGACCATATCAAGTAAAATCATTATCTGGAGACGTAAACGCAATAATTAACATAAAGGGAAAGGAACAATTAGTCCATCTAAACCGTTTGAAATATGCTAACATGTCTTCTGTTTTAGATCCGTAGCCACTGCGTGGCTAGTATTCACATTTATATTATACCAGACAAATGGGGAGCAAATCGTCGTTACACCCATGAAAAATGTACCAAATTTACACTTCGATGCGATGGGTACCACGAGAATCTATCATCGAATTTGGAAAACTATTCTCGCTTACGACCTAAGAGATATCAAAAGCATGGAGGATCGCATTACTGAAGCACTGGGCTCCCGAGTGCTAAACATCCCGCACGATCTCACGACGATTAATACTATTAATAATATTAAGGGCCGATTTAATAGATTTAGTAAAGAAAAACGCACTATAGTAGCTAGTTTAGGATATGTCAGTAGCGTAAGGAACCGTGTTAAGAAAGCATAGTTGAATCCCATTGGGGATCTAGCAAACCTGTTATACAGAACTTTGAGTCAAACAGATGCAGAATATTACAACAAAGAGATAGATAAACTATACGCAGACAACAAACGATTAAGTACAATAATATCAAACGAAACGACAATTGTAAAGGGCGTTATTAAGAACATTGACAGCTTTCAGACTAAAATCTTCACGTATTTGTACCAGCATAAGAATTGGACAATATTTCAAACTTTTGCTATAATCATTACAGTAATTGTATTTCTTTGGGGAATTGCAAAATTTAGACTTTGAAAGATCATATCATGCTACTTTGGCAGTAAATATACAAATTGCTTCAATACGGGAGGTACACAGAATTATACAAACCATACATTGACAGCTGACAATACACCTGAGATAGCTCCGAACCATCATTGATATTTAGAAATTCAATAGTTGAAGCACCTCCGAGTTATGCTACAATTATTAGCCATAAGCGAAGTAGACGTGTAAGACTCCAGCCAATATAGTGTATTCTAAAAATTATCCATATGATGTAAGGATAATTTTAAAATAAGGGAGGGGGTGTTAGGCTGTAGCCACCACTAGATTTAAGCATTTCTGTGTTAGGTCTAAGCCACCACTATTTTTATAGCTATCCGTTAGGGCAAGCCCTTCATCTTGCGTAAATAACTTAAGTTTCAAGACAACGAAGCTTTGTGCCAATGGTGATGTCACCATATGCACCGCGTGCCTACGTGACCGACGCTAAGGGTTTTTCCCCCACTAGACAGCACCTAGAAAACGCCCAAATCTGGGCCCGACACTCTAAGAAATACCATCGAGCAAGCAACATCGTAACGCTGCTCGATACTCCGCTCAATCACTTAGTTCATTTTGCAAACTGTACGCTATTTCTAATAAACCTTAAGTTGTGCTTGTGAGAAGAGGAGTGAATACCGAGACTATCACCCCACACCTTCCCAACGCGGCATAACAGCACGAATCCGATGAGAAATGGCCGAGATAAACCGTGTTACACTTCCGGACGATGAAATCTTGCTAGTTCTCACGTTTTGCAAGCGAAACGCACAATGCACCGCGTTTCGTTCAATTCGTTCAAGAACTCTCGTATCTCGGAAATCCGCGAGTGTTTCGTATGAAAACGTGGTCCTCGTCTGTTTTAGACGCTAAAAACGCGTATGACACTTAATTCGCACGATTCCGTTGAGAAATGGACGAGATACGCCGTGTTGCACTTCCGGACGATGAATTCGTTCAATTCGTCCAAGAACTCTCGTATCTCTGACATCCGCGAGGGTTTCGCGTCGAAAACGTGGTCCCCGTCTGTTTTAGACGCTAAAAACGCGTATGACACTTGATACGCACGAATCCGTTGAGAAATGGCCGAGATACGCCGTGTTGCACTTCCGGACGATGAATTCGTTCAATTCGTTCAAGAACTCTCGTATCTCGGACATCCGCGAGTGTTTCGCGTCGAAAACGTGGTCCCCGTCTGTTTTAGACGCTAAAAACGCGTATGACACTTGATTCGCACGAATCCGTTGAGAAATGGCCGAGATGCGCCGTGTTGCACTTCCGGACGATGAAATCTTGCTAGTTCTCACGTTTTGCAAGCGACACGCACGATGCACCGCGTTTTGTTCAATTCGTTTAAGAAGTCTCGTATCTCGGAAATCCGCGAGTGTTTCGTATCGAAAACGTGGTCCTCGTCTGTTTTAGACGCTAAAAACGCGTATGACACTTAATTCGCACGATTCCGTTGAGAAATGGCCGAGATACGCCGTGTTGCACTTCCGGACGATGAATTCGTTCAATTCGTTCAAGAACTCTCGTATCTCGGACATCCGCGAGTGTTTCGCGTCGAAAACGTGGTCCCCGTCTGTTTTAGACGCTAAAAACGCGTATGACACTTGATTCGCACGAATCCGTTGAGAAATGGCCGAGATACGCCGTGTTACACTTTCGGACGATGAATTCGTTCAATTCGTTCAATTTGTTCAAGAACTCTCGTATCCCGGACATCCGCGAGTGTTTCGCGTCGATAACGTGGTCCCCGTCTGTTTTAGACGCTAAAAACGCGTATGACACTTGATTCACACGAATCCGTTGAGAAATGGCCGAGATACGCCGTGTTACACTTCCGGACGATGAAATCTTGCTAGTTCTCACAATTTGCAAGCGAAACGCACGATGCACCCCGTTTCGTTCAATTCGTTCAACAAATCTCGTATCTGGGACATCCGCGAGTATTTCGCGTCGAAAACGTGGTCCCCGTCTGTTTTAGACGCTAAAAACGCGTATGACACTTGATTCGCACGAATCCGTTGAGAAATGGCCGAGATACGCCGTGTTACGCTTCCGGACGATGAATTCGTTCAATTCGTACAAGAACTCTCGTATCTCGGACATCCGCGAGTGTTTCGCGTCTAAAACATCGTCCCCGTCTGTTTTAGACGTTAAAAACGCGTATGACACTTGATTCGCACGAATCCGTTGAGAAATGGCCGAGATACGCCGTGTTGCACTTCCGGACGATGGATTCGTTCAATTCGTTCAAGAACTCTCGTAACTCGGACATCCGCGAGTGTTTCGCGTCGTAAACGTTGTCCCCGTCTGTTTTAGACGCTAAAAACGCGAATGACACTTGATTCGCACGAATCCGTTGAGAAATGGCCGAGATACGCCTTGTTACACTTCCGGACGATGAAATCTTGCTAGTTCTCACGTTTTGCAAGCGAAACGCACGATGCACCGCGTTTCGTTCAATTCGTTCAAGAACTCTCGTATCTCGGACATCCGCGAGTGTTGCGCGTCGAAAACATGGTCCCCGTCTGTTTTAGACGCTAAAAACGCGTATGACACTTGATTCGCACGAATCCGTTGAGAAATGTCCGAGATACGCCGTGTTGCACTTCCGGACGATGGATTCGTTCAATTCGTTCAAGAACTCTCGTATCTCGGACATCCGCGAGTGTTTCGCGTCTAAAACATCGTCCCCGTCTGTTTTAGACGTTAAAAACGCGTATGACACTTGATTCGCACGAATCCGTTGAGAAATGGCCGAGATACGCCGTGTTGCACTTCCGGACGATGGATTCGTTCAATTCGTTCAAGAACTCTCGTATCTCGGACATCCGCGAGTGTTTCGCGTCTAAAACATCGTCCCCGTCTGTTTTAGACGTTAAAAACGCGAATGACACTTGATTCGCACGAATCCGTTGAGAAATGGCCGAGATACGCCGTGTTACACTTCCGGACGATGAAATCTTGCTAGTTCTCACGTTTTGCATGCGACACGCACGATGCACCGCGTTTCGTTCAATTCCTTCAAGAACTCTCGTATCTCGGACATCCGCGAGTGTTTCGCGTCGAAAACGTGGTCCCCGTCTGTTTTAGACGCTAACAACGCGTATGACACTTGATTCGCACGAAACCGTTGAGAAATGGCCGAGATACGCCGTGTTACACTTCCGGACGATGAATTCGTTCAATTCGTTCAATTCGTTCAATTCGTTCAAGAACTCTCGTATCTCGGACACCCGCGAGTGTTTCGCGTCGAAATCGTGGTCCCCGTCTGTTCTGACGCTAAAAATGCGTGTGACACTTGATTCGCACGAATCCGTTGAGAAATGGCCGAGATACGCCGTGTTACACTTCCGGACGATGAATTCGTTCAAGTCGTTCAAGAACTCTCGTGTCTCGGACATCCGCGAGTGTTTCACGTCGAAAACGTGGTCCCCGACTGTTTTAGACGCTAAAAACGCGTATGACATTTGATTCGCACGAATCCGTTGAGGAATGGCTGAGATACGCTGTGTTACACTTCCGGACGATGAATTCGTTCAATTCGTTCAATTCGTTCAAGAACTCTCGTAACTCGGACATCCGCGAGTGTTTCGCGTCGTAAACGTGGTCCCCGTCTGTTTTAGACGCTAAAAACGCGAATGACACTTGATTCGCACGAATCCGTTGAGAAATGGCCGAGATACGCCGTGTTACACTTCCGGACGATGAAATCTTGCTAGTTCTCACGTTTTGCATGCGACACGCACGATGCACCGCGTTTCGTTCAATTCCTTCAAGAACTCTCGTATCTCGGACATCCGCGAGTGTTTCGCGTCGAAAACGTGGTCCCCGTCTGTTTTAGACGCTAACAACGCGTATGACACTTGATTCGCACGAATCCGTTGAGGAATGGCCGAGATACGCTGTGTTACACTTTCGGACGATGAATTCGTTCAATTCGTTCAAGAACTCTCGTATCCCGGACATCCGGGAGTGTATCGCGTCGAAAACGTGGTCCCCGTCTGTTTTAGACGCTAAAAACGCGTATGACACTTGATTCGCACGAATCCGTTGAGAAATGGCCGAGATACGCCGTGTTACACTACCGGACGATGAAATCTTGCTAGTTCTCACATTTTGCAAGCGAAACGCACGATGCACCGCGTTTCGTTCAATTCGTTCAAGAACTCTCGTATCTCGGACATCCGCGAGTGTTCCGCGTCGAAAACGTGGTCCCCGTCTGTTTTAGACGCTAACAACGCGTATGACACTTGATTCGCACGAAACCGTTGAGAAATGGCCGAGATACGCCGTGTTACACTTCCGGACGATGAATTCGTTCAATTCGTTCAATTCGTTCAATTCGTTCAAGAACTCTCGTATCTCGGACACCCGCGAGTGTTTCGCGTCGAAATCGTGGTCCCCGTCTGTTTTAGACGCTAAAAAGGCGTGTGACACTTGATTCGCACGAATCCGTTGAGAAATGGCCGAGATACGCCGTGTTACACTTCCGGACGATGAATTCGTTCAAGTCGTACAAGAACTCTCGTATCTCGGACATCCGCGAGTGTTTCACGTCGAAAACGTGGTCCCCGACTGTTTTAGACGCTAAAAACGCGTATGACATTTGATTCGCACGAATCCGTTGAGGAATGGCTGAGATACGCTGTGTTACACTTCCGGACGATGAATTCGTTCAATTCGTTCAATTCGTTCAAGAACTCTCGTAACTCGGACATCCGCGAGTGTTTCGCGTCGTAAACGTGGTCCCCGTCTGTTTTAGACGCTAAAAACGCGAATGACACTTGATTCGCACGAATCCGTTGAGAAATGGCCGAGATACGCCTTGTTACACTTCCGGACGATGAAATCTTGCTAGTTCTCACGTTTTGCAAGCGAAACGCACGATGCACCGCGTTTCGTTCAATTCGTTCAAGAACTCTCGTATCTCAGACACCCGCGAGTGTTTCGCGTCGAAATCGTGGTCCCCGTCTGTTTTAGACGCTAACAACGCGTATGACACTTGATTCGCACGAATCCGTTGAGGAATGGCTGAGATACGCTGTGTTACACTTCCGGACGATGAATTCGTTCAATTCGTTCAATTCGTTCAAGAACTCTCGTAACTCGGACATCCGCGAGTGTTTCGCGTCGAAAACATGGTCCCCGTCTGTTTTAGACGTTAAAAAAGCGTATGACACTTGATTCGCACGAATCCGTTGAGAAATGGCCGAGATACGCCGTGTTGCACTTCCGGACGATGGATTCGTTCAATTCGTTCAAGAACTCTCGTATCTCGGACATCCGCGAGTGTTTCGCGTCTAAAACATCGTCCCCGTCTGTTTTAGACGTTAAAAACGCGTATGACACTTGATTCGCACGAATCCGTTGAGAAATGGCCGAGATACGCCGTGTTGCACTTCCGGACGATGGATTCGTTCAATTCGTTCAAGAACTCTCGTATCTCGGACATCCGCGAGTGTTTCGCGTCTAAAACATCGTCCCCGTCTGTTTTAGACGTTAAAAAAGCGTATGACACTTGATTCGCACGAATCCGTTGAGAAATGGCCGAGATACGCCGTGTTACACTTCCGGACGATGAAATCTTGCTAGTTCTCACGTTTTGCATGCGACACGCACGATGCACCGCGTTTCGTTCAATTCCTTCAAGAACTCTCGTATCTCGGACATCCGCGAGTGTTTCGCGTCGAAAACGTGGTCCCCGTCTGTTTCAGACGCTAAAAACGCGTATGACACTTGATTCGCACGACTCCGTTTAGAAATGGCCGAGATGCGCCGCGTTACACTTCCGGACGATGAATTCGTTCAATTCGTACAAGAACTCTCGTATCTCGGACATCCGCGAGTGTTTCGCGTCGAAAACGTGGTCCCCGTCTGTTTTAGACGCTAAAAACGCGTATGACACTTGATTAGCACGAATCCGTTGAGAAATGGCCGAGATACGCCGTGTTACGCTTCCGGACGATGAAATCTTGCTAGTTCTCACGTTTTGCAAGCGAAACGCACGATGCACCGCGTTTCGTGCAATTCATTCAAGAAATCTCGTAACTGGGACATCCGCGAGTGTTTCGCGTCGAAAACGTGGTCCCCGTCTGTTTTAGACGCTAACAACGCGTATGACACTTGATTCGCACGAATCCGTTGAGGAATGGCCGAGATACGCTGTGTTACACTTTCGGACGATGAATTCGTTCAATTCGTTCAAGAACTCTCGTATCCCGGACATCCGCGAGTGTATCGCGTCGAAAACGTGGTCCCCGTCTGTTTTAGACGCTAAAAACGCGTATGACACTTGATTCGCACGAATCCGTTGAGAAATGGCCGAGATACGCCGTGTTACACTACCGGACGATGAAATCTTGCTAGTTCTCACGTTTTGCAAGCGAAACGCACGATGCACCGCGTTTCGTTCAATTCGTTCAAGAACTCTCGTATCTCGGACATCCGCGAGTGTTTCGCGTCGAAAACGTGGTCCCCGTCTGTTTTAGACGCTAACAACGCGTATGACACTTGATTCGCACGAAACCGTTGAGAAATGGCCGAGATACGCCGTGTTACACTTCCGGACGATGAATTCGTTCAATTCGTTCAATTCGTTCAATTCGTTCAAGAACTCTCGTATCTCGGACACCCGCGAGTGTTTCGCGTCGAAATCGTGGTCCCCGTCTGTTTTAGACGCTAAAAAGGCGTGTGACACTTGATTCGCACGAATCCGTTGAGAAATGGCCGAGATACGCCGTGTTACAATTCCGGACGATGAATTCGTTCAAGTCGTACAAGAACTCTCGTATCTCGGACATCCGCGAGTGTTTCACGTCGAAAACGTGGTCCCCGACTGTTTTAGACGCTAAAAACGCGTATGACATTTGATTCGCACGAATCCGTTGAGGAATGGCTGAGATACGCTGTGTTACACTTCCGGACGATGAATTCGTTCAATTCGTTCAATTCGTTCAAGAACTCTCGTAACTCGGACATCCGCAAGTATTTCGCGTCGTAAACGTGGTCCCCGTCTGTTTTAGACGCTAAAAACGCGAATGACACTTGATTCGCACGAATCCGTTGAGAAATGGCCGAGATACGCCTTGTTACACTTCCGGACGATGAAATCTTGCTAGTTCTCACGTTTTGCAAGCGAAACGCACGATGCACCGCGTTTCGTTCAATTCGTTCAAGAACTCTCGTATCTCGGACATCCGCGAGTGTTTCGCGTCTAAAACATCGTCCCCGTCTGTTTTAGACGTTAAAAACGCGTATGACACTTGATTCGCACGAATCCGTTGAGAAATGGCCGAGATACGCCGTGTTGCACTTCCGGACGATGGATTCGTTCAATTCGTTCAAGAACTCTCGTATCTCGGACATCCGCGAGTGTTTCGCGTCTAAAACATCGTCCCCGTCTGTTTTAGACGTTAAAAACGCGTATGACACTTGATTCGCACGAATCCGTTGAGAAATGGCCGAGATACGCCGTGTTACACTTCCGGACGATGAAATCTTGCTAGTTCTCACGTTTTGCATGCGACACGCACGATGCACCGCGTTTCGTTCAATTCCTTCAAGAACTCTCGTATCTCGGACATCCGCGAGTGTTTCGCGTCGAAAACGCGGTCCCCGTCTGTTTTAGACGCTAACAACGCGTATGACACTTGATTCGCACGAATCCGTTGAGGAATGGCCGAGATACGCTGTGTTACACTTTCGGACGATGAATTCGTTCAATTCGTTCAAGAACTCTCGTATCCCGGACATCCGCGAGTGTATCGCGTCGAAAACGTGGTCCCCGTCTGTTTTAGACGCTAAAAACGCGTATGACACTTGATTCGCACGAATCCGTTGAGAAATGGCCGAGATACGCCGTGTTACACTACCGGACGATGAAATCTTGCTAGTTCTCACATTTTGCAAGCGAAACGCACGATGCACCGCGTTTCGTTCAATTCGTTCAAGAACTCTCGTATCTCGGACATCCGCGAGTGTTCCGCGTCGAAAACGTGGTCCCCGTCTGTTTTAGACGCTAACAACGCGTATGACACTTGATTCGCACGAAACCGTTGAGAAATGGCCGAGATACGCCGTGTTACACGTCCGGACGATGAATTCGTTCAATTCGTTCAATTCGTTCAATTCGTTCAAGAACTCTCGTATCTCGGACACCCGCGGGTGTTTCGCGTCGAAATCGTGGTCCCCGTCTGTTTTAGACGCTAAAAAGGCGTGTGACACTTGATTCGCACGAATCCGTTGAGAAATGGCCGAGATACGCCGTGTTACACTTCCGGACGATGAATTCGTTCAAGTCGTACAAGAACTCTCGTATCTCGGACATCCGCGAGTGTTTCACGTCGAAAACGTGGTCCCCGACTGTTTTAGACGCTAAAAACGCGTATGACATTTGATTCGCACGAATCCGTTGAGGAATGGCTGAGATACGCTGTGTTACACTTCCGGACGATGAATTCGTTCAATTCGTTCAATTCGTTCAAGAACTCTCGTAACTCGGACATCCGCGAGTGTTTCGCGTCGTAAACGTGGTCCCCGTCTGTTTTAGACGCTAAAAACGCGAATGACACTTGATTCGCACGAATCCGTTGAGAAATGGCCGAGATACGCCTTGTTACACTTCCGGACGATGAAATCTTGCTCGTTCTCACGTTTTGCAAGCGAAACGCACGATGCACCGCGTTTCGTTCAATTCGTTCAAGAACTCTCGTATCTCGGACACCCGCGAGTGTTTCGCGTCGAAATCGTGGTCCCCGTCTGTTTTAGACGCTAAAAAGGCGTATGACACTTGATTCGCACGAATCCGTTGAGAAATGGCCGAGATACGCCGTGTTACACTTCCGGACGATGAATTCGTTCAAGTCGTTCAAGAACTCTCGTATCTCGGACATCCGCGAGTGTTTCACGTCGAAAACGTGGTCCCCGACTGTTTTAGACGCTAAAAACGCGTATGACATTTGATTCGCACGAATCCGTTGAGGAATGGCTGAGATATGCTGTGTTACACTTCCGGACGATGAATTCGTTCAATTCGTTCAATTCGTTCAAGAACTCTCGTAACTCGGACATCCGCGAGTGTTTCGCGTCGTAAACGTGGTCCCCGTCTGTTTTAGACGCTAAAAACGCGAATGACACTTGATTCGCACGAATCCGTTGAGAAATGGCCGAGATACGCCTTGTTACACTTCCGGACGATGAAATCTTGCTAGTTCTCACGTTTTGCAAGCGAAACGCACGATGCACCGCGTTTCGTTCAATTCGTTCAAGAACTCTCGTATCTCGGACATCCGCGAGTGTTGCGCGTCGAAAACATGGTCCCCGTCTGTTTTAGACGCTAAAAACGCGTATGACACTTGATTCGCACGAATCCGTTGAGAAATGGCCGAGATACGCCGTGTTCCACTTCCGGATGATGAATTCGATCAATTCGTTCAAGAACTCTCGTATCTCGGACGTCCGCAACTGTTTTGCGTCGAAAAAGTGGTCCCCGTCTGTTTTAGACGCTAAAAACGCGTATGACACTTGATTCGCACGAATCCGTTGAGAAATGGCCGAGATACGCCGTGTTGCACTTCCGGACGATGGATTCGTTCAATTCGTTCAAGAACTCTCGTATCTCGGACATCCGCGAGTGTTTCGCGTCTAAAACATCGTCCCCGTCTGTTTTAGACGTTAAAAACGCGTATGACACTTGATTCGCACGAATCCGTTGAGAAATGGCCGAGATACGCCGTGTTACACTTCCGGACGATGAAATCTTGCTAGTTCTCACGTTTTGCATGCGACACGCACGATGCACCGCGTTTCGTTCAATTCCTTCAAGAACTCTCGTATCTCGGACATCCGCGAGTGTTTCGCGTCGAAAACGTGGTCCCCGTCTGTTTCAGACGCTAAAAACGCGTATGACACTTGATTCGCACGATTCCGTTTAGAAATGGCCGAGATGCGCCGTGTTACACTTCCGGACGATGAATTCGTTCAATTCGTACAAGAACTCTCGTATCTCGGACATCCGCGAGTGTTTCGCGTCGAAAACGTGGTCCCCGTCTGTTTTAGACGCTAAAAACGCGTATGACACTTGATTCGCACGAATCCGTTGAGAAATGGCCGAGATACGCCGTGTTACATTTCCGGACGATCAAAACTTGCTAGTTCTCACGTTTTGCAAGCGACACGCACGATGCACCGTGTTTCGTTCAATTCGTTCAAGAACTCTCGTATTTCGGACATCCGCGCGTGTGCCGCGTCGAAAACGTGGTCCCCGTCTGTTTTAGACGCTAAAAACGCGTATGACACTTGATTCGCACGAATCCGTTGAGAAATGGCCGAGATACGCCGTGTTACACTTCCGGATGATGAAATCTTGCTAGTTCTCACGTTTTGCAAGCGAAACGCACGATGCACCGCGTTTCGTTCAATTCGTTCAAGAACTCTCGTATCTCGGACACCCGCGAGTGTTTCGCGTCGAAATCGTGGTCCCCGTCTGTTTTAGACGCTAAAAAGGCGTGTGACACTTGATTCGCACGAATCCGTTGAGAAATGGCCGAGATACGCCGTGTTACACTTCCGGACGATGAATTCGTTCAAGTCGTTCAAGAACTCTCGTATATCGGACATCCGCGAGTGTTTCACGTCGAAAACGTGGTCCCCGACTGTTTTAGACGCTGAAAACGCGTATGACATTTGATTCGCACGAATCCGTTGAGGAATGGCTTAGATACGCTGTGTTACACTTCCGGACGATGAATTCGTTCAATTCGTTCAATTCGTTCAAGAACTCTCGTAACTCGGACATCCGCGAGTGTTTCGCGTCGTAAACGTGGTCCCCGTCTGTTTTAGACGCTAAAAACGCGAATGACACTTGATTCGCACGAATCCGTTGAGAAATGGCCGAGATACGCCTTGTTACACTTCCGGACGATGAAATCTTGCTAGTTCTCACGTTTTGCAAGCGAAACGCACGATGCACCGCGTTTCGTTCAATTCGTTCAAGAACTCTCGTATCTCGGACATCCGCAAGTGTTGCGCGTCGAAAACATGGTCCCCGTCTGTTTTAGACGCTAAAAACGCGTATGACACTTGATTCGCACAAATCCGTTGAGAAATGGCCGAGATACGCCGTGTTGCACTTCCGGACGATGGATTCGTTCAATTCGTTCAAGAACTCTCGTATCTCGGACATCCGCGAGTGTTTCGCGTCTAAAACATCGTCCCCGTCTGTTTTACACGTTAAAAACGCGTATGACACTTGATTCGCACGAATCCGTTGAGAAATGGCCGAGATACGCCGTGTTGCACTTCCGGACGATGGATTCGTTGAATTCGTTCAAGAACTCTCGTATCTCGGACATCCGCGAGTTTTTCGCGTCTAAAACATCGTCCCCGTCTGTTTTAGACGTTAAAAACGCGTATGACACTTGATTCGCACGAATCCGTTGAGAAATGGCCGAGATACGCCGTGTTACACTTCCGGACGATGAAATCTTGCTAGTTCTCACGTTTTGCATGCGACACGCACGATGCACCGCGTTTCGTTCAATTCCTTCAAGAACTCTCGTATCTCGGACATCCGCGAGTGTTTCGCGTCGAAAACGTGGTCCCCGTCTGTTTCAGACG
Source organism: Priocnemis perturbator (assembly GCA_963942575.1). NCBI lineage: Eukaryota > Metazoa > Arthropoda > Insecta > Hymenoptera > Pompilidae > Priocnemis > Priocnemis perturbator. Next base: position 37,843 of record CAWWDK010000095.1, read on the forward strand.
CTAAAAACGCGTATGACACTTGATTCGCACGATTCCGTTTAGAAATGGCCGAGATGCGCCGTGTTACACTTCCGGACGATGAATTCGTTCAATTCGTACAAGAACTCTCGTATCTCGGACATCCGCGAGTGTTTCGCGTCGAAAACGTGGTCCCCGTCTGTTTTAGACGCTAAAAACGCGTATGACACTTGATTCGCACGAATCCGTTGAGAAATGGCCGAGATACGCCGTGTTACATTTCCGGACGATGAAAACTTGCTAGTTCTCACGTTTTGCAAGCGACACGCACGATGCACCGTGTTTCGTTCAATTCGTTCAAGAACTCTCGTATTTCGGACATCCGCGCGTGTGCCGCGTCGAAAACGTGGTCCCCGTCTGTTTTAGACGCTAAAAACGCGTATGACACTTGATTCGCACGAATCCGTTGAGAAATGGCCGAGATACGCCGTGTTACACTTCCGGATGATGAAATCTTGCTAGTTCTCACGTTTTGCAAGCGAAACGCACGATGCACCGCGTTTCGTTCAATTCGTTCAAGAACTCTCGTATCTCGGACATCCGCGAGTGTTTCGCTTCGAAAACGTGGTCCCCGTCTGATTTAGATGCTAAAAACGCGTATGACATTTGATTCGCATGAATCCGTTGAGAAATGGCCGAGATACACCGTGTTGCACTTCCGGACGATGAATTCGTTGAATTCGTTCAAGAACTCTCGTATCTCGGACATCCGCGAGTGTTTCGCGTCGAAAACGTGGTCCCCGTCTGTTTTAGATGCTAAAAACGCGTATGACACTTGATTCGCACGATTCCGTTTAGAAATGGCCGAGATGCGCCGTGTTACACTTCCGGACGATGAATTCGTTCAATTCGTACAAGAACTCTCGTATCTCGGACATCCGCGAGTGTTTCGCGTCGAAAACGTGGTCCCCGTCTGTTTTAGACGCTAAAAACGCGTATGACACTTGATTCGCACGAATCCGTTGAGAAATGGCCGAGATACGCCGTGTTACACTTCCGGATGATGAATTCGATCAATTCGTTCAAGAACTCTCGTATCTCGGACATCCGCGAGTGTTTCGCGTCTAAAACATCGTCCCCGTCTGTTTTACACGTTAAAAACGCGTATGACACTTGATTCGCACGAATCCGTTGAGAAATGGCCGAGATACGCCGTGTTGCACTTCCGGACGATGGATTCGTTGAATTCGTTCAAGAACTCTCGTATCTCGGACATCCGCGAGTGTTTCGCGTCTAAAACATCGTCCCCGTCTGTTTTAGACGTTAAAAACGCGTATGACACTTGATTCGCACGAATCCGTTGAGAAATGGCCGAGATACGCCGTGTTACACTTCCGGACGATGAAATCTTGCTAGTTCTCACGTTTTGCATGCGACACGCACGATGCACCGCGTTTCGTTCAATTCCTTCAAGAACTCTCGTATCTCGGACATCCGCGAGTGTTTCGCGTCGAAAACGTGGTCCCCGTCTGTTTCAGACGCTAAAAACGCGTATGACACTTAATTCGCACGATTCCGTTTAGAAATGGCCGAGATGCGCCGTGTTACACTTCCGGACGATGAATTCGTTCAATTCGAACAAGAACTCTCGTATCTCGGACATCCGCGAGTGTTTCGCGTCGAAAACGTGGTCCCCGTCTGTTTTAGACGCTAAAAACGCGTATGACACTTGATTCGCACGAATCCGTTGAGAAATGGCCGAGATACGCCGTGTTACACTTCCGGACGATGAATTCGTGCAAGTCGTTCAAGAACTCTCGTATCTCGGACATCCGCGAGTGTTTCACGTCGAAAACGTGGTCCCCGACTGTTTTAGACGTTAAAAACGCGTATGACATTTGATTCGCACGAAACCGTTGAGAAATGGCCGAGATACGCCGTGTTACACTTCCGGACGATGAATTCGTTCAATTCGAACAAGAACTCTCGTATCTCGGACATCCGCGAGTGTTTCGCGTCGAAAACGTGGTCCCCGTCTGTTTTAGACGCTAAAAACGCGTATGACACTTGATTCGCACGAATCCGTTGAGAAATGGCCGAGATACGCCGTGTTACACTTCCGGATGATGAATTCGATCAATTCGTTCAAGAACTCTCGTATCTCGGACGTCCGCAACTGTTTTGCGTCGAAAAAGTGGTCCCCGTCTGTTTTAGACGCTAAAAACGCGTATGACACTTGATTCGCACGAATCCGTTGAGAAATGGCCGAGATACGCCTTGTTACACTTCCGGACGATGAAATCTTGCTAGTTCTCACGTTTTGCAAGCGAAACGCACGATGCACCGCGTTTCGTTCAATTCGTTCAAGAACTCTCGTATCTCGGACATCCGCGAGTGTTGCGCGTCGAAAACATGGTCCCCGTCTGTTTTAGACGCTAAAAACGCGTATGACACTTGATTCGCACGAAACCGTTGAGAAATGGCCGAGATACGCCGTGTTGCACTTCCTGACGATGAATTCGTTCAATTCGTTCAAGAACTCTCGTGTCTCGGACATCCGCGAGTGTTTCGCGTCGAAAACGTGGTCCCCGTCTGTTTCAGACGCTAAAAACGCGTATGACACTTGATTCGCACGATTCCGTTTAGAAATGGCCGAGATGCGCCGTGTTACACTTCCGGACGATGAATTCGTTCAATTCGTACAAGAACTCTCGTATCTCGGACATCCGCGAGTGTTTCGCGTCGAAAACGTGGTCCCCGTCTGTTTTAGACGCTAAAAACGCGTATGACACTTGATTCGCACGAATCCGTTGAGAAATGACCGAGATACGCCGTGTTACATTTCCGGACGATGAAAACTTGCTAGTTCTCACGTTTTGCAAGCGACACGAACGATGCACCGTGTTTCGTTCAATTCGTTCAAGAACTCTCGTATTTCGGACATCCGCGCGTGTGCCGCGTCGAAAACGTGGTCCCCGTCTGTTTTAGACGTGTTACGTCCTCGTTTTCGGCACCCTGCGTTCACCGGGTATACCAGGGATCGAGGACAGACGGAAAAGGGGTATCGCACCGTAAGAGGGGGCTTATCCGTCAGCGGAGCGGCGCGCCGACGTATCGCGTGGTGTAAGAGTCCTTCGTCTAGGCTCTAAATGCGTCCGAATGGTTACGGCTCTATTTGTTTGTATTGGTCAGTGGAGCGGCTCACCGACGTATCGCGTGGTATAGGAGAAATGCGTCCGAATGGCTACGGCTCTATTTGTTTGTATTGGTCAGTGGAGCGGCGCACTGACGTATCGCGCGATATAAGAGGAATGGGTCCGAATGGTTACGGCTCTACTGTTTGTGCTTCGGCGGGGGTTTAACCGGCCTACTGGTTACCTTAATGGTTATAAGCGCGCGGGGGGGAAGGAATGGGAAATACGTCGACGTTGAGAGTCTTTGGTCGGGCTTTATTGTGGAATCGTCGTTACATTTAGTTTAGTATCTCGATATCCGAGTCCTCGTAGAGTTCCGTCACCGTAACCGTGGACGGGACTCCCTCAACTAGGTCTCGCAGGTATGCGGCGGATGGGTACAAGTAATGCCTACCGAGTTCGTCGTCGAATATGTAGGGGTCGGCGAAGGATTCCGTAGGGACAGGTTCAGGGGGAGGATTTGGTTCGGGGGAGTGAATAGGGGAATTGTGGGGATCGGGGGGGGGGAAACACGGGCCGTGCTGGGGCGGTAGGAGGGAGAGGGGTTGGTCAGGGGAGCTGAGACCTCGGTTTCAGGCGGGGTGGTCAGGTACTCCCGGAGTCTGGCTTGTTCCCTTCGGGCCTGGATTCGTCGTCCGGCACGGGGGCTCTTCCGGCGAGAGTTCCGGCGAAACTTCCGGCGGGGACCTACGCGGCGGTTGTCTCTTTAGTGGTGGTTCGTAAACGGCGAAACTACGGAGGTTTCGGCTGGTTCCAATTCACTTACCCAGAGGTTTTCCCATAACCAAGAGGGCGGTCGACCGGGGCAGTAAGCGCGGGGTGCAGGAAGCCAGAAGCTACCCAGTTACCTCGCTGCTAGTTGCCCCTATCAGAGCGCTCGCGTCTAGTGCGGTACGGGAGCTGCCGCAAGGGAGCCCGGGGGCATCAACTCTCGCTGGTGGCTCGCAGATCGCAGGGATCTCTGAGAAGGACTGGGAGTGTAGCCGAAGCTGCCGAGTAAAGAGTGTACTGATAGTTGACCGAATTATCGCGGAGATTTGGTGAAGTTACGCTGGTCGTTGGTTAGGAGGTTTCAGAGGAAGGTCGGACGTCTCTAAGGAGATAGTTGTGGGGGCGGATGATTAATAGCTGCGACGGTTACCTTGATCGAAATGGGGTTGTATTTCTGTCGTTACACTTGCTTGAGGTTCACAACCGTTTTACTGAACTAGCACTTAACTGTAGTGAGCTGGATAGCTTAGATGAACGCGTTTGACGGAAGTAAATGCCCGACTCGAACGTGATGTCGACTGTAGAACGGAAGATTGTAATTGATTGATCGCTCGCTTTTGTGGCTCTATTTAAGCGGTGGATTTTGCTGAGGGTCGCCAGGTCCTTCGCGGAACTGGCACCCTAGCTTCCGTTTGGAAGTTGGCGTTCTCGGAACTATGCATTCCCGCGGATCGCTAGTCGATCGTTGGGGTTAGCCTATGCTGACTCGGTGTCAGCATTCTTACATTTCTACTTACATTACTATTGTGCGCGGTCGTTATGTAATTCCTTCGCGTGGCGCGGATTACGTCCCGGATGGGAGTCAGCGTTACGTGAAGGAATTTCGGTGGCACGGTGCCGCGGCTCGCGTTTCAGTTCCTGTATGACTTACATCTAGTTAATTAGATACGTGGTGCGATGAGCTCGTTGCGAGAATATAATCGTAAAAAAAGCGGGTGGAGGACGCAGGACGTAACAGACGCTAAAAAGGCGTGTGACACTTGATTCGCACGAATCCGTTGAGAAATGGCCGAGATACGCCGTGTTACACTTCCGGACGATGAATTCGTGCAAGTCGTTCAAGAACTCTCGTATCTCGGACATCCGCGAGTGTTTCACGTCGAAAACGTGGTCCCCGACTGTTTTAGACGTTAAAAACGCGTATGACATTTGATTCGCACGAATCCGTTGAGAAATGGCCGAGATACGCCTTGTTACACTTCCGGACGATGAAATCTTGCTAGTTCTCACGTTTTGCAAGCGAAACGCAGGATGCACCGCGTTTCGTTCAATTCGTTCAAGAACTCTCGTATCTTGGACATCCGCGAGTGTTGCGCGTCGAAAACATGGTCCCCGTCTGTTTTAGACGCTAAAAACGCGTATGACACTTGATTCGCACGAAACCGTTGAGAAATGGCCGAGATACGCCGTGTTGCACTTCCGGACGATGAATTCGTTCAATTCGTTCAAGAACTCTCGTGTCTCGGACATCCGCGAGTGTTTCGCCTCTAAAGCATCGTCCCCGTCTGTTTTAGACGTTAAAAACGCGTATGACACTTGATTCGCACGAATCCGTTGAGAAATGGCCGAGATACGCCGTGTTACACTTCCGGACGATGAAATCTTGCTAGATCTCACGTTTTGCATGCGACACGCACGATGCACCGCGTTTCGTTCAATTCCTTCAAGAACTCTCGTATCTCGGACATCCGCGAGTGTTTCGCGTCGAAAACGTCGTCCCCGTCTGTTTCAGACGCTAAAAACGCGTATGACACTTGATTCGCACGATTCCGTTTAGAAATGGCCGAGATGCGCCGTGTTACACTTCCGGACGATGAATTCGTTCAATTCGTACAAGAACTCTCGTATCTCGGACATCCGCGAGTGTTTCGCGTCGAAAACGTGGTCCCCGTCTGTTTTAGACGCTAAAAACGCGTATGACACTTGATTCGCACGAATCCGTTGAGAAATGGCCGAGATACGCCGTGTTACACTTCCGGATGATGAATTCGATCAATTCGTTCAAGAACTCTCGTATCTCGGACGTCCGCAACTGTTTTGCGTCGAAAAAGTGGTCCCCGTCTGTTTTAGACGCTAAAAACGCGTATGACACTTGATTCGCACGAATCCGTTGAGAAATGGCCGAGATACGCCTTGTTACACTTCCGGACGATGAAATCTTGCTAGTTCTCACGTTTTGCAAGCGACACGAACGATGCACCGTGTTTCGTTCAATTCGTTCAAGAACTCTCGTATTTCGGACATCCGCGCGTGTGCCGCGTCGAAAACGTGGTCCCCGTCTGTTTTAGACGCTAAAAAGGCGTGTGACACTTGATTCGCACGAATCCGTTGAGAAATGGCCGAGATACGCCGTGTTACACTTCCGGACGATGAATTCGTGCAAGTCGTTCAAGAACTCTCGTATCTCGGACATCCGCGAGTGTTTCACGTCGAAAACGTCGTCCCCGACTGTTTTAGACGTTAAAAACGCGTATGACATTTGATTCGCACGAATCCGTTGAGAAATGGCCGAGATACGCCGTGTTACACTTCCGGATGATGAATTCGATCAATTCGTTCAAGAACTCTCGTATCTCGGACGTCCGCAACTGTTTTGCGTCGAAAAAGTGGTCCCCGTCTGTTTTAGACGCTAAAAACGCGTATGACACTTGATTCGCACGAATCCGTTGAGAAATGGCCGAGATACGCCTTGTTACACTTCCGGACGATGAAATCTTGCTAGTTCTCACGTTTTGCAAGCGAAACGCACGATGCACCGCGTTTCGTTCAATTCGTTCAAGAACTCTCGTATCTCGGACATCCGCGAGTGTTGCGCGTCGAAAACATGGTCCCCGTCTGTTTTAGACGCTAAAAAGGCGTGTGACACTTGATTCGCACGAATCCGTTGAGAAATGGCCGAGATACGCCGTGTTACACTTCCGGACGATGAATTCGTGCAAGTCGTTCAAGAACTCTCGTATCTCGGACATCCGCGAGTGTTTCACGTCGAAAACGTGGTCCCCGACTGTTTTAGACGTTAAAAACGCGTATGACATTTGATTCGCACGAATCCGTTGAGAAATGGCCGAGATACGCCGTGTTACACTTCCGGACGATGAAATCTTTGCTAGTTCTCACATTTTGCAAGCGAAACGCACGATGCACCGCGTTTCGTTCAATTTGTTCAAGAACTCTCGTATCTCGGACATCCGCGAGTGTTTCGCGTCGAAAACGTGGTCCCCGTCTGTTTTAGACGCTAACAACGCGTATGACACTTGATTCGCACGAAACCGTTGAGAAATGGCCGAGATATGCCGTGTTACACTTCCGGAAGATGAATTCGTTCAATTCGTTCAAGAACTCTCGTATCTCGGACATCCGCGAGTGTTTCGCGTCGAAAACGTGGTCCCCGTCTGTTTTAGACGCTAAAAACGCGTATGACACTTGATTCGCACGAATCCGTTGAGAAATGGCCGAGATACGCCGTGTTACACTTCCGGACGATGAATTCGTTCAATTCGTTCAATTCGTTCAATTCGTTCAATTGGTTCAAGATCTCTCGTATCTCGGACATCCGCGAGTGTTTCGCGTCGAAAACGTGGTCCCCGTCTGTTTTAGACGCTAAAAACGCGTATGACACTTGATTCGCATGTAACGTACCGCGCCGCCGACCAGCGCCAAGCGTCGCCGAGCATCGCCGAGCGCCGCCGACCAGCGCTGCGGCCCATGACGTCGTGCCTGCCTGCCTGCCTGCCTGCCGTGACGTCGGCATTGCAGCGCCCAAACAGTGACGTACCCATAGTGACGCGCTCCCCCACAGTGACGCGCCCGACTCTACCGACGCGCTCGCGTAAGCGCCATATTCGAACCGAGCGACTGCATGGTAACCGCATGGCAACGGCATGGCAACGGCCGAGCGACGGCATGGCAATCACGTGCACAGCGAGTGCAAAGGGACGGTTGGGAACGTGCGATTCCCCGAAAAGCGTGCCCCACCACGGTGCCCTATTTTCCTCACATCTCAGTACCCCTTGCCTAAGGTCATTCTGTATAAAAAGAGCGCTCCTCCAGGGCTCACCAGTTCAGTCAACTGCAGAAGAGACCGTGCAAGGGTCTGCATTAGAAATTCCCGAGCGTTACGTACGAGTGTGTAAAAGTGTATCCAGGATCACTTAGTGTCTTTTCGTTGGCTGTTCTCATTGCAAGGAACAACCTGTGCGTGTTCCGCGCGTTATTAGTTTAGTTCAAATTCAGAGTCCGGCAGCTGCAGGAAAGACTGTCTTTCCGCTGTCCGCGACTCATAGCAAGGAATAACTTAGAGTATTCCGAGCAGTCTTAGTGTTAGTCGATTTGCCACACGTAAAAGTGTGTAGTTTTAGTTCTCTATTATCGCTCAAATTCCTTCAAAACCAAAGAACACAGTCTAGTCAAAGATCGTTTCTGTAAATGTATACGCGTCGTACTTTAGTCATATTATTTGAAGTAATGGTTAAATTATCGTTGTGCGTTTTATATTTTACTGCTTTTTCTGTACTTATTTTATTCAATATAATCATTTTACTTGTTTTCCATACTTCTTTGCCATCTCGTTATTCAATCGCCTAGTACTCGAATTTCACGAACAAGGTTTCCCTTTACCGCTCGAGGGAACCACCGAGCCTAAAACAAGAAAAGATACCAAATCCACTCTCCTCAAAGCTGCGCAAGGGGTGCCGCGGTGAAACACACGTTAAGGCCCTTGTCAGCTATCCTCTCGAGTTTGCTTGTCTGGGGTGCCGCGGTGAAACACACGTTAAGGCCTGGGCAGCAACTCAAAAACCGAATCGACCGAAGGGTGCCGCGGTGAAACACACGTTGAGGCCGGAGGACGATTTTCCTATACCCCCTCTCTCCTCCTTTCGATCGGTGAGACGTATTTCCGCAAGGGAGTACGAGGACCCGTGAAAGAGGCATCATAAAGGGTAGCGACGTACGGGGTGCCGCGGTGAAACACACGTTAAGGCCTGTACTTAGCTGCTCACTCCTCTCACATATATTTCTTTTCCTATCGGCACTGGCAAATAATCCTCACCACGCCAGGGCCGTGGCTCGTAACAAACTGGTGACAGCGGTGGGATTCGAGTCATAGAGAAACTGGGCGTGTCGATTGACGATATGGCTCAGGATAATGGTCACAACGCGAGTAAAGCCACCGCGGATCTCGCTCCACCGTCGGGTAACGTCACCGCGGAAATCGCTAGTCTAACGCTTACAATGGCACAGTCCATGGCGTTATTTACTCTTCAAAATAATTTACAGAATGCGACAGCTAGCATTCCCACCTTTGACGGAGTTAACCCCTCTCTTTCGCAATTCCTACAGAGCGTAGAGAACGGCCGCACTTTAATCGCGGAATCTGCCGAAGCAAGTTACGTGGCGATTGTGTTAACAAAGCTGACCGGGTCTGCAAAAACGGCTGTGCATGGGAAAAAGATCTCCACTCTCTCCGAATTAACTAAAATCTTAAAAAGACGATTCGCAACAGGCAAAAACCTCGCCTACTATCAGGGTGAAGTGGCAAGACTCCGAATCCGCGAGGATGAGTCACTACGATCTTACATCGACCGTACTAGCCGCCTTCACCAAGCAACACATAGTGCTCTCGTGGAGCGATACGGACCGAAGAACTCCGACCTCCTAGAAGGACTGGAGACCGACCTGCTAGGAAGTTTTATGGACGGTCTACCAGAGCGCATCGCATGGCGAGTAGCAACCGACGACAATGCAACCACCTTGGACGAAGCGTACGAGTCTGTTATCCAGGTTGAACAGCGACTAAAGAATCGGCGTGAGTTTTACGAGAATCGATCCCCGGCATATCATGCCGAAGACCGCTCATACGAATCACGATCATACACCGGAGACCGTCAGTCAAGACCAAGATACCCGCTATCACCCGTGGGACGGTCGTATGACCAATACCGAGGACGATCTGGGTCCGAGCCCGAGCAAAGTCCAGAGGCTCCACTACCTGCACTGATTGCCAGAACGAACGACCAATTACCACTATACGAACGCAATACCTCGCCGCATTATCGACGAAGGGCATCGTCACCACCACCGAGACGAAGTGACAGCCCCTCTCCAGCACGCGACTTATACTGCTGGAATTGTGGCCTGCGAGGACATAATCGTGAAGAGTGCCGAAGAAGTTACCGGCATCTCGACGATCGACCAGAAACATCGAGGAACGCATCCCGAAGACCGGCCTCGCCGTCTTTAAACTATCAGCGAACTCGTCACGAGAGCGACGTGGCGAGCAATCGCACGACTCGCTCGAGGGCCGTCCGGTTCGAGGAGTCCCCGTCGGACAGCTTGCCGTCAGGACGGGAGAGTTGTGCAAGGAAGCCGCAGCACCCCGAATCAGAGCAACAGTACCAGAAATGGAAGGGGAGACAGGCGAGTTTCTACTCGACGGAGGAGCGGCTGTGAATCTAGTAAAATTCGCCGCACTCAACTCAACCGCAGACGTGTTATCAAGGGAAGTGTTGGAAGTGACCGGATTAACGCAAGCCTCCATCCGAACGCTCGGAGCTACATTACTCCATATCAACGGCATACCTGCGTATTTCTACGTGGTGGAGGACCTGCAGTTGCCCGTCGACGGACTAATCGGCAGTCCATTCTTAAAACAAGAAAAGGCCGAAATCTCCTATCATCACAACACACTGGTAACCATTAGTAAGCCAGTAAAACCTATCCGTTTCTCAAACTATCCCTTCATGGAAGAGACCACTAATCCAATCACTACCGCCCGACACCGAATCGAGGGAAGGACAAGACAACAGGTGTCTATACCTGTCACCAACTCAGACGTGATGGAGGGCTACCTGGCACGCGTCGAGACCCCCGAAGGCGTGTATATGGGTGAAGCCGCTGTCTACACTGACCACGGGCAATGTCAGATATTCGCCACCAACACCGGCGAAGAAACAATCGAATTTGACACCCCGCCGCAGGAAATAACACCGTATGAAATTTATTCGACGTCTGAAGAAGAATTTCTTCACCCGGACATTCCACCTGTCCAGGATCCGTCAAAACGAATTAACGAAATCTGGAGTCAGATGGATACCACACATTTAAACGCGGAAGAACGTCGTGCAACCAAGAGGCTGATCGAAATGTTCCACGACCGATTTTATATTCCCGGAGACGATCTACCGGATGCACCTGCTTTTCATCACTCCATACACGTAACCGACGACGTGCCAGTGAATTGCAGAGGATACCGCTATCCTCCCTTACATCAGGAGGAGATTAACCGACAGGTAGACGCATTACTAAACGCCGGAATTATCCAGCCGTCCACCTCACCGTACAATTCGCCGATTTGGATCGTGCCTAAAAAACCCGATGCACGCGGAGAAAGGAAATGGCGAATGGTGATTGATTTCCGTGCGCTCAATGAGAAAACAGTGGGAGACAGATATCCGCTCCCATTAATATCAGAAATCCTCGATAAACTAGGAGGAGCAAAATATTTCACAGTGTTCGACCTCGCAAGTGGATTCCATCAGATACGTATGAATCCAAAAGATCAACCAAAGACCGCATTCACCACTCACCGAGGCCACTTTGAATATGTACGAATGCCGTTTGGATTAAAGAACGCACCACCCACATTCCAGAGATTAATGGACCAAGTGCTAACCGGACTACAAGGGACAGAACTTTTTGTATACCTGGACGATATCGTCGTATACTCATCATCATTAGAGGAACACCACATAAAAGTCGCTAAGCTGTTGACACGGTTACGGGAACACGGATTAACCCTGCAAACCAGCAAGTGCGGGTTCTTGAAAAAAGAGGTAGCCTACCTGGGACATATCGTTTCGGAGCAAGGAGTCCGCCCGAACCCAGATAAACTCGTCGCTGTGCAAAAATTCCCAACTCCAAAAAATCAGAAAAATATCCAGCAGTTTCTGGGGCTTACAGGATACTATCGCCGCTTTATTAGTAATTATTCCACCAAGGCAAAGCCACTGATCGAATTACTGGGAAAAGGTATACGGTTCAACTGGGCGGAGGAACAAGAGGGAAGTTTTCAGCAGTTGAAAAAGGAGTTATGCGAACAACCCATACTACAATACCCTGACTTCTCGCAACCGTTTATTATTACCACCGACGCATCTGAACATGCATTAGGAGCAGTTCTCAGCCAGGGCGACATCGGAGACGACCTGCCCATCGCCTACGCATCCCGGAGTTTAAACCGCGCGGAAAGAAACTACTCGGCAACAGAGAAAGAGTGTTTAGCTATGGTGTACGCTGTGAAGTATTTTCGACCTTACGTATTCGGGACGAAATTCACGCTTGTCAAAGATCATCGACCACTTGTATGGCTTCACTCGGTAAAGGACCCGACATCGCGCCTAGTGAAATGGCGACTACGACTGGCCGAATATGAGTATAAGGTAGTGCATAAAGAAGGCAAAACTAATAAGAATGCGGACGCCCTATCGAGAAATCCAGTACCATGCCTTCCTCTATCAGGCGAGGCTGAAGATCAAGAAAGTATCGCCCGAAGAGTCAAGCTTCTCAGAAGAGGGGATACGAGCAACCCACTAACCGATACAGGAAGCCCGGTTATCACCTCCCCGCCTGCGCACTCGACCCCGCGCCCGAGACAGCGAGGGAGACCGAAAAAGCAGCAACCTGTCATACCACCCACGGAAGTAAAGCCAGCAGAACCCAGCCCGCGAAAGACTCCGCCCGACGAACATCTGTCGGAAATATCAGACCCAGATGATGCACTTATCCAAGGAACAGGAAGTGCGGAAGAACGAGAAGAAGAGGACCAGGAGGGAATAAGCCCCCTCGTTATCATTCCTGCCTCCACTACACCGCTATCCTTCGACAGATATAACTCCGAGAGCTCAACTGGTGACGAAGAGACGTGTACAATACGTCAAACAAACGAGGCGTTAACCGCCCTCGAGGGAAATTTAGGGCATTTTATCACCCTGACACCGTATCCGAAAAGCCGTGTCGAACAAACGTTAAGCGATTTGGATTACCTCAATATTCACGCCGTTCGAAAAGTATCACCACAAAGCGGACATGTGTGCGTATCAGAAGCCGAGGGCAGAGTCATTTATTCTATAGTAACAGAAGAAAAAGAAATAACAGAAAAAGAATTAATCAAGGGATTACGTGTCCTAAACAAAGCCCTGCAAACCGACCGCAAGGACTCGGTCAGGATACCAGTTTTAGGGGACCGGCATGATCAAATTTCAACCCCGCGATTCGTGGAGCTCATAACCCGCGAGTTTGAAAAGGGAACCATCCATGTGACAATTTGCGGAAATTCTAATCCAGCAATAAAAGAATCCCGTCGTGAGGGAATCATCGCTGAAGCACACGGTAGCAGACTAGGAGGACATAAAGGCGTAACGAAAACCTACAGGAGAATTAGGGCACAACACCATTGGACTAACATGAGAGATGACATACGAGAATTTATTCGAAAATGCAAAGGCTGTCAGGAACAAAAACTGGTGCGAGCAAAAACCCGTCAGCCAATGGTCATAACGGACACCCCGCTCGAGCCCTTTGACAAAGTTGCACTTGACACCGTAGGACCGTTACCCGAAACATATAGCGGCAACAGACATTTACTAACCATCCAGGATAATCTAACGAAATATTGCGTCGCCGTACCGATTCCAGACACGAAGGCCACAACAATAGCGGATGCCTTCTCACGAAATTTCATCGCAAGTTTCGGCGCACCGAAGAGTATTTTGTCTGACCGCGGAGCAAGCTTTATCGGACACATAATGACAGAATTAGCACAACTATTCGAGATAGACCAAATTACCACGTCCGGCTACCGACCTCAAACCAACGGCTCACTAGAAAGGACTCATATCGTCTTAATCGAATATCTGAAGCAGTACCTAAAAGACCGAGGGGAATGGGATTTATTAGTCCCATATGCAACATTCTCCTATAATACGTCAGTACACGAGGGAACAAATTTCACGCCGCACGAGCTGATATTCGGAAAGCTGGCGCGTGTACCTAGCGCGTACGCAGATACCGACCTCCCCACCTATGGCGCACGGCTTATGGAATTGCTGTCTCACATGTACGAAATCCGAACACGAGCAGCCGACAATCTAAACCATGCGAAACGCAAGTCAAAAGAGTATTACGACAGGAAAGTGAATAAAGTGAAATATCGGGAAGGGGATGCCGTGTACGTTCTAAAGGAGCCTCGGATACACAAACTAGATCCGCGTTACGTCGGACCATACCAGGTAATCGATATTACCGACCGTCGTAACGTAACATTAAAAGGACCCTGCGGAAAACTGCTCAAGAAACACCAGGATAAGATAAAGAAGGCCCGCGGGTTCGACAAAGGGAACGAGTTACGACGTGCAAACATTGGCTCCTGTACCCCTTCCTCCTCCTCTCCCGAATCCGACAGTTCATCCGTTTAAAACATCAGTATAAAGAGAAAATGTCAGCAATGCAGGACGCGTGTACTATAACCGAATCCAGTGAAGGGGGGCGAACAATCATTTTACAAACTGGTGACACGGGACAGTGGATACCGGAAAATCGTTTTGGAACTCTAGTCCGCAGCAAGGAATATTACCCAGCCACAGGGAAATCAAAAACGGGGCAGTCAACGCAAACCCGAAAAGCGAAGACTCGGGAAACGGCATCGCAGACATCTAGTACGACTCAGAAACGTCGAAAATTGAACAACACCGCAGAAATTGTACTAACCGACATAAACATAAAGGGCTGGATGCCAGGAGAGGGAGTACCCCCACCCTAGTGACCACCTGCGGCGAGTGGCAGGTAGCCGGCCCATACGTACAATAACAACCATTACGACGCAATGAAGGGAATAAGTATCGTGGGCTACTGCAATCGAGGAAACATATTTTCGATATGTTATGGACCTGGCAATTGGTCAGAAACATTTTGCGAAAACTGTGTAGAGTGGGCAAGGGAAGCGTACGGGATCGTATACCCGGAGTTATTTATCCATTCCTTGACGGTGGACCCGTGGCCACATGTACCATGTCACGCGTGTGGAAGGAGGGTGATAGAGACTCGACCGGTGGAAGAATGCCGGAAGTGCACGCTCACCTCTGTCCACCACGAGGAGAGGGCAATTCATGACGACGTAGAACGCTTGTTCATAGTAACGGATGTGGAGATCCAGTGGGCGCAGCATCACCCACAGGTTCAACGAATTGGTGCTGCGCGGCCGAAAAATGCCCGACCACCCGGCATAGGCTGAGAGAAGGAAAGGAATGAATAACTAATTTTGACCGCCCGAACATCCGGCGAAAAGAAGGAATGAGGGAAAACAAAGCAGCCTACACATGAGAAGCAGAAAACATTGCCCGAACATCCGGCAACGGGACCTGCCGACCACCTGCAACCCGTAAAAAGGCGCCGATGCGCCAATACCACCATTATCATTGCAGCAAAGGCGATGCCACGTGCGGATGGAAAATTCCTACGTCGCGAAGAGCGACAGAGAAAAGCCGACATATGAGGGAAAGAGAGAGACGGGACCGCGAGGTGCCGAAAAACCCAAGATGGGCGCGAAGGGAGATGTAACCCCCACTCTGGCAACCGCCCGCGGTTTCGCGCAACGGGTAGCCGGCCCGTACGTATCATACCATAAAGGAAAGCGACAATGAGAGGAACCAGCGTGACAGGTCATTGCAACATAGGAAGCATGTACGCCATCGAATTCGGCCCAGGAAATTGGTCGGAACGAGCCTGCGGTGTTTGCGCAAGACGAGGAAATGAGAGATACGATATGAAATATCAAGAAGCATTTCTTCACTCGCTGACCACGAGACCCTGGCCAAGCACGGTATGCTACGTGTGCAGGAAACAGTTAATGACAACACGGCCCGCGGAAGAATGCGAAAAGTGCGCCTTCGCCTCGGCCTATTTAGAAGATTGCGTCGACCATCAGCACGCAGGCGAAGAATTTTTAGTGACCGATGTTGAAGTTGGATGGGCTCAACACCACCCACAACATCAACGTATCGGACCTGCACAGCCGGGAGTGTCGCAGGTAGTGAAGAAGAATTGAGAGGACAGTGGGAAAAGGCCCGAACATCCGGCCTAGATTTGGAAGGATCATTGGGAATCGCACCCGTACCAACGTCATTAAAACATCGCCCGATCACCTGGCAAAAGGGGCATACCGACCACCTGTAGCCCCGAGGAAAGGCGTCGATGCGCCAATACCGCCATTATCATTGCAGCACAGGCGACACCGCGTGAGGATGGAAAATCCGCGCGGACTTTCACGCGGATGTGAACCGCGAACAGTGACAAAGAAAAGCAGATTCGGCGAAGGAAAGGGAGAGAGATGGGCGCAGGGCGCCGAAAAACCCAAGATGGCCGCCAAGGGAGAGGTAACCCCCACCACCGACTACTGACGCCGGCGTCCAGGCAGCTGACCGCGAACCCGCATTAATTGTCAACGCAATGAAGGGTGAACAAGTGCGTGGATTTTGTGCGAACGGAATGTTTTACAGTGCAGGAATCAGACCTGGGGACTGGGGCCAGGGATATTGTGCCATGTGCGTGGACTGGGCTGATTACGCCTACGGGATGGACCATCCGGAAGTATTAATTCATTCTTTAACGGTCCAACCGTGGCCCGATATACGGTGCCAAGGATGCGGTATACCGCTTATTAAATCCATACCGGGTACTGAGTGCGCGGCCTGTACGTTCGCATACACACATCGGTCAGAAGATAGATCTACCCCCGCTGGACGATTTCACGTACGGGAGGTAGGACCAATGTGGGCCCGATATCACCAATCGGCCGAAAATGTGGGACGCTGAGCCGCCGAGCCCGACCATCCGGCGATCAAGAGAATTGTGAAAAGAAAAGGTGTAGTGCCCGACCATCCGGCAGGGGTACGCCGACGATCCGCGGCCCCGGGAGAGATGCGCGAAAGCGCCAGTCCCGCCATTATCATTGCAATAAAGGCGACGCCGCGTGCGGATGGAAATATTCGGTGCCACGAGGAAGCTACAACGGAAGGAAGGTGTCCGAACCAACGGCCTGGCCAATATGTGCCAGAGAGCTGTGATTCTCGCCCAACGAACCGGGATAATCAAGAATCGGATACGGAAACGAATGTCAAAGCAGAGACGTGCCGACCATCCGCCGTCCTAGAAACCGACGAACCCCAGTAACCATGACATACACATCGAGAAGACCAAGCATGTCATTCGATGCATGAACTCGTCCAGTGAACACAGCGGAGGAAGACGTTCGAGATACGAACGACAAAGAAATTTATACCTGTGACAACGGCCCGGCCATTACACGCCGGTGAGCTGTATTTACCACCCAGAAAGCCGATAGATGACCAAAACGAAACAAGAAGGAAGAGGACGAAACAGACACCCATATATATTGACAGGACTCCCAACGCCACAACCAAAATTCAAATCAGTACGAGAGTAAACCAGAGCAACGACACCACAGCCATCCGATACCAGCCATCCGCCATTCAGGAAAGACGACATCATGGGCGATTCAGAAAGCGCCACTCATGGAGCGACGTTTCATCGGAGGGGGATGCTGTAACGTACCGCGCCGCCGACCAGCGCCAAGCGTCGCCGCTCATCGCCGAGCGCCGCCGACCAGCGCTGCGGCCCATGACGTCGTGCCTGCCTGCCTGCCTGCCTGCCGTGACGTCGGCATTGCAGCGCCCAAACAGTGACGTACCCATAGTGACGCGCTCCCCCACAGTGACGCGCCCGACTCTACCGACGCGCTCGCGTAAGCGCCATATTCGAACCGAGCGACTGCATGGTAACCGCATGGCAACGGCATGGCAACGGCCGAGCGACGGCATGGCAATCACGTGCACAGCGAGTGCAAAGGGACGGTTGGGAACGTGCGATTCCCCGAAAAGCGTGCCCCACCACGGTGCCCTATTTTCCTCACATCTCAGTACCCCTTGCCTAAGGTCATTCTGTATAAAAAGAGCGCTCCTCCAGGGCTCACCAGTTCAGTCAACTGCAGAAGAGACCGTGCAAGGGTCTGCATTAGAAATTCCCGAGCGTTACGTACGAGTGTGTAAAAGTGTATCCAGGATCACTTAGTGTCTTTTCGTTGGCTGTTCTCATTGCAAGGAACAACCTGTGCGTGTTCCGCGCGTTATTAGTTTAGTTCAAATTCAGAGTCCGGCAGCTGCAGGAAAGACTGTCTTTCCGCTGTCCGCGACTCATAGCAAGGAATAACTTAGAGTATTCCGAGCAGTCTTAGTGTTAGTCGATTTGCCACACGTAAAAGTGTGTAGTTTTAGTTCTCTATTATCGCTCAAATTCCTTCAAAACCAAAGAACACAGTCTAGTCAAAGATCGTTTCTGTAAATGTATACGCGTCGTACTTTAGTCATATTATTTGAAGTAATAGTTAAATTATCGTTGTGCGTTTTATATTTTACTGCTTTTTCTGTACTTATTTTATTCAATATAATCATTTTACTTGTTTTCCATACTTCTTTGCCATCTCGTTATTCAATCGCCTAGTACTCGAATTTCACGAACAAGGTTTCCCTTTACCGCTCGAGGGAACCACCGAGCCTAAAACAAGAAAAGATACCAAATCCACTCTCCTCAAAGCTGCGCAAGGGGTGCCGCGGTGAAACACACGTTAAGGCCCTTGTCAGCTATCCTCTCGAGTTTGCTTGTCTGGGGTGCCGCGGTGAAACACACGTTAAGGCCTGGGCAGCAACTCAAAAACCGAATCGACCGAAGGGTGCCGCGGTGAAACACACGTTGAGGCCGGAGGACGATTTTCCTATACCCCCTCTCTCCTCCTTTCGATCGGTGAGACGTATTTCCGCAAGGGAGTACGAGGACCCGTGAAAGAGGCATCATAAAGGGTAGCGACGTACGGGGTGCCGCGGTGAAACACACGTTAAGGCCTGTACTTAGCTGCTCACTCCTCTCACATATATTTCTTTTCCTATCGGCACTGGCAAATAATCCTCACCACGCCAGGGCCGTGGCTCGTAACACGCACGAATCCGTTGAGGAATGGCTGAGATACGCTGTGTTACACTTCCGGACGATGAATTCGTTCAATTCGTTCAATTCGTTCAAGAACTCTCGTTACTCGGACATCCGCGAGTGTTTCGCGTCGTAAACGTGGTCCCCGTCTGTTTTAGACGCTAAAGACGCGAATGACACTTGATTCGCACGAATCCGTTGAGAAATGGCCGAGATACGCCTTGTTACACTTCCGGACGATGAAATCTTGCTAGTTCTCACGTTTTGCAAGCGAAACGCACGATGCACCGCGTTTCGTTCAATTCGTTCAAGAACTCTCGTATCTCGGACATCCGCGAGTGTTTCGCGTCGAAAACGTGGTCCCCTTCTGTTTTAGACGCTAAAAACGCGTATGACACTTGATTCGCACGAATCCCTTGAGAATTGGCCGAGATACGCCGTGTTACACTTCCGGACGATGAATTCGTTCAATTCGTTCAAGAACTCTCGTATCTCGGACACCCGCGAGTGTTTCGCGTCGAACACGTGGTCCCCGTCTGTTTTAGACGCTAACAACGCGTATGACACTTGATTCGCACGAATCCGTTGAGGAATGGCCGAGATACGCTGTGTTACACTTTCGGACGATGAATTCGTTCAATTCGTTCAATTCGTTCAAGATCTCTCGTATCTCGGACATCCGCGAGTGTTTCGCGTCGAAAACGTGGTCCCCGTCTGTTTTAGACGCTAAAAACGCGTATGACACTTGATTCGCACGAATCCGTTGAGAAATGGCCGAGATACGCCGTGTTACACTTCCGGACGATGAATTCGTTCAACTCGTTCAAGAACTTTCGTATCTCGGACATCCGCGAGTGTTTCGCGTCGAAAACGTGGTCCCCGTCTATTTAGACGCTAAAAACGCGTATGACACTTGATTCGCACGAATCCGTTGAGAAATGGCCGAGATACGCCGTGTTACACTTCCGGACGATGAAATCTTGCTAGTTCTCACGTTTTGCAAGCGAAACGCACGATGCACCGCGTTTCGTTCAATTCGTTCAAGAACTCTCGTATCTCGGACACCCGCGAGTGTTTCGCGTCGAAATCGCGGTCCCCGTCTGTTTTAGACGCTAAAAAGGCGTGTGACACTTGATTCGCACGAATCCGTTGAGAAATGGCCGAGATACGCCGTGTTACACTTCCGGACGATGAATTCGTTCAAGTCGTTCAAGAATTCTCGTATCTCGGACATCCGCGAGTGTTTCGCGTCGAAAACGTGGTCCCCGTCTGTTTTAGACGCTAAAAACGCGTATGACACTTGATTCGCGCGAATCCGTTGAGAAATGGCCGAGATACGCCGTGTTACACTTCCGGACGATCAAATCTTGCTAGTTCTCACGTTTGTAAGCGAAACGCACGATGCACCGCGTTTCGTTCAAATCGTTCAAGAACTCTCGTATCTCGGACATCCGCGAGTGTTTCGCGTCGAAAACGTGGTCCCCGACTGTTTTAGACGCTAAAAACGCGTACGACACTTGATTCGCACGAATCCGTTGAGAAATGGCCGAGATACGCCGTGTTACACTTCCGGACGATGAATTCGTTCAATTCGTTCAAGAACTCTCGTATCTCGGACACCCGCGAGTGTTTCGCGTCGAACACGTGGTCCCCGTCTGTTTTAGACGCTAACAACGCGTATGACACTTGATTCGCACGAATCCGTTGAGGAATGGCCGAGATACGCTGTGTTACACTTTCGGACGATGAATTCGTTCAATTCGTTCAATTCGTTCAAGATCTCTCGTATCTCGGACATCCGCGAGTGTTTCGCGTCGAAAACGTGGTCCCCGTCTGTTTTAGACGCTAAAAACGCGTATGACACTTGATTCGCACGAATCCGTTGAGAAATGGCCGAGATACGCCGTGTTACACTTCCTGACGATGAAATCTTGCTAGTTCTCACGTTTTGCAAGCGAAACGCACGATGCACCGCGTTTCGTTCAATTCGTTCAAGAACTCTCGTATCTCGGACATCCGCGAGTGTTTCGCGTCGAAAACGTGGTCCCCGACTGTTTTAGACGCTAAAAACGCGTACGACACTTGATTCGCACGAATCCGTTGAGAAATGGCCGAGATACGCCGTGTTACACTTCCGGACGATGAATTCGTTCAATTCGTTCAATTGGTTCAAGATCTCTCGTATCTCGGACATCCGCGAGTGTTTCGCGTCGAAAACGTGGTCCCCGTCTGTTTTAGACGCTAAAAACGCGTATGACACTTGATTCACACGAATCCGTTGAGAAATGGCCGAGATACGCCGTGTTACACTTCCGGACGATGAAATCTTGCTAGTTCTCACATTTTGCAAGCGAAACGCACGATGCACCGCGTTTCGTTCAATTCGTTCAACAACTCTCGTATCTCGGACATCCGCGAGTGTTTCGCGTCGAAAACTTGGTCCCCGACTGTTTTAGACGCTAAAAACGCGTATGACACTTGATTCGCACGAATCCGTTGAGAAATGGCCGAGATACGCCGTGTTACACTTCCGGACGATGAATTCGTTCAAGTCGTTCAAGAACTCTCGTATCTCGGACATCCGCGAGTGTTTCACGTCGAAAACGTGGTACCCGACTGTTTTAGACGCTAAAAACGCGTATGACATTTGATTCGCACGAATCCGTTGAGAAATGGCCGAGATACGCCGTGTTACACTTCCGGACGATGAATTCGTTCAATTCGTTCAAGAACTCTCGTATCTCGGACATCCGCGAGTGTTTCGCGTCGAAAACGTGGTCCCCGTCTGTTTTAGACGCTAAAAACGCGTATGACACTTGATTCGCACGAATCCGTTGAGAAATGGCCGAGATACGCCGTGTTACACTTCCGGACGATGAATTCGTTCAACTCGTTCAATTCGTTCAAGAACTCTCGTAACTCGGACATCCGCGAGTGTTTCGCGTCGTAAACGTGGTCCCCGTCTGTTTTAGACGCTAAAAACGCGAATGACACTTAATTCGCACGAATCCGTTGAGAAATGGCCGAGATACGCCTTGTTACACTTCCGGACGATGAAATCTTGCTAGTTCTCACGTTTTGCAAGCGAAACGCACGATGCACCGCGTTTCGTTCAATTCGTTCAAGAACTCTCGTATCTCGGACATCCGCGAGTGTTTCGCGTCGAAAACGTGGTTCCCGACTGTTTTAGACGCTAAAAACGCGTCTGACACTTGATTCGCACGAATCCGTTGAGAAATGGCCGAGATACGCCGTGTTACACTTCCGGACGATGAATTCATTCAATTCGTTCAAGAACTCTCGTATCTCAGACATCCACGAGTGTTTCGCGACGAAAACGTGGTCCCCGTCTGTTTTAGACGCTAAAAACGCGTATGATACTTGATTCGCACGAATCCGTTGAGGAATGGCTGAGATACGCTGTGTTACACTTCCGGACGATGAATTCGTTCAATTCGTTCAATTCGTTCAAGCACTCTCGTAACTCGGACATCCGCGAGTGTTTCGCGTCGTAAACGTGGTCCCCGTCTGTTTTAGACGCTAAAAACGCGAATGACACTTGATTCGCACGAATCCGTTGAGAAATGGCCGAGATACGCCGTGTTACACTTCCGGACGATGAATTCGTTCAACTCGTTCAAGAACTCTCGTATCTCGGACATCCGCGAGTGTTTCGCGTCGAAAACGTGGTCCCCGTCTGTTTTAGACGCTAAAAACGCGAATAACACTTGATTCGCACGAATCCGTTGAGAAATGGCCGAGATACGCCTTGTTACACTTCCGGACGATGAAATCTTGCTAGTTCTCACGTTTTGCAAGCGAAACGCACGATGCACCGCGTTTCGTTCAATTCGTTCAAGAACTCTCGTATCTCGGACACCCGCGAGTGTTTGGCGTCGAAATCGTGGTCCCCGTCTGTTTTAGACGCTAAAAAGGCGTGTGACACTTGATTCGCACGAATCCGCTGAGAAATGGCCGAGATACGCCGTGTTACACTTCCGGACGATGAATTCGTTCAAGTCGTTCAAGAATTCTCGTATCTCGGACATCCGCGAGTGTTTCGCGTCGAAAACGTGGTCCCCGTCTGTTTTAGACGCTAAAAACGCGTATGACACTAGATTCGCGCGAATCCGTTGAGAAATGGCCGAGATACGCCGTGTTACACTTCCGGACGATGAATTCGTTCAATTCGTTCAATTCGTTCAATTGGTTCAAGATCTCTCGTATCTCGGACATCCGCGAGTGTTTCACGTCGAAAACGTGGTCCCCGTCTGTTTTAGATGCTAAAAACGCGTATGACACTTGATTCGCACGAATCCGTTGAGAAATGGCCGAGATACGCCGTGTTACACTTCCGGACGATGAAATCTTGCTAGTTCTCACATTTTGCAAGCGAAACGCACGATGCACCGCGTTTCGTTCAATTCGTTCAACAACTCTCGTATCTCGGACATCCGCGAGTGTTTCGCGTCGAAAACTTGGTCCCCGACTGTTTTAGACGCTAAAAACGCGTATGACACTTGATTCGCACGAATCCGTTGAGAAATGGCCGAGATACGCCGTGTTACACTTCCGGACGATGAATTCGTTCAACTCGTTCAAGAACTCTCGTATCTCGGACATCCGCGAGTGTTTCGCGTCGAAAACGTGGTCCCCGTCTGTTTTAGACGCTAAAAACGCGTATGACACTTGATTCGCACGAATCCGTTGAGAAATGGGCGAGATACGCCGTGTTACACTTCCGGACGATGAAATCTTGCAAGTTCTCACGTTTTGCAAGCGAAACGCACGATGCACCGCGTTTCGTTCAATTCGTTCAAGAACTCTCGTATCTCGGACACCCGCGAGTGTTTCGCGTCGAAATCGTGGTCCCCGTCTGTTTTAGACGCTAAAAAGGCGTGTGACACTTGATTCGCACGAATCCGTTGAGAAATGGCCGAGATACGCCGTGTTACACTTCCGGACGATGAATTCGTTCAAGTCGTTCAAGAATTCTCGTATCTCGGACATCCGCGAGTGTTTCGCGTCGAAAACGTGGTCCCCGTCTGTTTTAGACGCTAAAAACGCGTATGACACTAGATTCGCGCGAATCCGTTGAGAAATGGCCGAGATACGCCGTGTTACACTTCCGGACGATGAATTCGTTCAATTCGTTCAAGAACTCTCGTATCTCGGACATCCGCGAGTGTTTCGCGACGAAAACGTGGTCCCCGTCTGTTTTAGACGCTAAAAACGCGTATGACACTTGATTCGCACGAATCCGTTGAGGAATGGCTGAGATACGCTGTGTTACACTTCCGGACGATGAATTCGTTCAATTCGTTCAATTCGTTCAAGAACTCTCGTAACTCGGACATCCGCGAGTGTTTCGCGTCGTAAACGTGGTCCCCGTCTGTTTTAGACGCTAAAAACGCGAATGACACTTGATTCGCACGAATCCGTTGAGAAATGGCCGAGATACGCCTTGTTACACTTCCGTACGATGAAATCTTGCTAGTTCTCACGTTTTGCAAGCGAAACGCACGATGCACCGCGTTTCGTTCAATTCGTTCAAGAACTCTCGTATCTCGGACATCCGCGAGTGTTGCGCGTCGAAAACATGGTCCCCGTCTGTTCTAGACGCTAAAAACGCGTATGACACTTGATTCGCACGAATCCGTTGAGAAATGGCCGAGATACGCCGTGTTACACTTCCGGACGATCAAATCTTGCTAGTTCTCACGTTTTTAAGCGAAACGCACGATGCACCGCGTTTCGTTCAAATCGTTCAAGAACTCTCGTATCTCGGACATCCGCGAGTGTTTCGCGTCGTAAACGTGGTCCCCGTCTGTTTTAGACGCTAAAAACGCGTATGACACTAGATTCGCGCGAATCCGTTGAGAAATGGCCGAGATACGCCGTGTTACACTTCCGGACGATGAATTCGTTCAATTCGTTCAAGAACTCTCGTATCTCGGACATCCGCGAGTGTTTCGCGACGAAAACGTGGTCCCCGTCTGTTTTAGACGCTAAAAACGCGTATGACACTTGATTCGCACGAATCCGTTGAGGAATGGCTGAGATACGCTGTGTTACACTTCCGGGCGATGAATTCGTTCAATTCGTTCAATTCGTTCAAGAACTCTCGTAACTCGGACATCCGCGAGTGTTTCGCGTCGTAAACGTGGTCCCCGTCTGTTTTAGACGCTAAAAACGCGAATGACACTTGATTCGCACGAATCCGTTGAGAAATGGCCGAGATACGCCTTGTTACACTTCCGTACGATGAAATCTTGCTAGTTCTCACGTTTTGCAAGCGAAACGCACGATGCACCGCGTTTCGTTCAATTCGTTCAAGAACTCTCGTATCTCGGACATCCGCGAGTGTTGCGCGTCGAAAACATGGTCCCCGTCTGTTCTAGACGCTAAAAACGCGTATGACACTTGATTCGCACGAATCCGTTGAGAAATGGCCGAGATACGCCGTGTTACACTTCCGGACGATCAAATCTTGCTAGTTCTCACGTTTTTAAGCGAAACGCACGATGCACCGCGTTTCGTTCAAATCGTTCAAGAACTCTCGTATCTCGGACATCCGCGAGTGTTTCGCGTCGAAAACGTGGTCCCCGTCTGTTTTAGACGCTAAAAACGCGTATGACACTAGATTCGCGCGAATCCGTTGAGAAATGGCCGAGATACGCCGTGTTACACTTCCGGACGATGAATTCGTTCAACTCGTTCAAGAACTTTCGTATCTCGGACATCCGCGAGTGTTTCGCGTCGAAAACGTGGTCCCCGTCTGTTTTAGACGCTAAAAACGCGTATGACACTTGATTCGCACGAATCCGTTGAGAAATGGCCGAGATACGCCGTGTTACACTTCCGGACGATGAAATCTTGCTAGTTCTCACATTTTGCAAGCGAAACGCACGATGCACCGCGTTTCGTTCAATTCGTTCAACAACTCTCGTATCTCGGACATCCGCGAGTGTTTCGCGTCGAAAACGTGGTCCCCGTCTGTTTTAGACGCTAAAAACGCGTATGACACTTGATTCGCACGAATCCGTTGAGAAATGGCCGAGATACGCCGTGTTACACTTCCGGACGATGAAATCTTGCTAGTTCTCACATTTTGCAAGCGAAACGCACGATGCACCGCGTTTCGTTCAATTCGTTCAACAACTCTCGTATCTCGGACATCCGGGAGAGTTTCGCGTCGAAAACTTGGTCCCCGACTGTTTTAGACGCTAAAAACGCGTATGACCCTTGATTCGCACGAATCCGTTGAGAAATGGCCGAGATACGCCGTGTTACACTTCCGGACGATGAATTCGTTCAATTCGTTCAAGAACTCTCGTATCTCGGACATCCGCGAGTATTTCGCGACGAAAACGTGGTCCCCGTCTGTTTTAGACGCTAAAAACGCGTATGACACTTGATTCGCACGAATCCGTTGAGGAATGGCTGAGATACGCTGTGTTACACTTCCGGACGATGAATTCGTTCAATTCGTTCAATTCGTTCAAGAACTCTCGTAACTCGGACATCCGCGAGTGTTTCGCGTCGTAAACGTGGTCCCCGTCTGTTTTAGACGCTAAAAACGCGAATGACACTTGATTCGCACGAATCCGTTGAGAAATGGCCGAGATACGCCTTGTTACACTTCCGTACGATGAAATCTTGCTAGTTCTCACGTTTTGCAAGCGAAACGCACGATGCACCGCGTTTCGTTCAATTCGTTCAAGAACTCTCGTATCTCGGACATCCGCGAGTGTTGCGCGTCGAAAACGTGGTCCCCGTCTGTTTTAGACGCTAAAAACGCGTATGACACTTGATTCGCACGAATCCGTTGAGAAATGGCCGAGATATGCCGTGTTAAACTTCCGGACGATGTATTCGTTGAATCCGTTCAAGAACTCTCGTATCTCGGACATCCGCGAGTGTTTCGCGTCGAAAACGTGGTCCCCGTCTGTTTTAGACGCTAAAAACGCGTATGACACTTGATTCGCACGAATCCGTTGAGAAATGGCCGAGATACGCCGTGTTACACTTCCGGACGATGAAATCTTGCTAGTTCTCACGTTTTGCAAGCGAAACGCACGATGCACCGCGTTTCGTTCAATTCGTTCAAGAACTCTCGTATCTCGGACACCCGCGAGTGTTTCGCGTCGAAATCGTGGTCCCCGTCTGTTTTAGACGCTAAAAAGGCGTGTGACACTTGATTCGCACGAATCCGTTGAGAAATGGCCGAGATACGCCGTGTTACACTTCCGGACGATGAATTCGTTCAAGTCGTTCAATTCGTTCAAGCACTCTCGTAACTCGGACATCCGCGAGTGTTTCGCGTCGTAAACGTGGTCCCCGTCTGTTTTAGACGCTAAAAACGCGAATGACACTTGATTCGCACGAATCCGTTGAGAAATGGCCGAGATACGCCTTGTTACACTTCCGGACGATGAAATCTTGCTAGTTCTCACGTTTTGCAAGCGAAACGCACGATGCACCGCGTTTCGTTCAATTCGTTCAAGAACTCTCGTATCTCGGACATCCGCGAGTGTTTCGCGTCGAAAACGTGGTCCCCTTCTGTTTTAGACGCTAAAAACGCGTATGACACTTGATTCGCACGAATCCCTTGAGAATTGGCCGAGATACGCCGTGTTACACTTCCGTACGATGAATTCGTTCAATTCGTTCAAGAACTCTCGTATCTCGGACACCCGCGAGTGTTTCGCGTCGAAAACGTTGTCCCCGTCTGTTTTAGACGCTAACAACCCGTATGACACTTGATTCGCACGAATCCGTTGAGGAATGGCCGAGAGACGCTGTGTTACACTTTCGGACGATGAATTCGTTCAATTCGTTCAATTCGTTCAAGAACTCTCGTATCTCGGACATCCGCGAGTGTTTCGCGTCGAAAACGTGGTCCCCGTCTGTTTTAGACGCTAAAAACGCGTATGACACTAGATTCGCGCGAATCCGTTGAGAAATGGCCGAGATACGCCGTGTTACACTTCCGGACGATGAATTCGTTCAATTCGTTCAATTCGTTCAATTGGTTCAAGATCTCTCGTATCTCGGACATCCGCGAGTGTTTCGCGTCGAAAACGTGTTCCCCGTCTGTTTTAGATGCTAAAAACGCGTATGACACTTGATTCGCACGAATCCGTTGAGAAATGGCCGAGATACGCCGTGTTACACTTCCGGACGATGAAATCTTGCTAGTTCTCACATTTTGCAAGCGAAACGCACGATGCACCGCGTTTCGTTCATTTCGTTCAACAACTCTCGTATCTCGGACATCCGCGAGTGTTTCGCGTCGAAAACTTGGTCCCCGACTGTTTTAGACGCTAAAAACGCGTATGACACTTGATTCGCACGAATCCGTTGAGAAATGGCCGAGATACGCCGTGTTACACTTCCGGACGATCAAATCTTGCTAGTTCTCACGTTTTTAAGCGAAACGCACGATGCACCGCGTTTCGTTCAAATCGTTCAAGAACTCTCGTATCTCGGACATCCGCGAGTGTTTCGCGTCGAAAACGTGGTCCCCGACTGTTTTAGACGCTAAAAACGCGTCTGACACTTGATTCGCACGAATCCCTTGAGAATTGGCCGAGATACGCCGTGTTACACTTCCGGACGATGAATTCGTTCAATTCGTTCAAGAACTCTCGTATCTCGGACACCCGCGAGTGTTTCGCGTCGAAAAGGTGGTCCCCGTCTGTTTTAGACGCTAACAACGCGTATGACACTTGATTCGCACGAATCCGTTGAGGAATGGCCGAGATACGCTGTGTTACACTTTCGGACGAAGAATTCGTTCAATTCGTTCAATTCGTTCAAGAACTCTCGTATCTCGGACATCCGCGAGTGTTTCGCGTCGAAAACGTGGTCCCCGTCTGTTTTAGACGCTAAAAACGCGTATGACACTTGATTCGCACGAATCCGTTGAGAAATGGCCGAGATACGCCGTGTTACACTTCCGGACGATGAATTCGTTCAACTCGTTCAAGAACTCTCGTATCTCGGACATCCGCGAGTGTTTCGCGTCGAAAACGTGGTCCCCGTCTGTTTTAGACGCTAAAAACGCGTATGACACTTGATTCGCACGAATCCGTTGAGAAATGGCCGAGATACGCCGTGTTACACTTCCGGACGATGAAATCTTGCTAGTTCTCACGTTTTGCAAGCGAAACGCACGATGCACCGCGTTTCGTTCAATTCGTTCAAGAACTCTCGTATCTCGGACAACCGCGAGTGTTTCGCGTCGAAATCGTGGTCCCCGTCTGTTTTAGACGCTAAAAAGGCGTGTGACACTTGATTCGCACGAATCCGTTGAGAAATGGCCGAGATACGCCGTGTTACACTTCCGGACGATGAATTCGTTCAAGTCGTTCAAGAATTCTCGTATCTCGGACATCCGCGAGTGTTTCGCGTCGAAAACGTGGTCCCCGTCTGTTTTAGACGCTAAAAACGCGTATGACACTAGATTCGCGCGAATCCGTTGAGAAATGGCCGAGATACGCCGTGTTACACTTCCGGACGATGAATTCGTTCAATTCGTTCAATTCGTTCAATTCGTTCAATTCGTTCAAGATCTCTCGTATCTCGGACATCCGCGAGTGTTTCGCGTCGAAAACGTGGTCCCCGTCTGTTTTAGACGCTAAAAACGCGTATGACACTTGATTCGCACGAATCCGTTGAGAAATGGCCGAGATACGCCGTGTTACACTTCCGGACGATGAAATCTTGCTAGTTCTCACATTTTGCAAGCGAAACGCACGATGCACCGCGTTTCGTTCAATTCGTTCAACAACTCTCGTATCTCGGACATCCGGGAGAGTTTCGCGTCGAAAACTTGGTCCCCGACTGTTTTAGACGCTAAAAACGCGTATGACCCTTGATTCGCACGAATCCGTTGAGAAATGGCCGAGATACGCCGTGTTACACTTCCGGACGATGAATTCGTTCAATTCGTTCAAGAACTCTCGTATCTCGGACATCCGCGAGTAATTCGCGACGAAAACGTGGTCCCCGTCTGTTTTAGACGCTAAAAACGCGTATGACACTTGATTCGCACGAATCCGTTGAGGAATGGCTGAGATACGCTGTGTTACACTTCCGGACGATGAATTCGTTCAATTCGTTCAATTCGTTCAAGAACTCTCGTAACTCGGACATCCGCGAGTGTTTCGCGTCGTAAACGTGGTCCCCGTCTGTTTTAGACGCTAAAAACGCGAATGACACTTGATTCGCACGAATCCGTTGAGAAATGGCCGAGATACGCCTTGTTACACTTCCGTACGATGAAATCTTGCTAGTTCTCACGTTTTGCAAGCGAAACGCACGATGCACCGCGTTTCGTTCAATTCGTTCAAGAACTCTCGTATCTCGGACATCCGCGAGTGTTGCGCGTCGAAAACGTGGTCCCCGTCTGTTTTAGACGCTAAAAACGCGTATGACACTTGATTCACACGAATCCGTTGAGAAATGGTCGGGATACGCCGTGTTACATTTCCGGACGATGAGATCTTGCTAGTTCTCGCGTTTTGCAAGCGAAACACACGATGCACCGCGTTTCGTTCAATTCGTTCAAGAACTCTCGTATCTCGGACATCCGCGAGTTTTGCGCGTCGAAAACATGGTCCCCGTCTGTTTTAGACGCTAAAAACGCGTATGAAACTTGATTCGCACGAATCCGTTGAGAAATGGCCGAGATACGCCGTGTTGCACTTCCGGACGATGAATTCGTTCAATTCGCTCAAGAACTCTCGTATCTCGGACATCCGCGAGTGTTTCGCGTCGAAAACGTGGTCCCCGTCTGTTTTAGACGCTAAAAACGCGTATGACACTTGATTCGCACGAATCCGTTGAGAAATGGCCGAGATACGCCGTGTTACACTTCCGGACGATGAAATCTTGCTAGTTCTCACGTTTTGCAAGCGAAACGCACGATGCACCGCGTTTCGTTCAATTCGTTCAAGAACTCTCGTATCTCGGACACCCGCGAGTGTTTCGCGTCGAAATCGTGG
>CAWWDK010000096.1:5000-17500 GCA_963942575.1 Priocnemis perturbator
CTGGGCTTTTCCCTGGACGCCGGTGGGTTCAAGTCATCTTAAGTGATGACAGGGCATAAGGACCCATGACCGATCAAGCACCTTCTCGAAGTGGCTTCGGCCACGGGTGACGCTGTTAGGGCCCGTATACGTGTGCGAACTAAGCTTGACGGATCGAGAGAAGATCAGGGGAGGAGCGCTGTTAGGCTGCGTGATCTAGCCCATCACGCGGCCTTCGCCTCCTACAGAGAGTCCATATCGACCCTGATAGAGACCAAAGGGGACTAGAGAATACGTTCCTCGCAGAGAAGACTTATGTCTTTCGGGTGTGACGATCCCGCGAACTTCAGTTGGTCTACCAAACCTAGCCGGTACCTCGGGATGCCGGGGAGTTCGCAAGAGCTCTTCCGGCTGGGTTGGTTTCGAGGGGGCGGTGGCGGAGTCGCTTTGGCAAGCGTCCGCTGGGCTGTAGAGAATTGGTTAATTTGGACTAGCCTGCCCGATCATCCGGCAAATTTATGCGTGCGTGGTTGTGGAACTATAGACCAGTGAGTCGAGGAATCCACTTACCACCACTTTAGAAAAGGCATATAGAACAGTTGTCCCTATCTACTGGCGGGAGTAACTATTGAAGCCATGGGGCGTTACATCTCTGACTCGGCGTGGTGCGTTCGCGCACCTATCGCAATAGACCGTGAAAGATCAATTCTGGGAGCCGAGCTCGGTATTTATACCGGTCAGACTTGGTAAGCACCGGCATTTCTAGCTGGACCGACTTCGGGCTTCGGCTTTGTTAGGCGGTCAATATAAAGGTTATACTATGTTCCACTGAGAGTAAGGGAGCGAAAGTTTTCTCTAGTTAACGAATGTAATGAAGGTTTTGCAGGAGCGTCCTGGCCTTGCGAGGTCCAGGCGTTTTTGGTTGATCTGGAGCGTTTGGCCCAGGGAGCCTCGGTGGCAGGGATGTCACCGTCGCGTACCGAGTCAGAGACCAATGATGCTTTGTGGGGGAAATAAATGACTCCGCCCACCCTAAGGGTGGGTTCAAGTCATCTCAATTGATGACAGGGGTGTAAGAACCCAAGACCGTTCGAGCACCTTCTCGAAGTGGCTTCGGCCACGGGTGACGCTGTTACGGGTCTGGAACGTCCAGACCCAACCAAGCTCGACGGATCGCAGACTACAGACGACGACAGAGTCAAACATATCCACATACCCAATGTGCATACTAATGGCCAGCAGGGGCCTAAGGTCCGGTTGAATGCACCGGACCAAAACTTGAATTAAAGAAAAGCTCTATGTGCGAGTAAAAAGGGTTAAGAAAAGAAAGGAAGGAAAGAAAGAAGGAAAGGGAAAGAAAGAAAGAAAGAAAGACACAAATGCGAAGCAAAGCATAAAGTACAGGCACGTCCCGATCCCCCCATCTGGAGGACGGGACACAAGATCCAAGGTCCGGGTTAAGCCACCGGACCGAATATAATAAAAGCACTAAGTGCGTGCCAAATAAGAAGAAGAGATTGTATAAAAGAAATAGAAATAAAAGAGCAGACACGTCCTGATCTCCCCATCTGGGAGACAGGTCTCAGAAATAATAAATAAGTGACGACAGCACAATCGCTCACATGCACTCCTCTCTTCCTCCCTGAAAATGGGTACGGCGGCTAGAAGGCAAAATAAGACCGAAGCACGACTCCCCTTGAGGGACGTGCGTAATGACGAAAAATTGCATCCTGTTCTCTCAACGTGGGAGACAGGACTCAAAAAGCCTCGCCGCCCTCCACTACTCGCTGCCAAGCAACGCTGGTTAGCACTTGAAAGTGAGTGGACTCCGGTCCGCGATGAACTTATGTAATAATAGTGGAGTACCCAAGGGGTTTCCCATCCCCCGATTCTCCTTGCATAAGAGGCAAGAGATGAAGTAAAGAGTTCAGACATGCCTCCTACTAGTGCACATGCCGCTAGGGATGTGAGCATTATAGTCCGACTAGTGCGTACGACGAAGGGGGGGGGATTCTAGACCCTCCCGCCCTCTATCGTGCGTAGGTCTGGCTGCTCACGTGCCCTTCAATGTGTAGCGTAATGGTACGAGGAGTCTGGGCCGCACCCCCTCCTGGGACAAGTCCCAGGAGATCCCAACACTCTAACAACCCCAGATCACAGACCCTACAAACTTAACACCTTGTCGCCTCGTTGATGGGGCGTTCTAGGCGCCCCGTCTGGGCGTCTGGGTGCCATGGATAGGGGAATCATCCTGATAGCTGGATGACGCCCACGTAGCCACTTTCAATTCGCATATTCAATTCACTTAAATAGGTGGCCTCTGATCCAACGGTGGACAGAGGCCAATTTGCTTTGAGCCAATATTTCAATTTCAATTCATTTAGATAGGTGGCCTCTGATCCAACGGTGGACAGAGGCCAATTTGCCTTTGAGCAAAAATTTCAATTTTCAATTCATTTAGATAGGTGGCCTCTGATCCAACGGTGGACAGAGGCCAATTTGCCTTTGAGCAAAAATTTCAACTCATTTTCGATAGGTGGCCTCTGATCCAACGATGGACAGAGGCCAAATTTGCTTTAGGCCAATTTACAGGTGGCCGCCCAAGGGCACGAGGCAAAAATGGGAAACCCGAAAGACAATTGCTAAGACCTCGGCCCTGGGCAAAAAGTAGAAGCAAACAGTGTCAAAAATATATCCCCCGTCGGACCCTACCACGCCGCCAAGTACACACGGCATACGTAATCCTCGAAAGGAACACGCCGCTAGGGGTCCGTCGAGAATGGTCCCGTGAGCGAGCGAGCGAAATGTAGCCCACCCCACCCGCTGGTATAGAGTCAGAATTCCCTTTGTAGACCAGCGGGGATATAAAAGCGTCGCGATAGGGCCACCTGTCAGCTATCAACTAGGCAAAACTTATAGGCCCACAGGGCCCTCTAAAAAGCACTAATCGAGGCAGTAAGAAGGTTTCAGGCACAAAACCAAACAAAACAAAGATGACAGAATTCAATGGGCCAAAATACTCCGGACGTGAAATAGCCCCCCGTTCGGATGTCCGGGTGGGGGCTGGCCTGCGGGGTGATGTCTTCGGAATTTTCCCGGACCGACGAGGAGGCGTGGCGACGAGAAGCGACGATAGGATGGGGGCTAGCTCCGTCGCGCGACCGCACACTCGTGCGGTCACCCGAGCCCTGGCTGAAGTTGCCAGGACGTCGCCCGCCCAAAGCGAGGGCACACACAACCGCCGCTCCCTCGAAGATACCGCCGGCCGGGAGCGCGACGGGGCAGCGACGCCCCAGGACCTCGGCCTCCGTGCCGTCCGCTTAGAACTTGTAAGATGCGATCAGATAGTCGCCGGCCCATCATCAGTGGTCGGCGGCAGCGTTAACTGCGATAGCGAACAGGGAAGGGCACAAGCCCCGCGAGCGGACTTAGATTGCGAAAACCCGAGCGTGCGTGCGAACCCACAGTCTCCGGCGATGAGACATAGCGAGCGAGCGACCATGGGAGTTAGGATCCTACAACTGAACATGGCCCGTTCAGGAGTGGTGACGGGAGAGGTGCGCGAACTTGTGGCCACGCGAAAAATAGATTTCCTGATCGTTCAGGAACCGAGCGTTACAAAGAAGGACGGCGTACATAAAATCACCGGGTTAGGAGCCGGTGTGCGGGTTGCAGCTGCCGGCCCAATGCGCCCATGGGCGGCAGTCGCGGTATGCAATCCGGCATACCAGGCGGTCCTCGTCTCTCAACTCAGTTCCTCCCATTGCGTATGCGCGGAAGTCCAAACCGGGGACTTCAACTTCTTCATCGTGTCCCACTATTTCCAGCATAGAGACGAGGTAGAAGTTCACCTCGAACAGCTCGATAAAGTGCTTCGTGCACTCAGAGGGCGACCGGTCCTTATTGGCATAGATGCCAACGCGGAAAACCCCCTATGGTCTCCGAAAGACCCGCGGTCCCTCAGAGACGAACGTGGTCTCAAAATAGAATCTTTCATCCGCGAGCACAACCTTGAAGTTGTGAACGATCCGACCCAGCCGGCCACTTACTCCTCCAGCAGAGGTTCGTCATACATCGATGTGACCCTCTGTACCGCTAGCGCCGCCCAATATATACGGGGGTGGAAAGTCAGGCCGGACTGGACGACCAGCGACCACCGTGCTGTGGACATTAGATTG
Organism: Priocnemis perturbator; assembly: GCA_963942575.1. Taxonomy (NCBI): domain Eukaryota; kingdom Metazoa; phylum Arthropoda; class Insecta; order Hymenoptera; family Pompilidae; genus Priocnemis; species Priocnemis perturbator. Next base: position 9,158 of record CAWWDK010000096.1, read on the forward strand.
GGGCTGCCGAAGGCTGCTCCGGGGTCTCGGCCTACCGGGCGTTTCAACGTCCGAAAGGCAGACTGGGAAAAGTTCGATGAGACCCTCGCTTGTCTTTCAAGGCAACAGCTCGAAGCGACCAACCTGGACTCAGCGGAGTCAGTTCATGAAATGGCTAAGACCTTAACGGACGTGATCACTCACGCCTGTGTCCAGTCAATGCCACGAAAGCGAGCGTATAGAAAGTCCAACCCATGGTGGACAGAAAGTTTAACTAAACTAAAGAAGGCCGTGTACGCCAAAAGTAGGGCGTACAGGAGGGAGAGCGATGTGCCTACTCGCGAGGCCAAAAAGCTTCAGTACCGCACTCTCTTGCGTACGTATAGCTGGCAAGTGAGAGAGGCGAAGCGTGAAAGCTGGCGGAAATATGTTACAAACGAAGGTAACTCGGAGCCCTGGGGCATCGTGTACAAGCTCCAGGCAGACAAATTCCGAGTCGGGCAAGTTCTAAGCACCCTCCGGAAAGGGGATAAGTCCACTATGGGCATTAAAGATACCGCCAGCTTGCTTCTGGAAACCCACGTCCCAGAGGACCGGGCTGAATTGGACAGCCCGTGTCAAGAAGTGATCAGGGCGGAGGCAAACACCGTCCCCGACACAGTAGATTCTCCCCCATTCACGAGCGCCGAGGTGGCACTTGTCACCCGGACGCTCAAAAATAACAAAGCCCCGGGCACCGACCTAATAGAGGTTGGCGTCCTCAAAAGGGCCGTAGGCGTTATTCCGGAGGTGTTTACACGGCTCTTCAACGGGTGCCTTCAGTGGGGCGTCTTCCCCTCCGGTTGGAAAGAGGGTTCCCTATGCATCCTCTTGAAAGGACAGGGGAAAGACGTGAAGGACCCCAAATCATATAGGCCGATTTGTCTCCTCTCCGCAATAGGGAAACTTCTTGAGAAGCTCATCAAACTTCGATTAGCCAGCACGGCGATGAGCCCCGAGAAGCTCTCCGACCGGCAGTACGGGTTTATGCCCGGGCGATCGGCTGAGGATGCCGTGGTCGAACTGAGGCGCCTGGTGGGTGCCTCCGAAAAGAGATACGCCGCTGCGCTACTCTTCGACATCTCGGGCGCCTTCGACAATGTCTGGTGGCCCCTAGTGCTCAAAAGCCTTCGCGAGAGAGACTGCCCTAAGAATGTTTTCGGAGTACTTCAGAGTTACTTCGACGATCGAAGGGTCAAGATCTCCATCGGGAATCAGGAGGTCTCCAAGCAAGCCACGCGCGGGTGCCCGCAGGGATCCGTCCTCGGGCCGGCTTGCTGGAACCTAATGTTCGACGGCCTACTGAAGACGCTCGAAAATTCAGTGGGCAACGACTTTGTCGCATACGCGGATGATCTCGTGGTTATCGTCAGAGGCGACTCGCGAAGAGAAGTAGAATCGGAAGGGAACCGGATTGTCCCCGTTATTGAGGAATGGTGCAAGGCGGCTAAACTCGAACTTAGCAGCACCAAGACCGAAGCAATCGTGCTTCGTAGCGACTGGGCTCCGCGAGAACCGATAGGTCCAAGGGGAGGAACGCGTCCCGATAGAAAACGAAAGCAAACGAGGCCCAGCAAACCGAACCTGGCTAATAGGCCCCCGACCATCCGACTAGGCGACGGGAACATTAAATTCAAAGAAACCGTTAAGTACCTCGGCGTCCACTTCGACACGGGAATGCGAGTTCACTCACACGTTAAGTATTTGAGCGCAAAGGTCGGGAAGCTCTTCGGGAAGTTCAGAAGACTCGCAGGAACAGATTGGGGTCTCCGATTCCCGTCCTTGAAAACGGTATACCAGGGAGTTTCTGTCCCGGTCATGACGTACGCCGCTGCAGGATGGTACGATTTGTGCACTGCCAAGGACGTGAAGGTCCTCCTCTCTGCACAGCGCCGGGCGCTGATCGCGACGACATCCGCTTACCGTACCGCGTCCGGGGAAGCACTCTGCGCGATCGCAGGGGCTATCCCAATCGATCTAAAGCTTGAAGAGCGGCAAGCAGCGTACAAACTTAAACTAGGTCAGGACGCCAGAATAGGCGACAGGGCCATCTCAGGCCAGGACGCCGAGAGATTCAAAGTAGCGGAAAGCGAATCTATCAACATGTGGCAGGCTAGGTGGTGCGCTTCCACTAAAGGCCGTACCACATACGCGTTCATTCCAGACGTTCGAGCACGTCTGGAAAAGAAGTGGTTGCTTCCCAACCACTACAACACCCAAATCCTCTCGGGTCATGGCGACTTCGGAGCGCGATTGGTCGCGCTCGGGTTGTCTGACAACGAGAGATGCGAATGCGGAGCGATAGACACTGTCGAGCACTTCTTGCTGCAGTGTCCCAACTTTGAGGACCAGCGACCCTCCCTTCTGGAGATCGCCAACGGCCAGGAATGGCCACGCGCGGCGCAAGCATTCGTCGAGGACAAGGATGCGTTTTCAGTCCTCAATGGTTTCAGCGGCGATTGTCTATGGCTCCGGAGCCAGTCGCGTAAAGAATAAGGAACGCGCATCAACGGGGTATAGGGATGGGTCGACCAGCGAGTGTCTAAGTCGGCAAGTATCGGAACTCCGATTACGGACAGGCGAGCCCGTAACCTTCTCGGGTAACCGCCTGTTTGACACATCGCAACCGTCGAGAAGAAGGAGAGTGGCCCCGAAACTCCTCTCGGGCCCCCCACTTGGCCAGAAACTCGACGGGACGCACGGTTCGGGCTGCGTGGCCTCTATGCATCGCAGTCCTCCCCACGTTCTTTCAGCCACAATCTGGGCATGTGCCAGGCGGGCACAGGGAGTGCGCCTTCCCGGGGTTCCCCGCGGGTGCGACCGTGGGTTCGGATGGCTCTGTTCGGGAGAGACTTCGGTCCCTCCTTAACGGGACTCCGGACCACGGCGTAGCAAAAGCGCTCTTTTCACTGACACGGTCCCGTGATTGCCAAAGGATTTTTCCATTGCAAGTTGTCTTGGCATGGCAGAGCTGGCGGGTGGATGGAAAGTTTGATTCGCGTATGCTCTTTGGGCGACTGCGGATGCGATCCGGATTTCGAGTTCGGCGCATTTACATTAAATGTCCCTATCTACTGGCGGGAGTAACTATTGAAGCCATGGGGCGTTACATCTCTGACTCGGCGTGGTGCGTTCGCGCACCTATCGCAAAAGACCGTGAAAGATCAATTCTGGGAGCCGAGCTCGGTATTTATATCGGTCAGACTTGGTAAGCACCGGCATTTCTAGCTGGACCGACTTCGGGCTTCGGCTTTGTTAGGCGGTCAATATAAAGGTTATACTATGTTCCACTGAGAGTAAGGGAGCGAAAGTTTTCTCTAGTTAACGAATGTAATGAAGGTTTTGCAGGAGCGTCCTGGCCTTGCGAGGTCCAGGCGTTTTTGGTTGATCTGGAGCGTTTGGCCCAGGGAGCCTCGGTGGCAGGGATGTCACCGTCGCGTACCGAGTCAGAGACCAATGATGCTTTGTGGGGGAAATAAATGACTCCGCCCACCCTAAGGGTGGGTTCAAGTCATCTCAATTGATGACAGGGGTGTAAGAACCCAAGACCGTTCGAGCACCTTCTCGAAGTGGCTTCGGCCACGGGTGACGCTGTTACGGGTCTGGAACGTCCAGACCCAACCAAGCTCGACGGATCGCAGACTACAGACGACGACAGAGTCAAACATATCCACATACCTAATGTGCATACTAATGGCCAGCAGGGGCCTAAGGTCCGGTTGAATGCACCGGACCAAAACTTGAATTGAATTGAATTATTGAATTGAATTGAATTAAAGAAAAGCTCTATGTGCGAGTAAAAAGGGTAAAGAAAAGAAGGGAAGGAAAGAAAGAAAGAAAGAAAGAAAGAAAGACACAAATGCGAAGCAAAGCATAAAGTACAGGCACGTCCCGATCCCCCCATCTGGAGGACGGGACACAAGATCCAAGGTCCGGGTTAAGCCACCGGACCGAATATAATAAAAGCACTAAGTGCGTGCCAAATAAGAATAAGAGATGGTAAAAGAAATAAAAGAGCAGACACGTCCTGATCTCCCCATCTGGGGGACAGGACTTAGAAATAATAAATAAGTGACGATAGCACAATCGCTCACATGCACTCCTCTCTTCCTCCCTGAAAATGGGTACGGCGGCTAGAAGGCAAAATAAGACCGAAGCACGACTCCCCTTGAGGGACGTGCGTTATGACGAAAAATTGCATCCTGTTCTCTCAACGTGGGAGACAGGACTCAAAAAGCCTCGCCGCCCTCCACTACTCGCTGCCAAGCAACGCTGGTTAGCACTTGAAAGTGAGTGGACTCCGGTCCGCGATGAACTTATGTAATAATAGTGGAGTACCCAAGGGGTTTCCCATCCCCCGATTCTCCTTGCATAAGAGGCAAGAGATGAAGTAAAGAGTTCAGACATGCCTCCTACTAGTGCACATGCCGCTAGGGATGTGAGCATTATAGTCCGACTAGTGCGTACGACGAAGGGGGGGGGATTCTAGACCCTCCCGCCCTCTATCGTGCGTAGGTCTGGCTGCTCACGTGCCCTTCAATGTGTAGCGTAATGGTACGAGGAGTCTGGGCCGCACCCCCTCCTGGGACAAGTCCCAGGAGATCCCAACACTCTAACAACCCCAGATCACAGACCCTACAAACTTAACACCTTGTCGCCTCGTTGATGGGGCGTTCTAGGCGCCCCGTCTGGGCGTCTGGGTGCCATGGATAGGGGAATCATCCTGATAGCTGGATGACGCCCACGTAGCCACTTTCAATTCGCATATTCAATTCACTTAAATAGGTGGCCTCTGATCCAACGGTGGACAGAGGCCAATTTGCTTTGAGCCAATATTTCAATTTCAATTCATTTAGATAGGTGGCCTCTGATCCAACGGTGGACAGAGGCCAATTTGCCTTTGAGCAAAAATTTCAATTTTCAATTCATTTAGATAGGTGGCCTCTGATCCAACGGTGGACAGAGGCCAATTTGCCTTTGAGCAAAAATTTCAACTCATTTTCGATAGGTGGCCTCTGATCCAACGATGGACAGAGGCCAAATTTGCTTTAGGCCAATTTACAGGTGGCCGCCCAAGGGCACGAGGCAAAAATGGGAAACCCGAAAGACAATTGCTAAGACCTCGGCCCTGGGCAAAAAGTAGAAGCAAACAGTGTCAAAAATATATCCCCCGTCGGACCCTACCACGCCGCCAAGTACACACGGCATACGTAATCCTCGAAAGGAACACGCCGCTAGGGGTCCGTCGAGAATGGTCCCGCGAGCGAGCGAGCGAAATATAGCCCACCCCACCCGCTGGTATAGAGTCAGAATTCCCTTTGTAGACCAGCGGGAATATAAAAGCGTCGCGATAGGGCCACCTGTCAGCTATCAACTAGGCAAAACTTATAGGCCCACAGGGCCCTCTAAAAAGCACTAATCGAGGCAGTTAGAAGGTTTCAGGCACAAAACCAAACAAAACAAAGATGACAGAATTCAATGGGCCAAAATACTCCGGACGTGAAATAGCCCCCCGTTCGGATGTCCGGGTGGGGGCTGGCCTGCGGGGTGATGTCTTCGGAATTTTCCCGGACCGACGAGGAGGCGTGGCGACGAGAAGCGACGATAGGATGGGGGCTAGCTCCGTCGCGCGACCGCACACTCGTGCGGTCACCCGAGCCCTGGCTGAAGTTGCCAGGACGTCGCCCGCCCAAAGCGAGGGCACACACAACCGCCGCTCCCTCGAAGATACCGCCGGCCGGGAGCGCGACGGGGCAGCGACGCCCCAGGACCTCGGCCTCCGTGCCGTCCGCTTAGAACTTGTAAGATGCGATCAGATAGTCGCCGGCCCATCATCAGTGGTCGGCGGCAGCGTTAACTGCGATAGCGAACAGGGAAGGGCACAAGCCCCGCGAGCGGACTTAGATTGCGAAAACCCGAGCGTGCGTGCGAACCCACAGTCTCCGGCGATGAGACATAGCGAGCGAGCGACCATGGGAGTTAGGATCCTACAACTGAACATGGCCCGTTCAGGAGTGGTGACGGGAGAGGTGCGCGAACTTGTGGCCACGCGAAAAATAGATTTCCTGATCGTTCAGGAACCGAGCGTTACAAAGAAGGACGGCGTACATAAAATCACCGGGTTAGGAGCCGGTGTGCGGGTTGCAGCTGCCGGCCCAATGCGCCCATGGGCGGCAGTCGCGGTATGCAATCCGGCATACCAGGCGGTCCTCGTCTCTCAACTCAGTTCCTCCCATTGCGTATGCGCGGAAGTCCAAACCGGGGACTTCAACTTCTTCATCGTGTCCCACTATTTCCAGCATAGAGACGAGGTAGAAGTTCACCTCGAACAGCTCGATAAAGTGCTTCGTGCACTCAGAGGGCGACCGGTCCTTATTGGCATAGATGCCAACGCGGAAAACCCCCTATGGTCTCCGAAAGACCCGCGGTCCCTCAGAGACGAACGTGGTCTCAAAATAGAATCTTTCATCCGCGAGCACAACCTTGAAGTTGTGAACGATCCGACCCAGCCGGCCACTTACTCCTCCAGCAGAGGTTCGTCATACATCGATGTGACCCTCTGTACCGCTAGCGCCGCCCAATATATACGGGGGTGGAAAGTCAGGCCGGACTGGACGACCAGCGACCACCGTGCTGTGGACATTAGATTGGGGCTGCCGAAGGCTGCTCCGGGGTCTCGGCCTACCGGGCGTTTCAACGTCCGAAAGGCAGACTGGGAAAAGTTCGATGAGACCCTCGCTTGTCTTTCAAGGCAACAGCTCGAAGCGACCAACCTGGACTCAGCGGAGTCAGTTCACGAAATGGCTAAGACCCTAACAGACGTGATTACTCACGCCTGCGTCCAGTCGATGCCACGAAAGCGAGCATATAGGAAGTCCAACCCATGGTGGACAGAAAATCTAACTAAAATAAAGAAGGCCGTGTACGCCAAAGAAAGGGCATACAGGAGGGAAAGTGCTGGGCCTGCTCGCGAAGCCAAAAAGCTTCAGTACCGCATCCTCTTGCGTGCGTATAGCCGGCAAGTGAGAAGGGCGAAGCGTGAAAGCTGGCGGAAATATGTTACAAACGAAGGTAACTCGGAGCCCTGGGGCATCGTGTACAAGCTCCAGGCAGATAAATTCCGAGTCGGGCAAGTTCTAAGCACCCTCCGGAAAGGGGATAAGTCCACTATGGGCATTAAAGATACCGCCAGCTTGCTTCTGGAAACCCACGTCCCAGAGGACCGGGCTGAATTGGACAGCCCGTGTCAAGAAGTGATCAGGGCGGAGGCAAACACCGTCCCCGACACAGTAGATTCTCCCCCATTCACGAGCGCCGAGGTGACACTTGTCACCCGGACGCTCAAAAATAACAAAGCCCCGGGCACCGACCTAATAGAGGTCGGCGTCCTCAAAAGGGCCGTAGGCGTTATTCCGGAGGTGTTTACACGGCTCTTCAACGGGTGCCTTCAGTGGGGCGTCTTCCCCTCCGGTTGGAAAGAGGGCTCCCTATGCATCCTCTTGAAAGGACAGGGGAAAGACGTGAAGGACCCCAAATCATATAGGCCGATTTGTCTCCTCTCCGCAATAGGGAAACTTCTTGAGAAGCTCATCAAGCTTCGATTAGCCAGCACGGCGATGAGCCCCGAGAGGCTCTCCGACCGGCAGTACGGGTTTATGCCCGGGCGATCGGCTGAGGATGCCGTGGTCGAATTGAGGCGCCTGGTGGGTGCCTCCGAAAAGAGATACGCTGCTGCGCTACTCTTCGACATCTCGGGCGCCTTCGACAATGTCTGGTGGCCCCTAGTGCTCAAAAGCCTTCGCGAGAGAGACTGCCCTAAGAATGTTTTCGGAGTACTTCAGAGTTACTTCGACGATCGAAGGGTCAAGATCTCCATCGGGAATCAAGAGGTCTCCAAGCGAGCCACGCGCGGGTGCCCGCAGGGATCGGTCCTCGGGCCGACTTGCTGGAACCTAATGTTCGACGGCCTGCTGAAGACGCTCGAAAATTCAGTGGGCAACGACTTTGTCGCATACGCGGATGATCTCGTAGTTATCATCAGAGGCGACTCGCGAAGAGAAGTAGAATCGGAAGGGAACCGGATTGTCCCCGTCATTGAGGAATGGTGCAAGGCGGCTAAACTCGAACTTAGCAACACCAAGACCGAAGCAATCGTGCTTCGTAGCGACTGGGCTCCGCGAGAACCGATAGGTCCAAGGGGAGGAGCGCGTCCCGATAGAAAGCGAAAGCAAACGCGGCCCAGCAAACCGAACCTGGCCAATAGGCCCCCGACCATCCGACTAGGCGACGGGAATATTAAATTCAAAGAAACCGTAAAGTACCTCG
>CAWWDK010000096.1:22500-30000 GCA_963942575.1 Priocnemis perturbator
GGGACTTGGTCGCTGAGCGGAATATCGGATGATGACAATTTTTCTCAAACTCCGCTTCCAGCCGTACGAAGTTTATGAAACTTGTACAGAATGCTCGTGTCGTCAATCGAGAGCACTCCTGCAAGTTTGAAGAAGATCGTACGGTCGGTTCGCATTTCTCGATGAACTTACATACAGCTACGACGGGACATAGTCGCTGAACGGGATCTATCCAGTACTGCGTTGTAGATGACAATTTGTGTCTAACTCCGCTTCCAGCCGTACGATGTTTATGAAACTTGTACAGACTGCTCGTGTCGTCAATCGAGAGCACTCCTGCAAGTTTGAAGAACATCGTACGGTCGGTTCGCATTTCTCGATGAACTTACATACAGCTACGACGGGACTTTGTCGCTGAGCGGAATATCGGATGATGACAATTTTTCTCAAACTCCGCTTCCAGCCGTACGAAGTTTATGAAACTTGTACAGAATGCTCGTGTCGTCAATCGAGAGCACTCCTGCAAGTTTGAAGAAGATCGTACGGTCGGTTCGCATTTCTCGATGAACTTACATACAGCTACGACGGGACATAGTCGCTGAACGGGATCTATCCAGTACTGCGTTGTAGATGACAATTTGTGTCTAACTCCGGTTCCAGCCGTACGATGTTTATGAAACTTGTACAGACTGCTCGTGTCGTCAATCGAGAGCACTCCTGCAAGTTTGAAGAACATCGTACGGTCGGTTCGCATTTCTCGATGAACTTACATACAGCTACGACGGGACTTGGTCGCTGAGCGGAATATCGGATGATGACAATTTTTCTCAAACTCCGCTTCCAGCCGTACGAAGTTTATGAAACTTGTACAGAATGCTCGTGTCGTCAATCGAGAGCACTCCTGCAAGTTTGAAGAAGATCGTACGGTCGGTTCGCATTTCTCGATGAACTTACATACAGCTACGACGGGACATAGTCGCTGAACGGGATCTATCCAGTACTGCGTTGTAGATGACAATTTGTGTCTAACTCCGCTTCCAGCCGTACGATGTTTATGAAACTTGTACAGACTGCTCGTGTCGTCAATCGAGAGCACTCCTGCAAGTTTGAAGAAGATCGTACGGTCGGTTCGCATTTCTCGATGAACTTACATACAGCTACGACGGGACTTGGTCGCTGAGCGGAATATCGGATGATGACAATTTTTCTCAAACTCCGCTTCCAGCCGTACGAAGTTTATGAAACTTGTACAGAATGCTCGTGTCGTCAATCGAGAGCACTCCTGCAAGTTTGAAGAAGATCGTACGGTCGGTTCGCATTTCTCGATGAACTTACATACAGCTACGACGGGACATAGTCGCTGAACGGGATCTATCCAGTACTGCGTTGTAGATGACAATTTGTGTCTAACTCCGCTTCCAGCCGTACGATGTTTATGAAACTTGTACAGACTGCTCGTGTCGTCAATCGAGAGCACTCCTGCCAGTTTGAAGAACATCGTACGGTCGGTTCGCATTTCTCGATGAACTTACATACAGCTACGACGGGACTTGGTCGCTGAGCGGAATATCGGATGATGACAATTTTTCTCAAACTCCGCTTCCAGCCGTACGAAGTTTATGAAACTTGTACAGAATGCTCGTGTCGTCAATCGAGAGCACTCCTGCAAGTTTGAAGAAGATCGTACGGTCGGTTCGCATTTCTCGATGAACTTACATACAGCTACGACGGGACATAGTCGCTGAACGGGATCTATCCAGTACTGCGTTGTAGATGACAATTTGTGTCTAACTCCGCTTCCAGCCGTACGATGTTTATGAAACTTGTACAGACTGCTCGTGTCGTCAATCGAGAGCACTCCTGCAAGTTTGAAGAACATCGTACGGTCGGTTCGCATTTCTCGATGAACTTACATACAGCTACGACGGGACTTTGTCGCTGAGCGGAATATCGGATGATGACAATTTTTCTCAAACTCCGCTTCCAGCCGTACGAAGTTTATGAAACTTGTACAGAATGCTCGTGTCGTCAATCGAGAGCACTCCTGCAAGTTTGAAGAAGATCGTACGGTCGGTTCGCATTTCTCGATGAACTTACATACAGCTACGACGGGACATAGTCGCTGAACGGGATCTATCCAGTACTGCGTTGTAGATGACAATTTGTGTCTAACTCCGCTTCCAGCCGTACGATGTTTATGAAACTTGTACAGACTGCTCGTGTCGTCAATCGAGAGCACTCCTGCAAGTTTGAAGAACATCGTACGGTCGGTTCGCATTTCTCGATGAACTTACATACAGCTACGACGGGACTTTGTCGCTGAGCGGAATATCGGATGATGACAATTTTTCTCAAACTCCGCTTCCAGCCGTACGAAGTTTATGAAACTTGTACAGAATGCTCGTGTCGTCAATCGAGAGCACTCCTGCAAGTTTGAAGAAGATCGTACGGTCGGTTCGCATTTCTCGATGAACTTACATACAGCTACGACGGGACTTGGTCGCTGAGCGGAATATCGGATGATGACAATTTTTCTCAAACTCCGCTTCCAGCCGTACGAAGTTTATGAAACTTGTACAGAATGCTCGTGTCGTCAATCGAGAGCACTCCTGCAAGTTTGAAGAAGATCGTACGGTCGGTTCGCATTTCTCGATGAACTTACATACAGCTACGACGGGACATAGTCGCTGAACGGGATCTATCCAGTACTGCGTTGTAGATGACAATTTGTGTCTAACTCCGCTTCCAGCCGTACGATGTTTATGAAACTTGTACAGACTGCTCGTGTCGTCAATCGAGAGCACTCCTGCAAGTTTGAAGAAGATCGTACGGTCGGTTCGCATTTCTCGATGAACTTACATACAGCTACGACGGGACTTGGTCGCTGAGCGGAATATCGGATGATGACAATTTTTCTCAAACTCCGCTTCCAGCCGTACGAAGTTTATGAAACTTGTACAGAATGCTCGTGTCGTCAATCGAGAGCACTCCTGCAAGTTTGAAGAAGATCGTACGGTCGGTTCGCATTTCTCGATGAACTTACATACAGCTACGACGGGACATAGTCGCTGAACGGGATCTATCCAGTACTGCGTTGTAGATGACAATTTGTGTCTAACTCCGCTTCCAGCCGTACGATGTTTATGAAACTTGTACAGACTGCTCGTGTCGTCAATCGAGAGCACTCCTGCCAGTTTGAAGAACATCGTACGGTCGGTTCGCATTTCTCGATGAACTTACATACAGCTACGACGGGACTTGGTCGCTGAGCGGAATATCGGATGATGACAATTTTTCTCAAACTCCGCTTCCAGCCGTACGAAGTTTATGAAACTTGTACAGAATGCTCGTGTCGTCAATCGAGAGCACTCCTGCAAGTTTGAAGAAGATCGTACGGTCGGTTCGCATTTCTCGATGAACTTACATACAGCTACGACGGGACATAGTCGCTGAACGGGATCTATCCAGTACTGCGTTGTAGATGACAATTTGTGTCTAACTCCGCTTCCAGCCGTACGATGTTTATGAAACTTGTACAGACTGCTCGTGTCGTCAATCGAGAGCACTCCTGCAAGTTTGAAGAACATCGTACGGTCGGTTCGCATTTCTCGATGAACTTACATACAGCTACGACGGGACTTGGTCGCTGAACGGGATCTATCCAGTACTGCGTTGTAGATGACAATTTGTGTCTAACTCCGCTTCCAGCCGTACGATGTTTATGAAACTTGTACAGACTGCTCGTGTCGTCAATCGAGAGCACTCCTGCAAGTTTGAAGAAGATCGTACGGTCGGTTCGCATTTCTCGATGAACTTACATACAGCTACGACGGGACTTTGTCGCTGAGCGGAATATCGGATGATGACAATTTTTCTCAAACTCCGCTTCCAGCCGTACGAAGTTTATGAAACTTGTACAGAATGCTCGTGTCGTCAATCGAGAGCACTCCTGCAAGTTTGAAGAAGATCGTACGGTCGGTTCGCATTTCTCGATGAACTTACATACAGCTACGACGGGACTTGGTCGCTGAGCGGAATATCGGATGATGACAATTTTTCTCAAACTCCGCTTCCAGCCGTACGAAGTTTATGAAACTTGTACAGAATGCTCGTGTCGTCAATCGAGAGCACTCCTGCAAGTTTGAAGAAGATCGTACGGTCGGTTCGCATTTCTCGATGAACTTACATACAGCTACGACGGGACATAGTCGCTGAACGGGATCTATCCAGTACTGCGTTGTAGATGACAATTTGTGTCTAACTCCGCTTCCAGCCGTACGATGTTTATGAAACTTGTACAGACTGCTCGTGTCGTCAATCGAGAGCACTCCTGCAAGTTTGAAGAACATCGTACGGTCGGTTCGCATTTCTCGATGAACTTACATACAGCTACGACGGGACTTGGTCGCTGAGCGGAATATCGGATGATGACAATTTTTCTCAAACTCCGCTTCCAGCCGTACGAAGTTTATGAAACTTGTACAGAATGCTCGTGTCGTCAATCGAGAGCACTCCTGCAAGTTTGAAGAAGATCGTACGGTCGGTTCGCATTTCTCGATGAACTTACATACAGCTACGACGGGACATAGTCGCTGAACGGGATCTATCCAGTACTGCGTTGTAGATGACAATTTGTGTCTAACTCCGCTTCCAGCCGTACGATGTTTATGAAACTTGTACAGACTGCTCGTGTCGTCAATCGAGAGCACTCCTGCAAGTTTGAAGAAGATCGTACGGTCGGTTCGCATTTCTCGATGAACTTACATACAGCTACGACGGGACTTGGTCGCTGAGCGGAATATCGGATGATGACAATTTTTCTCAAACTCCGCTTCCAGCCGTACGAAGTTTATGAAACTTGTACAGAATGCTCGTGTCGTCAATCGAGAGCACTCCTGCAAGTTTGAAGAAGATCGTACGGTCGGTTCGCATTTCTCGATGAACTTACATACAGCTACGACGGGACATAGTCGCTGAACGGGATCTATCCAGTACTGCGTTGTAGATGACAATTTGTGTCTAACTCCGCTTCCAGCCGTACGATGTTTATGAAACTTGTACAGACTGCTCGTGTCGTCAATCGAGAGCACTCCTGCCAGTTTGAAGAACATCGTACGGTCGGTTCGCATTTCTCGATGAACTTACATACAGCTACGACGGGACTTGGTCGCTGAGCGGAATATCGGATGATGACAATTTTTCTCAAACTCCGCTTCCAGCCGTACGAAGTTTATGAAACTTGTACAGAATGCTCGTGTCGTCAATCGAGAGCACTCCTGCAAGTTTGAAGAAGATCGTACGGTCGGTTCGCATTTCTCGATGAACTTACATACAGCTACGACGGGACTTGGTCGCTGAACGGGATCTATCCAGTACTGCGTTGTAGATGACAATTTGTGTCTAACTCCGCTTCCAGCCGTACGATGTTTATGAAACTTGTACAGAATGCTCGTGTCGTCAATCGAGAGCACTCCTGCAAGTTTGAAGAAGATCGTACGGTCGGTTCGCATTTCTCGATGAACTTACATACAGCTACGACGGGACTTGGTCGCTGAACGGGATCTATCCAGTACTGCGTTGTAGATGACAATTTGTGTCTAACTCCGCTTCCAGCCGTACGATGTTTATGAAACTTGTACAGACTGCTCGTGTCGTCAATCGAGAGCACTCCTGCAAGTTTGAAGAACATCGTACGGTCGGTTCGGATTTCTCGATGAACTTACATACAGCTACGACGGGACTTGGTCGCTGAGCGGAATATCGGATGATGACAATTTTTCTCAAACTCCGCTTCCAGCCGTACGAAGTTTATGAAACTTGTACAGAATGCTCGTGTCGTCAATCGAGAGCACTCCTGCAAGTTTGAAGAAGATCGTACGGTCGGTTCGCATTTCTCGATGAACTTACATACAGCTACGACGGGACTTGGTCGCTGAGCGGAATATCGGATGATGACAATTTTTCTCAAACTCCGCTTCCAGCCGTACGAAGTTTATGAAACTTGTACAGAATGCTCGTGTCGTCAATCGAGAGCACTCCTGCAAGTTTGAAGAAGATCGTACGATCGGTTCGCATTTCTCGATGAACTTACATACAGCTACGACGGGACATAGTCGCTGAACGGGATCTATCCAGTACTGCGTTGTAGATGACAATTTGTGTCTAACTCCGCTTCCAGCCGTACGATGTTTATGAAACTTGTACAGACTGCTCGTGTCGTCAATCGAGAGCACTCCTGCAAGTTTGAAGAACATCGTACGGTCGGTTCGGATTTCTCGATGAACTTACATACAGCTACGACGGGACTTTGTCGCTGAGCGGAATATCGGATGATGACAATTTTTCTCAAACTCCGCTTCCAGCCGTACGAAGTTTATGAAACTTGTACAGAATGCTCGTGTCGTCAATCGAGAGCACTCCTGCAAGTTTGAAGAAGATCGTACGGTCGGTTCGCATTTCTCGATGAACTTACATACAGCTACGACGGGACATAGTCGCTGAACGGGATCTATCCAGTACTGCGTTGTAGATGACAATTTGTGTCTAACTCCGCTTCCAGCCGTACGATGTTTATGAAACTTGTACAGACTGCTCGTGTCGTCAATCGAGAGCACTCCTGCCAGTTTGAAGAACATCGTACGGTCGGTTCGCATTTCTCGATGAACTTACATACAGCTACGACGGGACTTGGTCGCTGAGCGGAATATCGGATGATGACAATTTTTCTCAAACTCCGCTTCCAGCCGTACGAAGTTTATGAAACTTGTACAGAATGCTCGTGTCGTCAATCGAGAGCACTCCTGCAAGTTTGAAGAAGATCGTACGATCGGTTCGCATTTCTCGATGAACTTACATACAGCTACGACGGGACATAGTCGCTGAACGGGATCTATCCAGTACTGCGTTGTAGATGACAATTTGTGTCTAACTCCGCTTCCAGCCGTACGATGTTTATGAAACTTGTACAGACTGCTCGTGTCGTCAATCGAGAGCACTCCTGCAAGTTTGAAGAAGATCGTACGGTCGGTTCGCATTTCTCGATGAACTTACATACAGCTACGACGGGACTTGGTCGCTGAGCGGAATATCGGATGATGACAATTTTTCTCAAACTCCGCTTCCAGCCGTACGAAGTTTATGAAACTTGTACAGAATGCTCGTGTCGTCAATCGAGAGCACTCCTGCAAGTTTGAAGAAGATCGTACGATCGGTTCGCATTTCTCGATGAACTTACATACAGCTACGACGGGACATAGTCGCTGAACGGGATCTATCCAGTACTGCGTTGTAGATGACAATTTGTGTCTAACTCCGCTTCCAGCCGTACGATGTTTATGAAACTTGTACAGACTGCTCGTGTCGTCAATCGAGAGCACTCCTGCAAGTTTGAAGAAGATCGTACGGTCGGTTCAGATTTCTGTTCATAAACGTCTATTTCACCCATTGACGAGATATTCCAAATGTTTGTTTCTGTATTTTTCAATTTTTTATAACATGCATGACTACCCTCGGTACGATGAG
>CAWWDK010000096.1:37500-40000 GCA_963942575.1 Priocnemis perturbator
GCTGAGTGCACGTGTTAAGGTTGAGGGGCCGGAAGTGATTGGGGTGTACCCCGATCCACCGGCCCATGAGTCCTCCCAGGCGGAAGACTGCGAGCCTGCCCAGTCCATGGACTGTGAGCGTGCCGTAGTCGCCGCCAAGAGGAAGTGTAGTGAAGTGGATGAAAATGGCAAAGACGGTGACTGGATCCCTGTGGGGAAAAGGCCCGTCCTCCAGCCACGCTTGCCGCGGACTTCGGTTTCGAAGTCCGCTAAGGTTGTAGCCCCCGGGGCCTCTAAGGTCTCGGAGGCGAAAATCTTGCGAGTGGTGTTGGAGAAGTGTCAAGATCCAAGTCCTGGGAAGCCCATTCCCAGGAAAAGAAATAAGGCAAAAAAGCCGCAGCGGTCTGGCAACCCGCCTCTATCTCCGTCTCTGGCGGAGATAACAAGCAAAGTGCGCGCCATTCAGGGGATATGCCTCAGCTCATCTAATAAGGTGAGCAAGGAGGTGTCGAGCCTGATAATGGCGCAGGTCGAGGCTCTTGCCCAAGTGGCAAGGGACCTCGTCATTGAGAACAAGGTTTGTGAGGGGAGGGCAAAAACTGCTTCGCAGGAAGCAGTGAAAGCCCAGAAAGCTGTTGAGAGTGCTATTTCTCAGTCACTGCAAAAGGTGGCTCAGAAAGAAAAGCCCTTGTCCTACGCTGATATGGCGAGAAGGACGAAGGGTGGCGTAGGCACTGCGCCAGTTCAAAGACCACAGACCCATGTGGTCAAAATCTTTCCCTCGGCCAAAGGGAAAGATCAATTTGCTGACAGCGATGCTACCAAGAAGAAGGTTCTGCAATTGGTAAACCCGACCAAGAACAGGATCGCGGTAAAGGCTGTCAAGCGAATTCATGGAAACGGTATTTCCATAGAGACGACGTCTCAGGAAGACCTTAAGGTCTTCCTCGAAAGTCAAAAGTTGAAAGAGGCACACCTGAAGGTGGAGCTCCCGGCCAGGAGGAGGCCACTCGTAATTATTTACGATGTGCCCTCTGCAATGAGCCAGAAGGAGCTCCTCTCGGGCCTCCGAAAGCAAAACCTTAAAGATTTAGCTAAGGAGGAGTGCGAGAAGGCCATAGTTCCCCGTTTTCGAATGGGGAAAAAGCCTGATACCAAACACTGGGTCGTCGAGGTAGACCCAGTGATTCGAAAGAGGCTCCTTTCTGGGGCCCGTGTCTTTCTCGGATGGTCGTCCTGTCGGGTTCAGGACTACCTATCTGTAACGAGATGCTTCAAGTGTCAGGCCTTCGGGCATGTGGCCAAGCATTGTCGTTCGAAGGAGGAGGTTTGTGGTCACTGCGCCCAACGGGGGCATACCCATGCCAAATGCACAGTAAGGGACAAGCCTGCAGCCTGCCCTTCTTGTAAGGCGCTTGGCAAGGCATACAAGCACCCTTCGAGAGATAAAAAGTGCCCATCTTATTTGATGGCACTCGAGAACATTGTTAGTCGAACAAATTATGTATAATAATCGTTCGAAACTTCCGAAACCCTTGAGAATGCTGCAGCTTAATATGCAGCGTTCCAAAGCGGTTGCTGACGAAGTCAGACTAACGATGGAGCGCAGGAATGTCGATGTGTTGCTTGCACAAGAGCCGTACAATGTCCGGGGAAAAATCTCCGGCTTGGGGCTCGCTGCGAGAGTGGTGACGGGCGCGCCCGACGGAGCTCAGGCTCTGGCGGCGATCGTCGTCCGGAACCCTGACTACAATGTAGTCAAGCTCTCGCAGTTGTGCGACACGCATTGTGCCTGCGCTGAGATAACCGGCCAGTTCGGTGCTTTCTACGTGGTCAGCCAGTACTTCCAATTCTCTGATGAGATTGGGGTCGGCTTGGCTGCGCTAGAGAAGCTGCTGTTTGTGTTGCGGGACCGTCCGGTCGTTATCGCTGCTGACGTCAATGCCAAGTCTCCCCTTTGGGGGAGTGCGGCAAATGACGAACGCGGCGAAGCTATGGAGGATTTCATAGCGCAACACGACCTGATTGTCCTAAATGAGGCTGGGAACGCTCCGACGTTTTCCGGTCCGACAGGCGAGTCGAATATTGACGTTACTATGGTCACGCAGAAGGCCGTTCATTTGATGAACGGCTGGAAGGTTCGCCCATCATGGACGAACAGTGATCATAACTCGATTGAAATAACGCTGGATAAGCCATCTTCTGATGGCCAACCAGCGGAGCAGGAGCCCCTTCTCAAAAGGCGCTTCCTGCTCAATTCTCTTGACCAGCGGAAGTTTGATCGGACGCTATTGAATGAGAGAGAAGCACTTTTCTCCTTTGAAATCGAACGACGTGAGGACGTTGAACGCCTGGCGGAGGCGGTCGAGAAATCGATCGTCAAAGCCTGTGAGACGTCCATGCGCAAAAAGACAAGACATGTCAAGTCGGTCCCGTGGTGGACGCCAGACTTGACTGACTTAAAACACTTGACATATGAAGCGAGAGTTGCCTTCCATAAGGAAGGCAATGAAGAGAAGCG
>CAWWDK010000096.1:45000-61157 GCA_963942575.1 Priocnemis perturbator
TCGAAAAAACCGCCCGACACACTGAAGCTACTATTTGTCCGAACATGTGTACACAACTGCAAGTCAATTAATCTATTACAGACTCAGATATCGTGTACACCGTCGAACCGTGCACGAAGAGCACCATATTGAACACGAAGTCACATATCTTGTTCAAATATAAACATTTTGTTGTAAAATTTGTTATTCATGCTCCCTAAGCTGTCTACAAACACGTATTCAAAAACTAATAATATCGGCTTAATAATTTTTTCGGAATTAATTCGCGAATATTAGCCTGTTTTTGAGGTTGGTCAGAGTAGGATAACCCCTTAAGCATATAATTATATAGGAACGTAACACTTCGGCGAAAGGAACACGCCGCTGGCACTTAGTCGCTGAGCGGAATATCGGATGATGACAATTTTTCGCAAACTCCGCTTCCAGCCGTACGAAGTTTATGAAACTTGTACAGAATGCTCGTGTCGTCAATCGAGAGCACTCCTGCCAGTTTGAAGAACATCGTACGGTCGGTTCGCATTTCTCGATGAACTTACATACAGCTACGACGGGACTTGGTCGCTGAGAGGAATATCGGATGATGACAATTTTTCTCAAACTCCGCTTCCAGCCGTACGAAGTTTATGAAACTTGTACAGAATGCTCGTGTCGTCAATCGAGAGCACTCCTGCAAGTTTGAAGAAGATCGTACGGTCGGTTCGCATTTCTCGATGAACTTACATACAGCTACGACGGGACTTGGTCGCTGAGCGGAATATCGGATGATGACAATTTTTCTCAAACTCCGCTTCCAGCCGTACGAAGTTTATGAAACTTGTACAGAATGCTCGTGTCGTCAATCGAGAGCACTCCTGCAAGTTTGAAGAAGATCGTACGATCGGTTCGCATTTCTCGATGAACTTACATACAGCTACGACGGGACATAGTCGCTGAACGGGATCTATCCAGTACTGCGTTGTAGATGACAATTTGTGTCTAACTCCGCTTCCAGCCGTACGATGTTTATGAAACTTGTACAGACTGCTCGTGTCGTCAATCGAGAGCACTCCTGCAAGTTTGAAGAACATCGTACGGTCGGTTCGGATTTCTCGATGAACTTACATACAGCTACGACGGGACTTGGTCGCTGAGCGGAATATCGGATGATGACAATTTTTCTCAAACTCCGCTTCCAGCCGTACGAAGTTTATGAAACTTGTACAGAATGCTCGTGTCGTCAATCGAGAGCACTCCTGCAAGTTTGAAGAAGATCGTACGGTCGGTTCGCATTTCTCGATGAACTTACATACAGCTACGACGGGACATAGTCGCTGAACGGGATCTATCCAGTACTGCGTTGTAGATGACAATTTGTGTCTAACTCCGCTTCCAGCCGTACGATGTTTATGAAACTTGTACAGACTGCTCGTGTCGTCAATCGAGAGCACTCCTGCAAGTTTGAAGAACATCGTACGGTCGGTTCGCATTTCTCGATGAACTTACATACAGCTACGACGGGACTTTGTCGCTGAGCGGAATATCGGATGATGACAATTTTTCTCAAACTCCGCTTCCAGCCGTACGAAGTTTATGAAACTTGTACAGAATGCTCGTGTCGTCAATCGAGAGCACTCCTGCAAGTTTGAAGAAGATCGTACGGTCGGTTCGCATTTCTCGATGAACTTACATACAGCTACGACGGGACATAGTCGCTGAACGGGATCTATCCAGTACTGCGTTGTAGATGACAATTTGTGTCTAACTCCGGTTCCAGCCGTACGATGTTTATGAAACTTGTACAGACTGCTCGTGTCGTCAATCGAGAGCACTCCTGCAAGTTTGAAGAACATCGTACGGTCGGTTCGCATTTCTCGATGAACTTACATACAGCTACGACGGGACTTGGTCGCTGAGCGGAATATCGGATGATGACAATTTTTCTCAAACTCCGCTTCCAGCCGTACGAAGTTTATGAAACTTGTACAGAATGCTCGTGTCGTCAATCGAGAGCACTCCTGCAAGTTTGAAGAAGATCGTACGGTCGGTTCGCATTTCTCGATGAACTTACATACAGCTACGACGGGACATAGTCGCTGAACGGGATCTATCCAGTACTGCGTTGTAGATGACAATTTGTGTCTAACTCCGCTTCCAGCCGTACGATGTTTATGAAACTTGTACAGACTGCTCGTGTCGTCAATCGAGAGCACTCCTGCAAGTTTGAAGAAGATCGTACGGTCGGTTCGCATTTCTCGATGAACTTACATACAGCTACGACGGGACTTGGTCGCTGAGCGGAATATCGGATGATGACAATTTTTCTCAAACTCCGCTTCCAGCCGTACGAAGTTTATGAAACTTGTACAGAATGCTCGTGTCGTCAATCGAGAGCACTCCTGCAAGTTTGAAGAAGATCGTACGGTCGGTTCGCATTTCTCGATGAACTTACATACAGCTACGACGGGACATAGTCGCTGAACGGGATCTATCCAGTACTGCGTTGTAGATGACAATTTGTGTCTAACTCCGCTTCCAGCCGTACGATGTTTATGAAACTTGTACAGACTGCTCGTGTCGTCAATCGAGAGCACTCCTGCCAGTTTGAAGAACATCGTACGGTCGGTTCGCATTTCTCGATGAACTTACATACAGCTACGACGGGACTTGGTCGCTGAGCGGAATATCGGATGATGACAATTTTTCTCAAACTCCGCTTCCAGCCGTACGAAGTTTATGAAACTTGTACAGAATGCTCGTGTCGTCAATCGAGAGCACTCCTGCAAGTTTGAAGAAGATCGTACGGTCGGTTCGCATTTCTCGATGAACTTACATACAGCTACGACGGGACATAGTCGCTGAACGGGATCTATCCAGTACTGCGTTGTAGATGACAATTTGTGTCTAACTCCGCTTCCAGCCGTACGATGTTTATGAAACTTGTACAGACTGCTCGTGTCGTCAATCGAGAGCACTCCTGCAAGTTTGAAGAACATCGTACGGTCGGTTCGCATTTCTCGATGAACTTACATACAGCTACGACGGGACTTTGTCGCTGAGCGGAATATCGGATGATGACAATTTTTCTCAAACTCCGCTTCCAGCCGTACGAAGTTTATGAAACTTGTACAGAATGCTCGTGTCGTCAATCGAGAGCACTCCTGCAAGTTTGAAGAAGATCGTACGGTCGGTTCGCATTTCTCGATGAACTTACATACAGCTACGACGGGACATAGTCGCTGAACGGGATCTATCCAGTACTGCGTTGTAGATGACAATTTGTGTCTAACTCCGCTTCCAGCCGTACGATGTTTATGAAACTTGTACAGACTGCTCGTGTCGTCAATCGAGAGCACTCCTGCAAGTTTGAAGAACATCGTACGGTCGGTTCGCATTTCTCGATGAACTTACATACAGCTACGACGGGACTTTGTCGCTGAGCGGAATATCGGATGATGACAATTTTTCTCAAACTCCGCTTCCAGCCGTACGAAGTTTATGAAACTTGTACAGAATGCTCGTGTCGTCAATCGAGAGCACTCCTGCAAGTTTGAAGAAGATCGTACGGTCGGTTCGCATTTCTCGATGAACTTACATACAGCTACGACGGGACTTGGTCGCTGAGCGGAATATCGGATGATGACAATTTTTCTCAAACTCCGCTTCCAGCCGTACGAAGTTTATGAAACTTGTACAGAATGCTCGTGTCGTCAATCGAGAGCACTCCTGCAAGTTTGAAGAAGATCGTACGGTCGGTTCGCATTTCTCGATGAACTTACATACAGCTACGACGGGACATAGTCGCTGAACGGGATCTATCCAGTACTGCGTTGTAGATGACAATTTGTGTCTAACTCCGCTTCCAGCCGTACGATGTTTATGAAACTTGTACAGACTGCTCGTGTCGTCAATCGAGAGCACTCCTGCAAGTTTGAAGAAGATCGTACGGTCGGTTCGCATTTCTCGATGAACTTACATACAGCTACGACGGGACTTGGTCGCTGAGCGGAATATCGGATGATGACAATTTTTCTCAAACTCCGCTTCCAGCCGTACGAAGTTTATGAAACTTGTACAGAATGCTCGTGTCGTCAATCGAGAGCACTCCTGCAAGTTTGAAGAAGATCGTACGGTCGGTTCGCATTTCTCGATGAACTTACATACAGCTACGACGGGACATAGTCGCTGAACGGGATCTATCCAGTACTGCGTTGTAGATGACAATTTGTGTCTAACTCCGCTTCCAGCCGTACGATGTTTATGAAACTTGTACAGACTGCTCGTGTCGTCAATCGAGAGCACTCCTGCCAGTTTGAAGAACATCGTACGGTCGGTTCGCATTTCTCGATGAACTTACATACAGCTACGACGGGACTTGGTCGCTGAGCGGAATATCGGATGATGACAATTTTTCTCAAACTCCGCTTCCAGCCGTACGAAGTTTATGAAACTTGTACAGAATGCTCGTGTCGTCAATCGAGAGCACTCCTGCAAGTTTGAAGAAGATCGTACGGTCGGTTCGCATTTCTCGATGAACTTACATACAGCTACGACGGGACTTGGTCGCTGAACGGGATCTATCCAGTACTGCGTTGTAGATGACAATTTGTGTCTAACTCCGCTTCCAGCCGTACGATGTTTATGAAACTTGTACAGACTGCTCGTGTCGTCAATCGAGAGCACTCCTGCAAGTTTGAAGAAGATCGTACGGTCGGTTCGCATTTCTCGATGAACTTACATACAGCTACGACGGGACTTTGTCGCTGAGCGGAATATCGGATGATGACAATTTTTCTCAAACTCCGCTTCCAGCCGTACGAAGTTTATGAAACTTGTACAGAATGCTCGTGTCGTCAATCGAGAGCACTCCTGCAAGTTTGAAGAAGATCGTACGGTCGGTTCGCATTTCTCGATGAACTTACATACAGCTACGACGGGACTTGGTCGCTGAGCGGAATATCGGATGATGACAATTTTTCTCAAACTCCGCTTCCAGCCGTACGAAGTTTATGAAACTTGTACAGAATGCTCGTGTCGTCAATCGAGAGCACTCCTGCAAGTTTGAAGAAGATCGTACGGTCGGTTCGCATTTCTCGATGAACTTACATACAGCTACGACGGGACATAGTCGCTGAACGGGATCTATCCAGTACTGCGTTGTAGATGACAATTTGTGTCTAACTCCGCTTCCAGCCGTACGATGTTTATGAAACTTGTACAGACTGCTCGTGTCGTCAATCGAGAGCACTCCTGCAAGTTTGAAGAACATCGTACGGTCGGTTCGCATTTCTCGATGAACTTACATACAGCTACGACGGGACTTGGTCGCTGAGCGGAATATCGGATGATGACAATTTTTCTCAAACTCCGCTTCCAGCCGTACGAAGTTTATGAAACTTGTACAGAATGCTCGTGTCGTCAATCGAGAGCACTCCTGCAAGTTTGAAGAAGATCGTACGGTCGGTTCGCATTTCTCGATGAACTTACATACAGCTACGACGGGACTTGGTCGCTGAACGGGATCTATCCAGTACTGCGTTGTAGATGACAATTTGTGTCTAACTCCGCTTCCAGCCGTACGATGTTTATGAAACTTGTACAGACTGCTCGTGTCGTCAATCGAGAGCACTCCTGCAAGTTTGAAGAAGATCGTACGGTCGGTTCGCATTTCTCGATGAACTTACATACAGCTACGACGGGACTTTGTCGCTGAGCGGAATATCGGATGATGACAATTTTTCTCAAACTCCGCTTCCAGCCGTACGAAGTTTATGAAACTTGTACAGAATGCTCGTGTCGTCAATCGAGAGCACTCCTGCAAGTTTGAAGAAGATCGTACGGTCGGTTCGCATTTCTCGATGAACTTACATACAGCTACGACGGGACTTGGTCGCTGAACGGGATCTATCCAGTACTGCGTTGTAGATGACAATTTGTGTCTAACTCCGCTTCCAGCCGTACGATGTTTATGAAACTTGTACAGACTGCTCGTGTCGTCAATCGAGAGCACTCCTGCAAGTTTGAAGAACATCGTACGGTCGGTTCGGATTTCTCGATGAACTTACATACAGCTACGACGGGACTTGGTCGCTGAGCGGAATATCGGATGATGACAATTTTTCTCAAACTCCGCTTCCAGCCGTACGAAGTTTATGAAACTTGTACAGAATGCTCGTGTCGTCAATCGAGAGCACTCCTGCAAGTTTGAAGAAGATCGTACGGTCGGTTCGCATTTCTCGATGAACTTACATACAGCTACGACGGGACTTGGTCGCTGAGCGGAATATCGGATGATGACAATTTTTCTCAAACTCCGCTTCCAGCCGTACGAAGTTTATGAAACTTGTACAGAATGCTCGTGTCGTCAATCGAGAGCACTCCTGCAAGTTTGAAGAAGATCGTACGGTCGGTTCGCATTTCTCGATGAACTTACATACAGCTACGACGGGACATAGTCGCTGAACGGGATCTATCCAGTACTGCGTTGTAGATGACAATTTGTGTCTAACTCCGCTTCCAGCCGTACGATGTTTATGAAACTTGTACAGACTGCTCGTGTCGTCAATCGAGAGCACTCCTGCAAGTTTGAAGAAGATCGTACGGTCGGTTCGCATTTCTCGATGAACTTACATACAGCTACGACGGGACTTGGTCGCTGAGCGGAATATCGGATGATGACAATTTTTCTCAAACTCCGCTTCCAGCCGTACGAAGTTTATGAAACTTGTACAGAATGCTCGTGTCGTCAATCGAGAGCACTCCTGCAAGTTTGAAGAAGATCGTACGGTCGGTTCGCATTTCTCGATGAACTTACATACAGCTACGACGGGACATAGTCGCTGAACGGGATCTATCCAGTACTGCGTTGTAGATGACAATTTGTGTCTAACTCCGCTTCCAGCCGTACGATGTTTATGAAACTTGTACAGACTGCTCGTGTCGTCAATCGAGAGCACTCCTGCAAGTTTGAAGAAGATCGTACGGTCGGTTCGCATTTCTCGATGAACTTACATACAGCTACGACGGGACTTGGTCGCTGAGCGGAATATCGGATGATGACAATTTTTCTCAAACTCCGCTTCCAGCCGTACGAAGTTTATGAAACTTGTACAGAATGCTCGTGTCGTCAATCGAGAGCACTCCTGCAAGTTTGAAGAAGATCGTACGGTCGGTTCGCATTTCTCGATGAACTTACATACAGCTACGACGGGACATAGTCGCTGAACGGGATCTATCCAGTACTGCGTTGTAGATGACAATTTGTGTCTAACTCCGCTTCCAGCCGTACGATGTTTATGAAACTTGTACAGACTGCTCGTGTCGTCAATCGAGAGCACTCCTGCCAGTTTGAAGAACATCGTACGGTCGGTTCGCATTTCTCGATGAACTTACATACAGCTACGACGGGACTTGGTCGCTGAGCGGAATATCGGATGATGACAATTTTTCTCAAACTCCGCTTCCAGCCGTACGAAGTTTATGAAACTTGTACAGAATGCTCGTGTCGTCAATCGAGAGCACTCCTGCAAGTTTGAAGAAGATCGTACGGTCGGTTCGCATTTCTCGATGAACTTACATACAGCTACGACGGGACATAGTCGCTGAACGGGATCTATCCAGTACTGCGTTGTAGATGACAATTTGTGTCTAACTCCGCTTCCAGCCGTACGATGTTTATGAAACTTGTACAGACTGCTCGTGTCGTCAATCGAGAGCACTCCTGCAAGTTTGAAGAACATCGTACGGTCGGTTCGCATTTCTCGATGAACTTACATACAGCTACGACGGGACTTTGTCGCTGAGCGGAATATCGGATGATGACAATTTTTCTCAAACTCCGCTTCCAGCCGTACGAAGTTTATGAAACTTGTACAGAATGCTCGTGTCGTCAATCGAGAGCACTCCTGCAAGTTTGAAGAAGATCGTACGGTCGGTTCGCATTTCTCGATGAACTTACATACAGCTACGACGGGACATAGTCGCTGAACGGGATCTATCCAGTACTGCGTTGTAGATGACAATTTGTGTCTAACTCCGCTTCCAGCCGTACGATGTTTATGAAACTTGTACAGACTGCTCGTGTCGTCAATCGAGAGCACTCCTGCAAGTTTGAAGAACATCGTACGGTCGGTTCGCATTTCTCGATGAACTTACATACAGCTACGACGGGACTTTGTCGCTGAGCGGAATATCGGATGATGACAATTTTTCTCAAACTCCGCTTCCAGCCGTACGAAGTTTATGAAACTTGTACAGAATGCTCGTGTCGTCAATCGAGAGCACTCCTGCAAGTTTGAAGAAGATCGTACGGTCGGTTCGCATTTCTCGATGAACTTACATACAGCTACGACGGGACTTGGTCGCTGAGCGGAATATCGGATGATGACAATTTTTCTCAAACTCCGCTTCCAGCCGTACGAAGTTTATGAAACTTGTACAGAATGCTCGTGTCGTCAATCGAGAGCACTCCTGCAAGTTTGAAGAAGATCGTACGGTCGGTTCGCATTTCTCGATGAACTTACATACAGCTACGACGGGACATAGTCGCTGAACGGGATCTATCCAGTACTGCGTTGTAGATGACAATTTGTGTCTAACTCCGCTTCCAGCCGTACGATGTTTATGAAACTTGTACAGACTGCTCGTGTCGTCAATCGAGAGCACTCCTGCAAGTTTGAAGAAGATCGTACGGTCGGTTCGCATTTCTCGATGAACTTACATACAGCTACGACGGGACTTGGTCGCTGAGCGGAATATCGGATGATGACAATTTTTCTCAAACTCCGCTTCCAGCCGTACGAAGTTTATGAAACTTGTACAGAATGCTCGTGTCGTCAATCGAGAGCACTCCTGCAAGTTTGAAGAAGATCGTACGGTCGGTTCGCATTTCTCGATGAACTTACATACAGCTACGACGGGACATAGTCGCTGAACGGGATCTATCCAGTACTGCGTTGTAGATGACAATTTGTGTCTAACTCCGCTTCCAGCCGTACGATGTTTATGAAACTTGTACAGACTGCTCGTGTCGTCAATCGAGAGCACTCCTGCCAGTTTGAAGAACATCGTACGGTCGGTTCGCATTTCTCGATGAACTTACATACAGCTACGACGGGACTTGGTCGCTGAGCGGAATATCGGATGATGACAATTTTTCTCAAACTCCGCTTCCAGCCGTACGAAGTTTATGAAACTTGTACAGAATGCTCGTGTCGTCAATCGAGAGCACTCCTGCAAGTTTGAAGAAGATCGTACGGTCGGTTCGCATTTCTCGATGAACTTACATACAGCTACGACGGGACATAGTCGCTGAACGGGATCTATCCAGTACTGCGTTGTAGATGACAATTTGTGTCTAACTCCGCTTCCAGCCGTACGATGTTTATGAAACTTGTACAGACTGCTCGTGTCGTCAATCGAGAGCACTCCTGCAAGTTTGAAGAACATCGTACGGTCGGTTCGCATTTCTCGATGAACTTACATACAGCTACGACGGGACTTGGTCGCTGAGCGGAATATCGGATGATGACAATTTTCTCAAACTCCGCTTCCAGCCGTACGAAGTTTATGAAACTTGTACAGAATGCTCGTGTCGTCAATCGAGAGCACTCCTGCAAGTTTGAAGAAGATCGTACGGTCGGTTCGCATTTCTCGATGAACTTACATACAGCTACGACGGGACATAGTCGCTGAACGGGATCTATCCAGTACTGCGTTGTAGATGACAATTTGTGTCTAACTCCGCTTCCAGCCGTACGATGTTTATGAAACTTGTACAGACTGCTCGTGTCGTCAATCGAGAGCACTCCTGCAAGTTTGAAGAAGATCGTACGGTCGGTTCGCATTTCTCGATGAACTTACATACAGCTACGACGGGACTTGGTCGCTGAGCGGAATATCGGATGATGACAATTTTTCTCAAACTCCGCTTCCAGCCGTACGAAGTTTATGAAACTTGTACAGAATGCTCGTGTCGTCAATCGAGAGCACTCCTGCAAGTTTGAAGAAGATCGTACGGTCGGTTCGCATTTCTCGATGAACTTACATACAGCTACGACGGGACATAGTCGCTGAACGGGATCTATCCAGTACTGCGTTGTAGATGACAATTTGTGTCTAACTCCGCTTCCAGCCGTACGATGTTTATGAAACTTGTACAGACTGCTCGTGTCGTCAATCGAGAGCACTCCTGCCAGTTTGAAGAACATCGTACGGTCGGTTCGCATTTCTCGATGAACTTACATACAGCTACGACGGGACTTGGTCGCTGAGCGGAATATCGGATGATGACAATTTTTCTCAAACTCCGCTTCCAGCCGTACGAAGTTTATGAAACTTGTACAGAATGCTCGTGTCGTCAATCGAGAGCACTCCTGCAAGTTTGAAGAAGATCGTACGGTCGGTTCGCATTTCTCGATGAACTTACATACAGCTACGACGGGACTTGGTCGCTGAACGGGATCTATCCAGTACTGCGTTGTAGATGACAATTTGTGTCTAACTCCGCTTCCAGCCGTACGATGTTTATGAAACTTGTACAGAATGCTCGTGTCGTCAATCGAGAGCACTCCTGCAAGTTTGAAGAAGATCGTACGGTCGGTTCGCATTTCTCGATGAACTTACATACAGCTACGACGGGACTTGGTCGCTGAACGGGATCTATCCAGTACTGCGTTGTAGATGACAATTTGTGTCTAACTCCGCTTCCAGCCGTACGATGTTTATGAAACTTGTACAGACTGCTCGTGTCGTCAATCGAGAGCACTCCTGCAAGTTTGAAGAAGATCGTACGGTCGGTTCGCATTTCTCGATGAACTTACATACAGCTACGACGGGACTTTGTCGCTGAGCGGAATATCGGATGATGACAATTTTTCTCAAACTCCGCTTCCAGCCGTACGAAGTTTATGAAACTTGTACAGAATGCTCGTGTCGTCAATCGAGAGCACTCCTGCAAGTTTGAAGAAGATCGTACGGTCGGTTCGCATTTCTCGATGAACTTACATACAGCTACGACGGGACTTGGTCGCTGAGCGGAATATCGGATGATGACAATTTTTCTCAAACTCCGCTTCCAGCCGTACGAAGTTTATGAAACTTGTACAGAATGCTCGTGTCGTCAATCGAGAGCACTCCTGCAAGTTTGAAGAAGATCGTACGGTCGGTTCGCATTTCTCGATGAACTTACATACAGCTACGACGGGACATAGTCGCTGAACGGGATCTATCCAGTACTGCGTTGTAGATGACAATTTGTGTCTAACTCCGCTTCCAGCCGTACGATGTTTATGAAACTTGTACAGACTGCTCGTGTCGTCAATCGAGAGCACTCCTGCAAGTTTGAAGAAGATCGTACGGTCGGTTCGCATTTCTCGATGAACTTACATACAGCTACGACGGGACTTGGTCGCTGAGCGGAATATCGGATGATGACAATTTTTCTCAAACTCCGCTTCCAGCCGTACGAAGTTTATGAAACTTGTACAGAATGCTCGTGTCGTCAATCGAGAGCACTCCTGCAAGTTTGAAGAAGATCGTACGGTCGGTTCGCATTTCTCGATGAACTTACATACAGCTACGACGGGACATAGTCGCTGAACGGGATCTATCCAGTACTGCGTTGTAGATGACAATTTGTGTCTAACTCCGCTTCCAGCCGTACGATGTTTATGAAACTTGTACAGACTGCTCGTGTCGTCAATCGAGAGCACTCCTGCAAGTTTGAAGAAGATCGTACGGTCGGTTCGCATTTCTCGATGAACTTACATACAGCTACGACGGGACTTGGTCGCTGAGCGGAATATCGGATGATGACAATTTTTCTCAAACTCCGCTTCCAGCCGTACGAAGTTTATGAAACTTGTACAGAATGCTCGTGTCGTCAATCGAGAGCACTCCTGCAAGTTTGAAGAAGATCGTACGGTCGGTTCGCATTTCTCGATGAACTTACATACAGCTACGACGGGACATAGTCGCTGAACGGGATCTATCCAGTACTGCGTTGTAGATGACAATTTGTGTCTAACTCCGCTTCCAGCCGTACGATGTTTATGAAACTTGTACAGACTGCTCGTGTCGTCAATCGAGAGCACTCCTGCCAGTTTGAAGAACATCGTACGGTCGGTTCGCATTTCTCGATGAACTTACATACAGCTACGACGGGACTTGGTCGCTGAGCGGAATATCGGATGATGACAATTTTTCTCAAACTCCGCTTCCAGCCGTACGAAGTTTATGAAACTTGTACAGAATGCTCGTGTCGTCAATCGAGAGCACTCCTGCAAGTTTGAAGAAGATCGTACGGTCGGTTCGCATTTCTCGATGAACTTACATACAGCTACGACGGGACTTGGTCGCTGAACGGGATCTATCCAGTACTGCGTTGTAGATGACAATTTGTGTCTAACTCCGCTTCCAGCCGTACGATGTTTATGAAACTTGTACAGACTGCTCGTGTCGTCAATCGAGAGCACTCCTGCAAGTTTGAAGAAGATCGTACGGTCGGTTCGCATTTCTCGATGAACTTACATACAGCTACGACGGGACTTTGTCGCTGAGCGGAATATCGGATGATGACAATTTTTCTCAAACTCCGCTTCCAGCCGTACGAAGTTTATGAAACTTGTACAGAATGCTCGTGTCGTCAATCGAGAGCACTCCTGCAAGTTTGAAGAAGATCGTACGGTCGGTTCGCATTTCACGATGAACTTACATACAGCTACGACGGGACTTGGTCGCTGAGCGGAATTCGGAATGATGACAATTTTTCTCAAACTCCGCTTCCAGCCGTACGAAGTTTATGAAACTTGTACAGAATGCTCGTGTCGTCAATCGAGAGCACTCCTGCAAGTTTGAAGAAGATCGTACGGTCGGTTCGCATTTCTCGATGAACTTACATACAGCTACGACGGGACATAGTCGCTGAACGGGATCTATCCAGTACTGCGTTGTAGATGACAATTAGTGTCTAACTCCGCTTCCAGCCGTACGATGTTTATGAAACTTGTACAGACTGCTCGTGTCGTCAATCGAGAGCACTCCTGCAAGTTTGAAGAAGATCGTACGGTCGGTTCGCATTTCTCGATGAACTTACATACAGCTACGACGGGACATAGTCGCTGAACGGGATCTATCCAGTACTGCGTTGTAGATGACAATGTGTGTCTAACTCCGCTTCCAGCCGTACGATGTTTATGAAACTTGTACAGGACTGCTCGTGTCGTCAATCGAGAGCACTCCTGCAAGTTGAAGAACATCGTACGGTCGGTCGCATTTCTCGATGAACTTACATACAGCTACGACGGGACTTGGTCGCTGAGCGGAATATCGGATGATGACAATTTTTCTCAAACTCCGCTTCAGCGTACGAAGTTTATGAAACTTGTACAGAATGCTCGTGTCGTCAATCGAGAGCACTCCTGCAAGTTTGAAGAAGATCGTACGGTCGGTTCGCATTTCTCGATGAACTTACATACAGCTACGACGGGACATAGGTCGCTGAACGGGATCTATCCAGTACTGCGTTGTAGATTGACAATTTGTGTCTAACTCCGCTTCCAGCCGTACGATGTTTATGAAACTTGTACAGACTGCTCGTGTCGTCAATCGAGAGCACTCCTGCCAGTTTGAAGAACATCGTACGGTCGGTTCGCGATTTCTCGATGAACTTACATACAGCTACGACGGGACTTGGTCGCTGAGCGGAATATCGGATGATGACAATTTTTCTCAAACTCCGCTTCCAGCCGTACGAAGTTTATGAAACTTGTACAGAATGCTCGTGTCGTCAATCGAGAGCACTCCTGCAAGTTTGAAGAAGATCGTACGGTCGGTTCGCATTTCTCGATGAACTTACATACAGCTACGACGGGACTTGGACGCTGAGACGTGATCTATCCATGACCTGCTTGTAGATGAGCAATTTGTGTCTAACACTCCGTCTTCCATGCCGTACGATGTTTATGGAACTTGTACAGACGGCTCGTGTCGTCAATGCGAGAGCACTCCTGCAAGTTTGAAGAAGATCGTACGGGTCGGTTTCGCATTTCTCGATGAACTTACATACAGCTACGACGCGACTTTGTCGCTGAGCGGAATATCGGATGATGACAATTTTTCTCAAAATCCGCTTCCAGCCGTACGAAGTTTTATGAAACTTGTACATCGTCAATCGAGAGCACTCCTGCAAGTTTGAAGAAGATCGTACGGTCGGTTCGCATTTCTCGATGAACTTACATACAGCTACGACGGGACTTGGTCGCTGAGCGGAATATCGGATGATGACAATTTTTCTCAAACTCCGCTTCCAGCCGTACGAAGTTTATGAAACTTGTACAGAATGCTCGTGTCGTCAATCGAGAGCACTCCTGCAAGTTTGAAGAAGATCGTACGGTCGGTTCGCATTTCTCGATGAACTTACATACAGCTACGACGGGACATAGTCGCTGAACGGGATCTATCCAGTACTGCGTTGTAGATGACAATTTGTGTCTAACTCCGCTTCCAGCCGTACGATGTTTATGAAACTTGTACAGACTGCTCGTGTCGT
The DNA here is from genome assembly GCA_963942575.1 of Priocnemis perturbator. Lineage (NCBI taxonomy): Eukaryota > Metazoa > Arthropoda > Insecta > Hymenoptera > Pompilidae > Priocnemis > Priocnemis perturbator. The sequence continues at coordinate 59,525 of CAWWDK010000096.1, forward strand.
CAATCGAGAGCACTCCTGCAAGTTTGAAGAACATCGTACGGTCGGTTCGCATTTCTCGATGAACTTACATACAGCTACGACGGGACTTGGTCGCTGAGCGGAATATCGGATGATGACAATTTTTCTCAAACTCCGCTTCCAGCCGTACGAAGTTTATGAAACTTGTACAGAATGCTCGTGTCGTCAATCGAGAGCACTCCTGCAAGTTTGAAGAAGATCGTACGGTCGGTTCGCATTTCTCGATGAACTTACATACAGCTACGACGGGACTTGGTCGCTGAACGGGATCTATCCAGTACTGCGTTGTAGATGACAATTTGTGTCTAACTCCGCTTTCCAGCCGTACGATGTTTATGAAACTTGTACAGACTGCTCGTGTCGTCAATCGAGAGCACTCCTGCAAGTTTGAAGAAGATCGTACGGTCGGTTCGCATTTCTCGATGAACTTACATACAGCTACGACGGGACTTTGTCGCTGAGCGGAATATCGGATGATGACAATTTTTCTCAAACTCCGCTTCCAGCCGTACGAAGTTTATGAAACTTGTACAGAATGCTCGTGTCGTCAATCGAGAGCACTCCTGCAAGTTTGAAGAAGATCGTACGGTCGGTTCGCATTTCTCGATGAACTTACATACAGCTACGACGGGACTTGGTCGCTGAACGGGATCTATCCAGTACTGCGTTTTAGATGACAATTTGTGTCTAACTCCGCTTCCAGCCGTACGATGTTTATGAAACTTGTACAGACTGCTCGTGTCGTCAATCGAGAGCACTCCTGCAAGTTTGAAGAACATCGTACGGTCGGTTCGGATTTCTCGATGAACTTACATACAGCTACGACGGGACTTGGTCGCTGAGCGGAATATCGGATGATGACAATTTTTCTCAAACTCCGCTTCCAGCCGTACGAAGTTTATGAAACTTGTACAGAATGCTCGTGTCGTCAATCGAGAGCACTCTGCAAGTTTGAAGAAGATCGTACGGTCGGTTCGCATTTCTCGATGAACTTACATACAGCTACGACGGGACTTGGGTCGCTGAGCGGAATATCGGATGATGACAATTTTTCTCAAACTCCGCTTCCAGCCGTACGAAGTTTATGAAACTTGTACAGAATGCTCGTGTCGTCAATCGAGAGCACTCCTGCAAGTTTGAAGAAGATCGTACGGTCGGTTCGCATTTCTCGATGAACTTACATACAGCTACGACGGGACATAGTCGCTGAACGGGATCTATCCAGTACTGCGTTGTAGATGACAATTTGTGTCTAACTCCGCTTCCAGCCGTACGATGTTTATGAAACTTGTACAGACTGCTCGTGTCGTCAATCGAGAGCACTCCTGCAAGTTTGAAGAAGATCGTACGGTCGGTTCGCATTTCTCGATGAACTTACATACAGCTACGACGGACATAGTCGCTGAACGGGATCTATCCAGTACTGCGTTGTAGATGACAATTTGTGTCTAACTCCGGTTCCAGCCGTACGATGTTTATGAAACTTGTACAGACTGCTCGTGTCGTCATCGAGAGCACTCCTGCAAGTTTGAAGAACATCGTACGGTCGGTTCGCATTTCTCGATGAACTTACATACAGCTACGACGGGACTTTGTCGCTGAGCGGAATATCGGA